>BSBK01008523.1:0-225000 GCA_027943335.1 Chamaecyparis obtusa
GAGTCTAGAATTTCCTTCAGCAACTTCATCTGTAGAAGACCCATTTGATCCATCTAACCTTCAGCCTTTTGCAGAGATTTTGGCCATTTTTCTTGCTAATTCCACCCCAAGTGCACCAATTGTTAATAATCCTCTGGCTATTAAATTTTCCAAACAAAAACTTCACTCCCAATTACCTACAGTAATGGCCCAACCTACATTTCCATTTCCTCTTCCTAGCCTTATCAATAATGCTAATCTTAAAAATATACCCATTATCGCACTAAAAAAGTTCTATGGCCTAATAACTGAGGACCCTGACACCTTTTTATTTGAGTTTGACATTTTCTACCGAAGCTTAGAATAAAATAATGATAGTCACAAACTCAAGTTGTTTCTAGCAACATTAAAGGAGTTAGCCCTAAGATGGTTTATGGGATTAGGGGCTAATGCAACAACTGATTGGAATGGGATCTAGACCATGTTTTTGCAAAAATATAAAGAATATTTTACTGGGATGATTTGAGGGGAGATGACATCTTTTTAATGTCACAAAAAGAAGATGAAACTCTAGAAGATTACATTTCATGCTTGTTGTACAATCTGCAGAAGAATCCTCAACAAGCATTGCAGGAGGATTCATAAAAAACTCATCTTTTTGAGAGGAGTAAATGAAAACTATCTTGAAGCACTAGACCTTATGGCTGGAGGAGATATATCTCAATCTTCTTAGGATGATCTCAAGAAAATATGCCTAAACTATTCAAGATCAGCAGTAAAGAAGGGGAGAGGATTCCGACCCACACTTGCCAAAGGAAATAGCTTTGGTGTATCTAAGATGGAAATCTCAAACTTGTTGTTAGATTTCAAACAAGACATTATCAATAATGTTGCCACACACTTGGATACAATGCAAGCCAAAAAGAAGCATGAAGAAGCTGAGGCAAAGCTAGCTGAGTATTTCCCTCATTGTCAATAGAAAAAGAAGGATTATTGGCATAAGCTTGTGGTGAATTTGGAGACACAACACATTCCTACTGAGTTCATGAAAATAGAGGGAGAGAAAGAGCAAGTCTTCTTTGTTGCTCAACGTTGGCCATGGGCTCCAAGACAAGGTATGCCTCAGGACCCTTTGCAATCTTTTAATACTTATGGTAGCCAATGGAAAAGCCAAAATTCCCAATATCCTTCTCAGTACTCCTAATATGTTTGGAATAATGCCTGGCCAAATACTGAGCAGAACCAGTGGTTTAACTCCTAGTAGACCGAATGGCCACAACCTCAAAATCAATGGCAACCACCGCAGGGGAATTGAAAACCATATAACCAATGGAAGGGACCTAAAAAATGGCCTAATTAGAATACTGGCTATCATTCATTACCACCTCCAGTTCTTCAACCAACACTTATGCCACATCCTATAGCCATAAGTCCTCCTCCACTTCCAACACAATTACCTGCTCAGCCACAACCCAATCCCAACAATAAGCAACAACACCAACCAGTGTATACTACTGAAGCTCAATAGTACCCTACCTATGCATTGGAAATAACTGACATTCACTTGAGATCTGGTACTACTCTACCTGCACCAGAACCCCTTGTTATAATGGAAGTACCAGACACTCCTACAACATCAACACTACTACTAGAAGCTACTTTTCCAAATACAACCCTACCAACGAATGTGTCAAGTCAAATTGATGCTCAAATCTCAGTTAATCCTCCTTTTCCTCAAAGGCTTAGGATGGATAAACCTATACCCCAAGAAGAAGCACCATTTGATATCCTTGACCAATTGAAGAACATGTATATCCAAATCCACTATTTCAGGCTATTAAAGACGTTCCTCTCTATGGAAAAGCCATTAAAGAAGTTTGTCTCAAGAAACCTAGAAGAAAGAAGAAGGATCCCCAAACAATATATGTTATAGGTCAACTAGCTGATATAATGTTGGTAAAGATATTTATTCCAAAGTACTCTGATCCAGGAAGCCTAGTTGTTGTCTAATAATTAATGCCCAATCGGTGAGCAATGCTTTGATAGACTTAGGTGCTACTATTAATGTCATGACCAAGGATACTATGCATAGGTTGAGTATAGAGGGATTAAGGACCACTCCAACAGTCTTATAACTTGCAGACAGTTCTATTGTCACCGTAGATGGCATAATAGAAAACTGTCTCCCTAGATGACATAATAGAAGATATATGTCATGAACCAAAATTAATAGATGGACTTGTAAATTATTATCATCTTAAATTAACATTATTGAATAACAATTGTAATTAATTAATTAAACATATATTATAATAAATTAATTAAACACATATAATAATCAATAATATTAATTAAATAAATATTAAACATTAATATAATTAATTACTATCATCTTAAAACATTTTGTTTTTATAACAATTGTAATTTAATTAATAACAATTATAAATTATTTAATTAGGCACATAATCAACAATCTTGATCAATGATAAACCATATTACCAATATATACCATATTCAATATATACCGATATATTAATACAACTAATCAATATTAATATATTATACATAAGCGACATGGTTACCAACTGATATGTTCAACATATCATTAATAATTATATTTAACTTAAATGTAATCAATGACAAGCAAAGGAATCACAAGACACAACATATGGTGTTAAACCATCGACTATAGCATAAAGATGCGACTCATTAGGTGATTGGGTTAGTCATATAAAAGCATGAAGAATCACGAATGAGGAGAAAAAAAAGAATTTTTTTTTTAGATTGAAAGAGAAATAAGATATCGGTAATAATACTAATCAGGTCATGGGGGAGCACGCATCCTCAATAGTGATTCTGAGACACCTGACAGCTACTGAAACTTCACCCATTTTGATCAGGTTTCAAAAGGTATTCCTTAGTTACTTTTTCTTATCCTTTATATTTTATGCGTAATATATTAAGAGAAGATTATGGACGTCTCTAACTATGGATACCATATTCAAAGATGCATTTAGAATACCAAGAAAATTCACTGACAACTAGATAAATTATGTAGAGTATTACCACACTAGAAAATGGTGGCAATTAACAAGATAATAGATATTATTCATTCTTCACAAAGAGGCTTGATTAATTTGTAAACTTTGAAATTCATAAATCCTCACAGTGGGTAGGGAGTTTTCAAGAGGAGACGAGTAATCTGATCCCATTGAGGCAAAATATCCCAAAATAGGTGTCAACCATGAGGGAGCCTCTTGGAGATTGTTTCCATCCCAAGGGCAGTAATTCTATCACCCGCTATGAGGATTGATGGTGCATAGAATATGACTTATCAAGTATGATGTGCTTACCCTGTTGATATTTGAATTACTACTAATGAGTGAATGATTGTATAACATGGCTAATTAGAAATATATTTTTTTGTTGAACTTACTATTTCTTCATACTAACTTTGAAACTTAACTATCTAGGACACAGGGTCATTACAATATAGTAGTCACATTGGATTCCTAGGAATATCCTGCTGACTTTATGATACTATCACCCAAAGTAACCCTTGCTAGTTATCTAGTAATCCTTGGACGACCACGGTTAGCCAAAAATGATGCTAATATCAGTTGCAGAATAGGTAACATGACCATCTCTGATGGCCAAACAATCAAGAATTTAACATTATATCCTCCAGCCCAACCACAACTCGATTTGAGTACTCCTATTTGGCTAAACTTGGGAGATGAGGAAGAAGAAATAAACTTTGTTGCTCAACTGATGATTTTACACATAAAATATTTCTTGAAATTGTAGGAAGATGATAATGTACTTCAAAGCATCTTTACAAATGACTGTGTTACAATAAAAGACATTTCTGAAAGCTCAATTCTGCAATTGACTACCTATGAAAAATGTGTCCTACCAATGGAACATGAAATCATCAATCAACTACTACCTTGTGAGATATCAACAAGCCCTATATCTAAAGTATCAATGCTAGAACTAACAACTATTGTGGAGCTCTCACCTGGCCACAATCTTCATGTTAACAATAAACTACCACCACAACAATTAACATTGTTAATCCAACTCCTTTATAAACATGAAAAAGCTTTTTCTTGGGACTATGGAGATATGAAAGGATTAATCCCAAAAATCTATACACATAGGATTTACATCAATGAAGGTAGTCTACCACTCTGTCATCCCTAGAGAAGAATAAACCCAACCCTAAGAGAAATTGTAAAAATTGAGCTATAGAAACTGCTGAATGTTGGTTTCATTTATCCAATCTCAGATAGTAAATAGGTTTCACCTCTAGCAATTGTACCTAAAAAAGGGGATAAATGAAAAATATGTGTAGATTACATAGAACTCAATAATGCAACAAAGAAGGACCATTTTCCCTTGCCATTTATTGATCAAGTACTAGATACCTTAGCTGGTAAAAATTACTTCTCATTTCTTGATGGATATAATAGATATAATCAGATTAACATTGCTCCCAAGGATCAAGAAAAGACAACATTCACATGTCCTTGGGGAACATGTGCATATTATATGTTACCATTTGGTCTATGTAATGCTCCCACAACATTTCAAAAGGCTATCATCAACATTTTTTTATGACATCTCACATGACTGCATGGAGATTTATATGGATGACTTCACCACCTTTGGTGTCACTTTTGAAGAAGATTTGGAAAATCTAGAGAAAGTACTGATTAGATGAAAAGAACACAATATGTCCCTCAATAGTGAAAAATGTTTCAATGATGCAAGGAGTTGTTCTAGGACATTTCATCTCAACAACTGGAATACAAGTGGACCCTGCAAAAATAGAGGTAATTCTTACATTGCCTACACCTACTAAGAAAAAAGATGTTAGATCCTTTCTAGGACATGCTGGTTATTATCGATGCTTCATTCAAAATTTCAGTCAAATAGCCAGTCCACTATACACCTTGCTTACAAAAGAGGTCAAGTTCACATGAACCCTAGCCTGTGAGACATCTTTCCTGTAACTTAAAACCCTTCTTACAAAAGCACCAATACTTAGAGGGCCTGATTGGATTTTACCATTCCATATACATACCGATGCCTTTGATTATGTAATAGGAGACGTACTAGGCCATAAGTCTAATAACCTTGAAAATTCCATTTACTATATCAACAACAATCTACATGGGCCAGAGTTAAACTATATAGTCATAGAAAAAGAATTACTAGCAATTATCTATGATTTGAATAAGTTTCATCATTATGTAATAGGATATCCAATATTTTTTCATACTGACCATGCCTCCATAAAATATCTTATGAACAAACCTACCATTTTAGGAAGGTTAGCAAGATGGCTTCTGCTCTTGTAGGAATTTGATCTAACAATAATAGACAAGCTAGGTAAATCAAATGTTGTACCAGATTATCTATCAAGACTCCAGCATGATGATACATATACCTTTGTAATATATGACACATTCCCTAATGAACATTGGTTCCACATTGCTATCAAGAGCCCCATGGTATGCTAGTATAGCCAATTACCTTGCACTTGACAAGATGCCTACACATCTCTCTCCTAAGGAAAGAAAATTGTTAGTTGAGAAAAGCTTTCAATTTTCTTGGATTGACAACACTTTGTTTTACACTGGTCTAGACCAAGTCATGAGAAGGTGTGTATGTGAAGATGAAACATATGACATCCTCCATGCTTGTCATGATGAACCCTATGGAGAAAACTTTGTAGCTAAAAGGATAGGTATTAAAGTATTGACAATAGGTTATTACTGGCCCACACTTCATAAGGATGCAACAAATTATACAAGGAAATGTGATAAATGCCAAAGGATGGGTCATCCTACAAAATAAAATGAAATGCCTTTACATCCACAAGTGGTTGTTACACCATTTGATAAATGGAGCATGGATTTTATTATCCTATAGACCCTCCATCTAATGGAAAGTCATAC
This sequence comes from Chamaecyparis obtusa, assembly GCA_027943335.1. Lineage (NCBI taxonomy): Eukaryota > Viridiplantae > Streptophyta > Pinopsida > Cupressales > Cupressaceae > Chamaecyparis > Chamaecyparis obtusa. Next base: position 5,946 of record BSBK01008523.1, read on the forward strand.
ATCTTGGTATGCACAGATTATGTAACCAAATGGGTAGAAGTGAAGGAAATGAACCATACCCATGACAACAAAGTAGCAAAATTCCTGTATGAAGAAATATTCACTCACTATGGTGTGCCGAGGGAGCTAGTGACCGATTAGGGAGCACAATTCACCTCCAAACTAATCACAGATCTCATGACTAAATACAACATGAGTCACAGGAAGTCCAACCCATACCATCCACAAGCTAATGGTCAGGCAAAAGTCACCAATAGAGAAATTGAAGCAATACTCACAAAAATATTTCAACTCAACCACTGTGAGTGGAGCAGCCATCTTTCAAAAGCAGTCTGGGCATACAGAACAACATGGAAAACAACAATAGGATTCATTCCATTTGAATTATTGTATGGAAAAACAACCATGTTACCAATTGAATTTGAGTATAAAACATTGCGTACTGCCTTGAAGCTGAACATTGATCTTCCTACAACACAACGAGACCATTTACTACATCTCAACTCTTTGGATGAGATGAGAAAATATGCATTGGAGCACACATAGATAGTCCAAAAGAAAAGGAAGAAATGGCATGACTCCCACATACAGAATATACAGTTCAAAGTAGGTGATTGGGCATTACTATTTGATTTAAGATATCAAGAAACACAAAGCAAATTACAAACAAGATGGTTAGGACCATATGAGATAGATCATATCTTTGACAATGGAGCAGTCCAATTGACAATAATTGATCCAGTTCATTTCAAATTATTGGTCAATGAGCATAAACTCTATCTATACCATCAACCACAGGCCAAGGAAGATTTTATGCAACAATTCTGAGAAGCAATCCCAACAACACAACAAGTAATATCTCCTGCAGCAAAAGGTGCCCACCTTGTTCCTATAGCTCCAACTTAAATTCCTTTTGGGTACACCCATAATAAATACTTCATTATAAATGAGGTTTATTTCTCCATTCACTTTCTACATTCTTCTTTCCAATCCACTCCACTTCTTTACCTTCCACCCACACATATTCCATGTCATCCCATTTTCTCTATTTCCTATGTTTTCAATAAATTCCACATCAAAAACTACACATCTCTTGTGACCGTACCTTTGATGATGAATTCCATTCTTGTAACCTTCCAATGCATCTGACAACATAATGATAGGTATAAGTCTTTAATCTCTTTCCACTTTTAGCACACACATTTTGATAATTATATCTAATATTGCATATATTTATATCATATGGCGTTACGCCAGTTTTCTCTCTCTCATGAAGTACGACAAGTGTGGATACTTGTCCTTATTTTGTGTGGGGCAAGAAAGTGTATTAATTATTAAGTCACTATTTTTTGTACCTATCATTCCTAGCAAGATTGTCTATCAGTTCAAATATGTACTTATGTGTTGTGCCATTAAGTCCTTGCATTATTCACACAAGTATTGTGCCTAAATTCCCAAATTATTCTTGATTCTTGATTGACATAACCCTATATGACATGATCAATTTACGTGGCAGTTAATTGCACTTAAAGATATAATTCCTTATTGTAAAGTGTCATTATCACTCATATTGCCCATTTTTCAAAAAAATGCAACATAGAGATTGCAAGGAAGCTGTAGTTTGAAGTGCAGTTAGGAGCTTAATTTCAAGGTATTTCAAGAGGAATTAAGAAATTGAGGATTTTAGAGCAGAAGGAAGTTGTAAATTGGAAAATTGAGAAAGGAATTTGGAGAAAGAATTTTGAATAATGGGGGGGAAGCTATTGCGTCATGAGCCAGTGGTTCATGCTATTTTTCTCACTAATGTGGAAGTCATCCGAAGATTCCATGCTTGTAGATGGCTTGGTTATTTCTTAAAGTTGACAGAGTTTGACGAGGAAGTGGCTACTAAATTTATGAACACATTTGAGGAAGGGGAAGCAAATGTATGGGGTTTGATAGTTTTGGAAATGGAGGAACACATTACAGAAGTGATAGGGTTTCCAAAAATTAGGGAGCATTATCCCAATGAACATGATGCTAGGTCGACGCGATCTCAGTTCATTCTTCCTTCTGACCCTCCGTTGGAAGTGAACAAATAGGGTTGCAAGCGCATGCCACTTCCTACTCCATTCAATGAGTTGGTGTTGCACATTATAAGGTACCTCACCTATGAAGGAAGGTTTTCCCATTTTCATGCGCACCATTTTAAATTGCTTAGCTATATTAGGAAAAATTTTCCAATAAACATTCCAAATTTTCTATATAACATGCTAAGCATTAGTGCTGAAGAAACCTAGAAAGGTAAAACAAATTCTATTTCACATCATGCCCTAGTCAAACTACTAGTTGAAAGATCTCTTAGAGATGTGTCTCCTTTGGCATGGGATGAATTTTTTCGAGCCAAAACCTTGCAACCTCAAGATGAGCATATTGATCAACCAGTTCCTAAGAGTGAAACTCCCTCTGAGCTAGTTGCTACTCCCCAAGAAAGAGGACCTGAGAATCCTAAATAAAAAGAACATTCCCCTATTCCAGAGGACAATATACCTACCTCGTCCCAGAGGAAAGGAAAATGAAAGATTGGTGAAGGAACTCTAGTTCCTAAAAAAGAACCCCAAAACCCTACAGTTTCAAAAAGTAATAAAAGGGAATCGGCTCCTGTAGCAACTACTCCTACAACAGAGAGATCGAAGAAAATTTTCAAAAAGAAAACTATGGAGGTAACATAAAATCCCTTGAGGAGAAGTTCTCAGATGAGAGGGAAAATTCCCTTGATAGTCAAGTTGTTCTATTAGAAAATCCTGCTACAGAACCCCATGTTGATTATGTTTTAGATGATTCTCCAATTCAACCAAATATTCTAGATCCTCCTCAAAATTTAAATGATTCATTTGATAATGAGCCTCCCACACATCAAAGTGAACCTGAAGAAATTCATCAAACAGTTCAAGAAGGCAATCATGAAGAGCCTCAGTTGCCTCAATCATCAGTCCATTCTTGTACTCAGAATGCTATAGTACCTTTTAGGAGAACTTGGTTCACTAATTACTTAGAGAAGGCCCATATTGCAGAGAAAACACACAAGATTCAACCAGAGGAGTTTGGCCCACCTACTTTGCAATATATTCTTTTTAGTTTATACACTCAGTTTATCTTTAAGAATACTTTGTGGAAAGAGGAAAGAAAAAAAATGCAAAAAGATATTGATGATCAAAAAGAGGAAATAGAGGACTTGAAAGAGCAAAAAGAGAAAAAGAAACAAAAGATGGATCATGTCTTAAAATTGGCTGACCAAATCATAGCTTGAAGGCCTCCTCCTAGAGTCTATGCCATTTTCTTGAAAGAAAAATTTCTCTTGTTCTAATTGATGATGACTATTAAGGAAAAAGACTCTGAGCTTAGAACAACTAAAGAATTTTATGGTTTATATCAGACCCTTCTTGTTTGGTAGCAAAACTTTCTTTGTGAGTTGTATCTTCACAACTTCATCATTCCAAAAGAGATTGATTGGAATCCCTTGCTTTACATAGGAGACATGCACCTAAAAGCCTTGATGTCGTGGATGCACAATGAAGCTAATTATGACAGACTAGATAATTACAGGAATAAAGAAAAATCAGACTAGTTACCCTTGAGGGCTGAATCTAGTAAGCATGATGTTCTACTAAGAGATTGGTTCACTCTTACCAATGGGAAGACAAAACTAGAAACTAGGGATATGATTTTTATTGTCAGAGAAAAAGTCTACAAAGAATATGAAGGGATGCCTTATTTCACATTTTAGTGAGCCCTAGCTGGAGTTAGAAGTAGATGGAACAGGTTGCTAGAGATTTTCAAAAAGTCTGAACCACATAGTCCTATCAACTTAGAGGAAACAGTAAACAAAGCACCAAAATACATGCATTTGGGAAGAAAAATTAGGCATGAGCTCTATTGTCCCTTAACCTTCCAGCCACTGATGGTTCTGTAGACACTAAAAAATGGACAAGTGCTTAAAATCATCAAAATTGCAAAATCTTATCAAAATGCACTAATTCTCATCAAAATGGATCAAATCAAATTTAAATGGACATTAATCAAAGTTGGACAAAATCAATAAAATCAAAGAAAAAATCAAATAATGACATTAAATAATTAAATGCAAACTTAAAGGGGTGAAAAACACTATATAATTGATTTTAATCAATTAATTGTATAGTTGTTAAATCAAAAATCAAATTGAACCTATTCCCTTACATGGCTAATTTAATTAATTTATGGAATTTAATTAATCCTACTATCTTTCAACAATAATTTAAGCAACCAATGAGAATTGAGAACAAAAGCACATGGATCACTCCAAAATAGTTGAATCTCAATCACACATCTCAACTTTTAATCTCATCCACTCAAATTTGTCTTTTTGTCCAAACCTTTGAGACTAAAATTTAAATTGTCCCCCCATTTAAAAATATTGCAAAGTTTTTGACTCAACCAAGTCTAAATCATGATTAAATAACTCTACCCCCTACCCTTGGAAATTTACTATAAATGAGAGGCATTTTGAGAGCAATAATCATACTAGAGAATTCATTTGCAAAGCATCATTACTATAGGCAATTTATGAGCAATTGAGAGCATTTGAATTATCTTTGTATCAATTTGAGAGCTAGATTAATCATTGTACTATCATATTTCTCATTCTAGATTTGTCACTTGTAGATAATAGGCTGAGAGCTCTACTTACCAAATTAGTTAGAGAACCATGGGATGTCATGTATGTTAATTTCAATTCTTAGCTTAAATTTGCATTGTATTTTTCTAGAATTGAAGTTGATTATCCTAATTTCATGAAGGTGTTAAACATACACACACAAATGGCACCCACCGTGGGGCTTTGAGCCTCATTTCTATCATTTTTTTATCAAATTTTGTGTGTTTTGGCTTCACTTTTCCATGAATTTTTGTAGAAAATAGGAGAAATGATGCCTATGAAGGATTTAATGACGCGTATCAGCATGTTGACGATGCCTACAAGCATTTAACTAATGCCTAAGTGATTCTTTCTCTTCTATCTTTTAATCTTTTGACACCTGTGAGATAAAGTGTTATGCCTGGGAGCGTAAAGCGACGCTTGTGATATGAGAACTAATGCCTATCAGCTGAACTTTGCCACCTGTGATGAATTTTGCTATGCAATTTATTGTGATCTATCACACCTAGTATTCTTTAATTGACGCTTAGTAGTTGTTATTTGCTACTTTGAATACTTTATCATACATAATTTTTAATACTTTTCATGCCTGTCATTTAAAGTGTCACGCTTACTAATCTTTAAAAATCGCTTAAGTCACTAGAAAGTGATGCCTGTGAATTTTAAAGTCACACCTACTAGCATTTAAATGACATGAAATAGCAATTAAATGACATGTACTAGCATTTAAATGATGCGTACCAACAGTAAAATGATGCGTACCAACATTTAAATGATGCCAACTAGCATTTAAATGATGCTTACTAGCATTTAAATGATGCCTGCTAATTGTTAACTGACGTGCTTTAGCTGATAAATGACACCTAACATTTTTCATTTAAATTTTCTATTAGATTATTAAATTTGGTTTTCTAACTCTCTGTTTGTGTTTTTTTCCGCAGATGAGCAAACATAGGAAAGTGCAAAAACTAGAAAGCAGAATCACTCAAGGAAGCAAAGAGGTGAGAATTCAAGTTAAACGTGAAAAAGAGATTCATAGTGCTACAATTTTAGAGAGTTTGGGATTAGAAGAGAAATTGTATGCTCATTACATTAAAGTGTTAAAAACCAGAAAGCAGAATCACTCAAGGAAGCAAAGAGGTGAGAATTCAAGTTAAACGTGAAAAAGAGATTCATAGTGCTACAATTTTAGAGAGTTTGGGATTAGAAGAGAAATTGTATGCTCATTACATTAAAGTGTTAGACTCTTACAAGAATAAATTCCCTACTTTGGATTAAAATTGCTTGCACTAAGTTGTTGAAATTTCTTTGAAAAATCTTGTAAAAAACACTTAATGGCAATTGCACTTTGTTCCTTTTTGTTTCCCTCATTTTGTATGGCTTTGTTGGACTAACTTGTTGGAGGAGGGAGCGGCAACGATTGCCACTAGGTGAGTGAGAAAATTAAAAAGCCAAAAATCTCATAAAAGCGCCTAGCCTTTGCTAGCTACAAAAGAGAGGTATTCATCAAATCAAGCTTGCATTTGCTTAAATTGTGTCTTTCATTGGATCTAGCTTAATAGAAATAAGGAATTAACCAAACACTTCAATTATAAGAATCTATTTGTCAAGAGATTGAAAAAGAACAATTGTTGCTTAAAGTGTTTGGAACAAAGAACAACAATAGGGATATGCTCTTCACTTTTTAAGTGAACCAAATTCCCAAACTTGTTGAACTAAGTTCAATTTCTTGCTTTTCTATACATGCTAGTTAAAATAGAGCAATAGAGGGCCTACCTCTCAAGATTTTCCTTATGAGGATGGTGAGAGGGAATGACCCAAGTGGGAGACAATCACCTTAGCCGTGGTACTATCCAACCCACTATAAAAAAAAATACACTCTTCCTTAATAGGGGAGTGACTAGGTTGTGTGCAAGTTTCTTCACTTCCTCTAGTAGTCCTTTTGGATTGCGCCAAATCATGATTTTGTGCGTGTGGGAAGCCCACAAGTGGGAAAAAGAATTTGACATGATTTAGAATGCAAGTATTCATTAAATCCCAATAAGTAGTAAGTTGCCTTGTAGAGCCAAACGTGTTAAAAGCCAAATCTGACTCTAGGTAGTTTGCTTGGAAGATATTCTTGTTGATACTTGTGAAAAATGACTGAGAACATACACTTTTAGTGTGGTTTTAGGGACATGGTGCAAACTTGATGTGTGTGTTGCGTTTGTACTTCATTTTCAAGCAAGAAAATTCCACATACCTGATCTTACAATTTTTAAAATTTGAAATTTACAACCTGGTCTGCAAAGTGCCGCCTGCACACAAATAAAAACCGCGTATGCATAGTAAAGTCATGCCTGTGATTATTTAGAAAATGCCTGTCAATAATGAAGTCATGCCTATGATAGTTTAAGTGACGTCTGGAAAAATTTAAATCATGCTTATCAATAGGCAAAAGGTGCCTGCTCACCTACAGAGTGCCGTCTGAGAAGATTCCAGTTACCATGTATCAATTGTTAAGTCACGCCTACACACTAGCAAGTGACACCCATAAACAAAGAAGGAAAAACACTGAACATCTCTCGAAGGTTTGGAAAGATTTTGAAATCATTTTTGGATACCCTTTTCAGAGATATTCCATATCAGTGCAACAAATAGATCATATTCCTGAAAAATATTTATAATGATGGAACTATTTGAGAAATGAATCAATCCTATTATGAAGCATAAGTATCAAAATCAAGATCAAAATCTCCATTGGAATCAAAATGATGAGGTGTCTACAAATGAAGTTTCAGAAGCAATCCAAGATCCCATATTTATGGAAATAATGGGATTAATTTTGAAGAGGGATAAAGAAGCATACTTCATAAAATTAGCTCAATTAGGAGTTAAGCTTCCTCATGATTTTGACACATCAACCTTGAGGGAGAATGAGGAAAAACAAAAAGAAGCATCATCTAAAAAGCCATCATTAAGATCAATGTGTCCTTTTCTTTATGATGATGGGTCATCTGCATCTTCATCTTCCTTACAAAAAGAAACATTTAAGAGCAACAAACCTATCTTGGATCAAGGGAAATTTCATGATCATCCTATTTTTGATCAAGATAATAAAGAGTATGAAGAGAAAAGTACCACTCTCAAGAAAGATCTAATGCACAAACCTCTATCTAGCAAGGTTTCTCCCATAGCTTGTACTCCTTTCATCTTTCATTCATCTCACAAAGCTTCACAACTATCCAAAATTCCTCCATCAAAGAATGAGCCTAAGGGTGACACTTTTCACGTTGACTATGTCTACCCTCAAGGGATACCTCTAAAAGAAACCCAAGCTAACTTACATCTTGCTATAGATTGTTTCCATGCTTCAAAGATCTTGGACCTCAAAGATTCATGTGCTTTAATGCCTATTATACCCCTTCAAAAGGATCCTACATTATTCTTCCAAACATCCCCCACACATATCCAAACATCTACCTTGTCCTTAGAAGTGGCTCCATGTCAAGAGGATAATCCAAAGAGAAAAGAAAAAAATATTGGTAAAGATCAAGATCAAGATTCTATACAATCCCCTCCCATATTTGATGAAGGTCCCATATCCATAGAACCTTGTGATGATCCCCTTGCATCCTTTCATGTCTTCCAAGATGATATCCTTTCATTCCAAGAACAAAGTACCCTTCCAAGTTCCATATCTTCTCCACTTCCCAATCAAGATCAAGATATCCCCTCCACAATTTCCAATGAGCATATTGAAAATCAAGAGCAAAATAGCCTATCTACACCATTCAAAGATCCTTATCAAGATCAAAGTATCCTATCATTTCCTTGTCATATTCCTCCATGTTGACCGCAAGAAACCATCATTCTTCCAAATCACTTGCATGATAATAAATCCCTTCAAGCTTCAGTTGATCCTATCAAATTTGTTCCTATCAAGGATATTCATGGGCCTATTGGTATAAAGATAAATCTTAAAGATGAGAACCTTGGTAATAAAACTCCTTTCAAAGATGTTGATATCCCTTTCACACCTTATATCCCTCCATTCAAATGCAACCATATGCCTTCATTATCCTCCAAATCCATTTTGGGTTCCTATGTCCCAAAACACAAGTCTTCATCCCTTCCATCCATATTAGGTCCATATATTCCTCCATCAACCATTCCTATAATCCCTAGCTCTCCATTCACTTACCCTACCATGTATCAAGATCAACGAAGGCACAGATACTTGAAGAATTTCCAAACACCAATCCCTATGAACCCTCCATATTATTCCTATTCATCCACAATTCTTAAGTCTTTTGGAAGCAATTTTGATGTGCAACATAACAATCATAAATCCAAGAATCCATGTGTATAAAAATCACAATGTCCCATCTAATCGACATGTAAATGAAAATAAAAATGAAATATCCAAAAGGCCACAAAGGTCCACCAAGCAAAAATAAAAAAATAAAACGTGGGTTCCTAAATCCCTCATTGAAGAAATGCATTCAAAAGCATCACAAAAGAAAGGAAAATCAAAGACTATGTGGATTCCCAAGTCACCATTGAAAGACTTGCACACAAAAGAAAAATCAAAATTGACATTCAAGCTTCCAAAGGCTTCCATTTCATCGCCTTCCAAACATCTTCCACTTTCCAAGTCTGATTTGGGTTCCTATATCCCAAAATCCACTACCTCAAAAATATCCTTACCTCCTTCATCTATTGCTCCTCCATCATTCCACCACTCTTCAAAGTGTGTGTCGAAGTTGATCTTGCCAACATTTTCATCTACAACATACCTTCTTCTTATCCTCACATTCAATTTCCAATACTTACTTTCCATACTTCCATCCCCTTATCAATATCTTTGAGTATCCTAGTCATACCCATGGTTTATTATAGCATATCTTTCAGAAGAGCATTGTCCAAAGATCCCGATGTTGGGAAAATATTGAAAAATACAAAAAAAGAGAAAAAAAAAAAGAAAAAAAAAGTGCCTTGGTGAAAACCTAACAATAGGCACCTGGGTAGCAAAAATAAAGAGAAACAAATACCATGATGAAAACCTGGTAAACATGTGTCACGCGTAATTCCTCCTTCTTGCATTCCACACTTGGGGACAAGTTTCATCCATATTTCCTCTCTCACCTTCATCTTGACAAGGTTGAACATATCCATGAGCATTAAGTATCTTGACATCCGTTATCCTTTCCATCAGCTTATGTACTTGTTGCATCCATGTTACCCTATCATGATCTTGCTTATCCCAAATTCACCTTCATTATTCCTTGACAGTCTTTCCATAATCCCAAAACATCCCTTCATAGCCTCCATCACCCCTTTATCCTAATTGTGTTATCTTATCCACATCTTACCCAAATTTATCCTTTGGTCTTGATAAAAATGAAGAGCTTAAAGTACAAAAATTGTTATCAAAAACTTCTTGACATGTCCACTTCTTTTGGATCCCTCATTTTCATGATAGCAAATCGTTATCCTATAGGCTATCTAGCACTGCATCATTGACTTCCATGGCTTATCCAAAAACATGCTTCACATTGCTATATCATTTTTCCTTAACTTAGGTAATCTTGAGGAGATGGTCCTACGGGTCACATTTGCATGCTTCATCCATCATGGCCTTTCCATCTCTAATCCATTAGCTTGCAAATCCATCCTTCATGTCCTATATCTCACTAGACATTGGGGGCAAACCAATGTGATCTTGTTTGAGAGCTAGTAAAAAGGAAAGCATAAAGTGCTTTGAGCTGCATCTTGCATAAAACGAGCTTTTATAATATTTTGGAAGTTTTCCCAAGTCCAACATTTTTCCTATCCAACTGGAGGCATTTGATCTTAATCAACAGATTTCAACAAATGACATCAATGCACATGAAGCAATGCATTAAATACAAGCATATTCAATAGTGCTACTTTCAGTCACATATCAGAAAGACTTATCAGAGCTTCAGAAGTGAGAGATTTTTATTGAACCTTTAATAGATATCATTGTTCACAACCAAGTATTTTGATCCCACAACTTGATCCTTGAGCCTTCATTGACTTTATTATTCGGGATTAAAAAAATTGACAACACTTAAAAGATCAGAATGTTTGGAAATTCTTTTTGAAAATCTTGATACATTGCAAAACACTTGAAGCTTTTGATGATCTTTATTGAATTGACTTTTATCACATCTTTTTAGCTAATCGATGATGTTTCAACTAGATTGGCGATGATGGAGACATGATATTTTTCTTGCCTTTGAGTGACTATCTTGAGGGAGATCCATCAACTTATGTGAATTTTTCTAATGACATGGTCATCAAAGAATCATCGAGGACTTTCATATAGGGTGGAGGGTTGAGCATTGTTTGCAACATCAAATCTGTTAAAACCGGTATTCATACTCCCATAGTTGGTCATTCAACTAGTGAGGGTTGTACTAGTTTCCTAAAAGAGGTTACCAAAAAGTGATATAACGTGGTATTCATATCATCATGATGTGGTCAATGATGATTGTACTTAATTTTCGGTCCTACAATGCTCAATGATGAAAATAATTCTCTATGGCATTTCTTTGCTAAAAGCTAGTGACAAATTAGTTGCATTGCATTGCATTTTTTATGTTAGATTAAGTGCATGTTTGTAGTTATTTTTCCAAGGGAAAAGGGGTTCAGTTAATCAGCTTGAGCAAAACATTAAAAGGGGGGTTCAATAAAACATCATCTATCCTTGGTTCAAATCAATCATGTGAGATAATCTTTTGCATTCATTCATAGCATTACTCATTAATCATTATCTTTATATCATAAAAGCAAAAGAGAAAAGATTCATTAATCATTCATCATTTGTATACATTTAAGTATAGAATTGCATACATTCAAAATAAAAAACATAGGTGCATCCATTTCCATAATAAAACATATTTTCATCCATAAATTGAAAAGTTAAAAATCCTATCACAATTGCATAAATCATTGGCATCCATCTATCTATATCATATATGATATACACTGCATCTATAACATAATCAAAAGTAAAGGCATCATAAACATCATATAGCTGCATATAAAGATGATCTCACATAAACACATCAAGAGAATCAAGGAAAGTATGTCATCATATAAATGTTCATAATATCAAATGATCCATCAAATCAGTATAGCAAGATTCAATGCCATCAAAAAAGTGGTACATCAAGTTCTGATCAATAAAACATCAACATGATACAAATCATTAAGGGACATATCCATAATCAATAATCATGATCCTATGGCACCACCCGATCCATCCCCTGCACCTAATCCATCTGGACCCCCATCACCTGGTCTATCCTAAGTAGGAGGCGTCTGACTAGTGCTAGCAATACTGGGTCTTTGAGTCACAATAGCCATAAACTGCTGCATCATAGTTGCTACCTGGTCTAGTCAACCCACAACAACTGATAAACCTGTCTGCAATGACCAAACATCCTATGATAGAGTATCCATACTAGGAGCAGTCTGTGACGTCTGACCCATATCCTGAGATTGAGGAACCTGTGGAGGCACCTGCTGTACCAGAATTTGCTCCTGCTGTGCCAATGCAACCTATTGTAATTGAACCAAAGGATCCTGTCCACCAGGAACTTGTCTAGAAACATCAATGTGTCCATGTCTCCTGACCCTCTGTTGTCTCTATTGTCCCTGTACCAATGCAGCTCTAGGACGGACAAACCCAGGTCCCTACTGTACCTACCTGCCATCTCTAGCCCTATCCTTGAAGTGTCCACCTCACACCCATGGCCCATCTCATCCTCTACCCATAGCTCTAGGAGCTCTTTTTCCTCTACGAGCTCGTCGATGCCTAGGTCTATCATCATCACCACCATCATCCATGTCACCATCATCCCCATCATCCTCTGATCGTTCATCTCTATCTGGGATAGGCTCTGTAGTATCGGTAAATCTCAAAAACATGTTCCAAGACCACCAATCTCTATACTTAGGAGACATACCGACATCTACTACATGTATTAAAATATCCCATTTGCAGAACATCATTTGGGCAATTTGATCACAAGCAAACTAGAAATCAATCTGAGCACCCCACATAGATCGCTCTACCTGAACTCAAGCATATAGTTCCATACCTTGCGACATATCCTGAACCTTTCCATACTATCTGGAAACCTGACCGAAGAAAAATCACTCAATCATAGTCATAGATCTACCAATCATCCACTAAGGAGCAAACATATACGGGAGCTCATCATCATCCTCCCTCTAACCCTCACAAAATAGATATGGTCTCCAGATGACCTGATCCATGTCATCGATCCTTCGACGCCAGTACTCTAACTTTCCCAGATGATACTGGATAGCCATACCACCATATAGAAAAGCATAAGGGAAACCTCACCGATAGATCCGATCTGACAAGGGCCTAGTGATGGGAAGATGCTCCCACACCCATAACTGGAGAATCACCGCACCTGTTGACAAAGAAGCCCTTGATCTGTACACCACCTCATGTAAATCATGGTATAATTATGCGAAGATGAAAGAACCCCAATCAAACCACCAAGGTTGCACAAGCAAATCCTCTATAATCCGGCCCCATCCAATAGAAAAACCATGACCTCGCCGGTCAGGAAGCAGTAATTCACCAATTAGAGCACCTAGAATTGTTGGCAAAGTGGGAAATGAAGCAAACTGCACCCATGTGATAGTATCATCATCAATGGTGTTATCTCTGAACACCCACCTGCAAATTGTGCTATCATAAACTGAATCATAGTACACCATCTCTCCCCGAGTAGGAATGCGCAACAATCGATACACGTCCTCAGGGGTGATCGTCATCTCCCTGTAAGGTAAATGGAAAGTATTATGGTCAGAGTGCCATCTCTCTACCACAACTATAAGAAGACCACCATTCAGATGGAACCATGAGATATCAAGAAGGAAACTCAGGTCACACATCTCAATGACGCGATACTCTGCTGGGGTCAAAGCCTGACCTAGATCTATAACCCAAGATGCAACGGTCCATATATAAAGCTTACAGAAATGCACCTGTTTGACAAATCAAGGGAATCATATTAGTTTTCTATATCAGTGCATCATTTTAAGTCAATCAATCCTATCAAGAAACAAAGTATCAAGCTATCAAACCTAGTACCATTTATTCGTGTCTCTATGTCTTGAGAACGAATTATCAGTTTTCACACTAATCAATCAATCCTACCTATGAGTATCCCACTATCAGATTTCTATCCTATAAGATTGACAAATCAAACATTCATTGGTACCATTATCCTAATATCCTAATCACTTGTTTTTCCTAACTAGAACAGACCTAGCTATTTGGGAAAATCAATCAATCATCTAGAGACATCATATTTTTATCAGAAAATCAAGTTTGAGTTTCAAAATTTCAAAAATCCTTAGGTGTCATTTGCCTATTAGGAGGTGGCATTTTACCTAACGTGGTGAAGAAAAGATCATACATGGCATTTTATCATTAGCACACGTTGTATGCACCCTAAAATGGTCGCCTAGACTTTGGGCCCCATTTATCCAATTTATCAATCCTGAATCATTTTTATCAATAATCAATATTTTCAACAATATCAATTTCTTGATCAAGTCTTAATTTCGATCATATATTGGATTTTTATCCTTGGGCTAACCATTTATCCTAAGTCTTTATTTGATTAAAAGGAATATTTCCTCCCCTTTTGATTAAATAAAAAGCCCACCTTTTTCTCTTATCCTAAGTTGCACAAATAAAGCATTATTCTTATTTTATAAAAAGGGAAAAAGCACTTTTTGTCTCATATGGACATAAAGTCAACTCTTATTTTCTTATTGGAGGATACTTGTGCACATGGATTGCTCCTCTTTCAAGCTCCACCGCTGATTAAGACTTTTTGCCTCTTAATCTCAATGGTCCATTTCACCTCATTTCTTATAAAAGGAGAGCTCTCTCCTTCATTTGCATATCCATCTCTTTTATGCTATTGTTATGCTGCAGGTTTTAGGTGCATTTGGAGCTTTTTGAAGACATTGAAGACTTGCTTCATTGCATCATCTAGTTCATATTTGCTTTCATAGTTGCATAATAATGGCATTATTAGTGTAGATTTCCTTTTATGCAATAGAATAACTCACATAGTCTAAATAGGAAGGATTTGTAATCCATTGATATTTCCATTTCATAGCTTAGTTTGTACTTCCATTTTCATAGCATAGCTTGCACATTTGCATCTTCATATAGCTTGCATTGCATTTTCATATTGGATTCTTAGAGATATTGGCATTGTTGCCCTTGTCTCCATTGTGAATCTCTCATTGTGTGGTTGACTAGCAAGGTCACAAGTTTGTAGCTCTAGCTGAGAGCAATTTTCAACCTTGCAACTCCATGCATAGAGAGCTATGAGCTGCTTTATGAGGCCTCATTCTTGAGCAACCTTGCATGCAATGGTTCATAGAAGTGCACCTTTTTAGCGTGTACATTTCTGGCGCCCACCGTGGGGCTCAGTAGATTAGCTTTGTCCCTTTAATTTTGCATTTTTCGTCAAAATTTTTGTTAATTTTTGGCTTGGTTTTCAGTCTCTAGTTTTCAGTCTCAGAGTATCACGCGATACTTCTCAGAAATATTGTGTGATATACCTTTGTATAGCGGTGCGACACTTCACGCGAGAGAAGAATCGCCCGCCAGTACTGAGAAATATCGCCTGTTATCGAGCGAAGTATCGCCCGCCCATAGTGAGAAGTATTGCGCGACTGAGAAATATCGCCCGACTATAGGAAACTATGTCATGTGATACTGGTGAAGTCTGAGAAATATCACCTGGTCTGACAGAGACTTGCATTTCCAGTTTTCTTATCCGAATTTGATTATTTTAGCTTGTTGTTTTGTTTTGTTGTGTTTAGATAGGTCTAACCCGCATCTTTTAGGTTAAATCTAGCAGTTTATTGCATGTTTACATTTGGATTTTGATTTTGCTAACCTTGTGGGTCTAACAAGTTGTGTTTGTAGGTGCTCTCATTTGCTTGAAAATTGCTGACAACGCATGTCAAAGAGGGCTACTAACAGTTTTTGCAAGGCTGCCCAAGCATAAAAATATTTTTTTATTTTTTTTTGCTTGTTTATTTGCTTTCCTTTCAAGTGTGGCATTCACTAATTGTATTAGGCATCTTAATACCTTGTGAAAGGGATCTTGAGGTGGTAGGAGAAGTATGCTCTTCACCTTTAGGTGAATCAGAAAATCTTGATCCATCTTAAGGTTTTGGAAGTAAGGGAGTAATTGAATCTCTTTGCTTGGTGTGTTTGGGAGAGATTTTTGAGATAGGGGAGTATGCTCTTCACCCTTGTGGTGAATCAAAAACCTTGAACCTCAAGAGTTGATCCATTTTGTTTAGTTTAGAAATCCTTTAGTGGGCCTGCTCTTGAGCAATCAAGAGGAACGACTCAAGTGGGGACAACCTTGTCATCATTTTCCTTGGTGGCAAGTGATTCCAACTCACTATAATCTCAAGGCTATCAAGGACACCAAAAACCTTGGTAGACATAACACTTGTCTTCGTTTGATGTGAGTAGCTCATGGGATTGCGACCATGGGGAAAACATTGAACAAGAATGCTTAAGGTACTCTTGAGGCCGTGAGGTCCTAGTCCTTTATGAGGAGCAAGAGAGGTGTTGTGAACAAAAATCTTTATTAAGAACCATTAGATAGAAGCCACCTTCTTTTAGCCGCTTATCTTCTTAGTGCAAGGATTGATCCAAGTGGTTTACCCGGATCACCTTAAGATACTCACCATATGTGTCCCTTTGGTTGTGTCATTTGACATTTCCATGACAAAGCCAACATCTCTTGTGGGTAACCACTTGGTGTGAGGCGAGGGGGCATCAAGTTGTGGCCTAAGTTGGTAAGTATTGAGCCTTGACTTTTTAGGATAGATTTGCTTGAAGTGTCTTTGATTGTGTGATACCAGTGCAAACGTTCTTACATACAAACAATCGGTAGCATTCATAGGGTGTTGTTTCAATTCTGATATCACAAGTGTTTGTCTTGACAAGGTTGCTTTTGCCCTTGTTTCAAGTGTTTGAGACCATGTTTTGATCCCTTACTGTTTGCAAACCTGCCGAAATTTTGCTGATATTGTGACTGAAATAAAAAACATCAACCCTCAGACTGGAAATTTTGACCAAACAAACCCAAAAATGCAAATTTTACACAATTTTAGTCAAGAGTTAAACAATTCTGCAACAGTATCGCGCCCTGTAAAGCGAAGTATCACGCGATACTTCACGCTTGCTAGAAATATCGCCCGCTTTGGAGAGAAATATCGCGCGATAGTTCACCCCTGATGGACTATCGCCTGACCTGCCTAGAGTATATCGCCTGCCAGTACTAAGAAGTATCGCCTGGCTTTGCGTGAAGTATCGTGCGGTTATAGGTTTATCGCCCCAGTAGCCTGGAGTATATCACTTGGTTTATTTTTGCCGTGCTTAAATTTTGGTCAATTTCAGTTGCTGTTAATCAGGCTAGGTCTTAGAGCAGGCTTCTCACCCTGACGTTTGAGACCTGTCTTGACTCCAAATTTTTGGTTTTAGTCCTCCAGAATAGCATCATTTGATTTACGAAATCATTTTGAAATAATTGTCAAGTTAGAAGGTCATTCTTGGTGCCAAGGTTCATCTCTAAGATTGTTAGCTACATTCTTGGAAAATTTTAGTACTCTTATTGTCCAAATCGCTTTCATTTAAATCTCAATTATCTTTTGGCCTAGTCCGACCTCCTGATTCAAAAGTGCAAGGGTAGTCACCCTTTGATTTGAAGCACCTCTTTGACAGTGTTGGTAAAGCCCTTTTTTTTCTTTTCATTTCTCTTTGGACAATAAAGGACTTTGATTATCCTAGTTTGGCGTTGACACTTTGAAAGGTCACTTTATCATTGAGAGTATCTTTCTTTCATGTCAGTTATGACAAGGTACCAAGTTAATCAAGGGAAGCAACCCCCTATTGCCTTTAGCCAGTTACCACCCGTCAAGATTCATCGACAACCTAAGGGAAAAGGACCCCTTTTTGACCAATCTCCTAAGAGTGAATCTGAGGTTTGTTTTAATTCGGGAGCTAATCCTAGTGAAGTGAGCACCTCTTTTGTACCACTTTCATCAAGTATGGACATGAGTTACACTTTCACCCGACAATAAAGAGAAGCCATGAATCAAACTCTTGAGGATATCTTCCAATGACACAGAAGAGAGTATGGTGGTTCTTCTCATGCTAGTCAACCCGGGTCACCTCCCAACAACACGAGGTATTTTGATGCTCATCAATGAGCCGAAAGACATCATAAGAAAGCTCACTCAGATTCAGGGTCACAACACAAAGACCAGAATAACGAATCTAGTGATCACCACATCAACGCAGCCAATGCAATAAGGCATTCGAGACAAACTTCCCCACTTAAAGACACCTCTCGATATGCAAATACAAGATTGAGAAGTATTGAGAGAGAGAAGCAAGCCTACTTAGATAAACAGGCTGCTAAAAAAGAAAAATTCAGACAACTAGAGGAAGAGGAACGTGCATTGTTAGATATACAAAAAAGAGTCGCCCAAGAAGAAGAAGATAGACTCTATGCACAACAACTCCAAAGCCAATTTAATGGGAGGGAAGCTAATAGTGGGACCAACTCACCCCCATCTACCCCTTCCCCTAGCCCTCGAAGAAGATCAAAGACACCCTCACGATCCCCAAGTCCTAGAGGAAGAAGGGCTTCAAGATATGACCATCATAGGAGACAGTCATCTCATCGACATTCAAAGCAACCCTCCCAACGAGCACATCATGGCTCACAACATGGAGGAAGTTATGCTAAAATTGATCATATGGACTTCATGACTATGCAACAAGAACCATCCTTTCAAGCATATGTGGAGCAATATGTGGAACAAAACAAAGACCAATTCTTGGAAAGTCTTATCAACAAAGGTTCTAAAGTTTCATATAATTTTGATGTTCACCAAAAGATCAAGAAATAGAGCCCTTCAACTGATGAGGTGATTTTACAAATGCAAAAGGATATAGACAGGATGAAGGCTCCCAAGAGCACATTTCATTTGGACTCCATATGTCCTAACCCCATTGACAAAAGTGTGGTGATGGTAGAATTCCCTAAGAAAGTTGAGTTCCCAACATACGACAAATATGATGGCACTGGTGACCCTCATGACCATGTTCGACAGTTCTACATAATGAGCTTTTCCTTTCACCATGAAGACTCCTACTTGATGAGATTATTCCCAAGAAGTTTAAAAGGTCAAGCCATGGAGTGGTTCACCAACCTTTCCCCTCCAGTAAAGACATTTAAAGAACTTGTCCAAAGATTTGTTCAGCATTTTGCTTACAACTTATCGAGGTCGGTCACAATGCTTGATTTGTGTAAACTTAAACAAAATCAAGGGGAATCTTTTGTCACATTTTTACAACGATGGAGGTGATTGTGTTTGAAATACCCAAGGACAATCCCTAAAAATGAGAGAATTGATATCATTGTGAGCAATTTAATACCAGAACTCAGATATGAAGTCAAGAAAATCCCATTTAATTCCTTTGATACTATGGTAGAGGTGGCATGTCGCATTGAGGATGTCCTAAAAGAACAGGGAATTTTGGCTAAACCAACAAATAACAACAATAGCCAAAATAACAATACTAATGGTAACAAGGACAAAAAGAACTCCTATTGGAACAAAAACAAGCAAGTGGTCAATGACAGAGTTGTTGACTCATCTCAGGTCAAAAATGAAGGAGTTCTTAACCTCTCTCATGCAGTTCAAGCTATGAAGCTGCAAACGTCTTCAACTCAACAAGACAAACCTAAGTATCAAAAGAGATCTAAAACGGAGAAAAGATAATTTACCAAATTGGGAGAATCTTATGCAGATGTTTTTAAGACATTAGTTGCTCATAATTTGGCACACCCACAGGATCCTACAAAACATCGCATACCGGATCCTTTACCTCATTGGTGGGATGCTAAGACTTTTTGCGTTTTCCATAATGGGATTGGACACGACATAGAAAATTGTTTTAAACTCAAGCATCTTGTCCAAGACCTTATTGAGAAAGGACAATTACAAGTGGATGGGTTAACCACTAATGCAGATCATAAAGCCTTTAAAGAGCCCTTGCCTAAATATGAGAAAGGAGAGAATTCTAACAATAAGAATGGCAAGGCGGCTATCAACTACACCTACACAAACGTGGAGAACGTTATTAACATGCTTGAAGTTGTGGATGATAGTGTCAACATGATGAGAGGGAAAGATCCCTATGGACATAATGTGGACTCAACTCCTATGACTGATGAAAGACCCGCTGTGGTGATAAGAGGTCCTCACTCACAAAGAATGCCCCAGTCCCTCAATGCTGTCACTAGGGGACAGGCCCAAGTGCCCATTATCATTAGAGGTCCTAGCACTAGCAAGTCTAAGCAGCCCATGTCCAAAGGTGCTCCTCCCAAATCTGTCGTTGGTCCTGATTCCAATTATAATCTTATTGACCAGCTACAATGTACACCCACGTAGATATCCATCTTTGAGCTTTTAGAATTGTCTCCTAAGCACAAGCGCGTCCTTGAAGACGCTTTGCGAGCAGCCAACGTCCCTGACAACTTAGATATTGATCAATTCCAAAACATGGTCAACCATTTGGCTAGCCCTCATTACCTCACCTTCTCCGAAGAAGATGACAAATCCATCAGTCACCCACATAACTTGGCCTTACACATCGAAGTCATGATTCATAAAACCCGTGTTAGGCGTGTACTGATAGATGGGGGTGCGGGGCTCAATATTTGCACCCTGAGTTTGTTGCTGGCTCTAGGATATTCTGAGAACGTCATTGACACAAAGAAAAGGATCACAATCAAAGCATATGACGAAGCAGAAAGAAGTTCTAAGGGATTGGCTATTTTGCCTATTCGCATTAGTCCCGTAGAAAAAGATATATTATTTCAAATTGTTGATGTTGGACCTCTAGCCTACAACATTTTGCTAGGTAGGCCATGGATTCACGAAATGCAAGCAGTCCCATCAACATATCACCAGTGTGTTAAGTTTCCTCATAACGGTGTAGAAATTTGCATCCCTGGAGATAGTGCTCTATCAGTTAATCACATTTCTGCGGGATCACATGTACCTTTGAATAGGGAAGCTGACAGTCCTAGTAGTTCACTTGAACAATACAAGCAGAAGTTCAAGACCATTGATCTTGGGATGGGAGATTATAAAATGGATTCTTTTACAAACATGCCAATCTCTCCTAGGTCTTATGGGAGACCATCCCCAAATATGAAGCCTTCATCATCAGCAATGACATTATTTGGGAAATTTGTTGAGTCTTCAGTCCCCATTCAAGAAGAGAAAGAGGA
Source organism: Chamaecyparis obtusa (assembly GCA_027943335.1). Taxonomy (NCBI): domain Eukaryota; kingdom Viridiplantae; phylum Streptophyta; class Pinopsida; order Cupressales; family Cupressaceae; genus Chamaecyparis; species Chamaecyparis obtusa. The sequence continues at coordinate 27,033 of BSBK01008523.1, forward strand.
AGTTGCTGTAAGGGACTGGATCTATCACGAGGAGAAATACAAACATAACGAGAATTTTGCTCCTTCACCTGAAGCTTATGGGAAAGTGTATACACTGGTTAAAAATATGGGATATCCGGGATATGGTCCCCTTAGTCATAGGTTGGACACTAAAGCTGACCCTCTTGATCATGCTCTTTTTGGATGAAAGAATAAGTCCACGGTTGGCTTAGGTTTTGAGAATAAGAAGAAGAAAGGTGTCCTTGTCCCAGCTGCGACGGACAGTGACAGTGATGCAGATTATACGCCTGATCTTTCCAATCAACAAGATGTGTCTGATGATTGGGTGCCCTCAACGAATCTCCTTTGGGGAGATTCCACAGATTTGATGCTTGATAGTCCTACTATCCCAGCTGCGACGGATAGTGACTATGTGATTGCTAGATCGACAAAGGAAAGTGTTACTGTCCTAGCTGCGACGGATAGTACCAATACTAGCACTAGAGAGGGAGAAACCCTTCCTAACCTTGAGGCTTCCACATCACGAGGCCTAAATAATGACTCAGAGATAGACTCCCATGAATATGAATGGGACTCACTTTCAGATGCCACAATTGATCTGGACGTGGATATTATCCATGCCTATAGTACCCAACCCGATGCGACTAACGATCCTAGTGTCGGACTAGAGGATTGCACTCCCCAAATCACCTTAGTGGATGACGCTTCGTTTGATAGGATGAGTCCTAATTCGGGTATCTTAGGAGAAGACTTGATGAACTCTGATTATATGGTCACCAGAGATGACACCTTTCGCATAAACAACATCGAACCCGCCATTGACTTACCCCTTGTTCACTTTGACCTAATTGACTAGTCTCAGCGCCATCAAGAGCCCACATTCCTCACCTTCCACAATGATTACGAAATTGCTTGCTATCTGAATGCTCTTGAACCTGTGGCTTCTTCCACCAGTGAACCAACAACCAGCATGACAGAGTCTGATATTAAGTACCTCAGTCTCAAAATTAAAGAGAAAAAGAAAAATAGGTCTGATGGCAAAAACCACTTTGTGGCGGTGTCAGAACCAAAAATAGTAAAAAGAAATGACGCATCCGAAGGTGAAAACCTCTTTGAGGCACCCAAGGATGGGGTACTTAATAACTTGCCAAGTTATTTCCAGGATAGATCATCAATAATGATTGAACCAACAAAGCCAGTCAATTTAAACATAGAAGAAAATCCTCAGATAGTCCATCTTGCTCAGTCTTTATCAGAGGAAGAGACCAAGGCATATGTACAGTTTTTACAGAAAAAGAAAATTAATTTTGCATGGACCTACTCAGACATGCCAGGGCTTGACACGAATCTCATAATGCATCACTTATCCATAGCTCTAGGAGTCAGGCCAGTAAAACAGAGATTAAGAAAAATGCATCCACATGTAGCTCTACTTGTCAAAGGGGAATTAGAAAAACTTTTGAGAGCTGGATTTATTAGAGCCATCGATTATGCAGAATGGATCTCAAACATAGTACCTGTCTCCAAACATGATGGGTCCATTCGTGTCTACACAAATTTTAGAGATTTAAACAAAGCATGCCCAAAGGATGATTTTCCACTTCCAAACATTGACATGATAGTGGACATGATGGCGGGCTATGACATATACTCTCTAATGGATGGTTTCTCAGGGTATAATCAAATCAAAATAGCTCCTGAAGACCAAGAGAAAATAGCATTCACATGTGCATGGGGAACCTATTGCTGGAACGTCATGCCATTCAGATTAAAGAATGCAGGAGCAACCTACCAAAGAGCTATGACGACTATCTTTTATGATATGATGCACAAAAATATGGAAGATTATGTGGATGATACCCTGGCAAAATCAAGAAAAAGGGACACACACCTCAATGATCTGGAAGTAATTCTAGATCTTATGGAACAATTTCAACTCAGATTGAATCCAAAGAAGTGCACATTTGGCGTCACCTCAGGCAAACTTTTAGGATTCATAATATCAGCAAAAGGTATCGAGGTTGACCCCGAAAAGGTCCAAGCAATCCTAGATATGCCACCTCCTCGAAATATCAGCCAAATGAGAAGTCTTCAGGGATGTCTTCAATCAATTAGGAGGTTTATTTCTCAGCTTGCAGATAGAGCGCAACCCTTCAACAAGACATTGCATAAGGGTGCTTCTTGTGTTTGGAACGAGGATTGTCAAAAGAGCCTAGATCAAATCAAACAATACTTGGCTAATCCTCCGATTATAATGCCCCCTATTCTAGGGAAACCATTGATCTTATATATTTCAGCTACAGACACTTCCCTGGGGGCATTATTGGATCAATCAGATGATACTGGGAAAGAACGGGCCATATACTATATCAGCCTACTCTAGTCTCTTATGAGATCAATTACAATAATATTGAGAAGTCTTGCCTGGCGGTGGTGTTTGCTTCTCAAAAGTTGCGCCACTACATGCTTGCTCATACCATACATTTGGTTGCCAAAATTGATCCCCTTAAATACTTGCTTAGTAAGGCTGCCCTGACGGGTAGACTCACTAAATGGATGATGGTCCTAACTGAATTTGACATAGAGTATGTTGAAAGGAAGGCAATAAAAGGGCAAGCTATTGTCGACCAATTAGCTGATTTTCCAATCCAGGATAGTATGCCGGTACAAGTGGAATTTTCAGACGAACACATCTTGTATACAACTACTCGCACTTGGACAATGTTCTTTGATGGCTCCCGCATGCAAAATGGATCAGGTGCTGGAGTGTTATTTGTTTCTCCACATGGGTACAACATTCTAAAGTCTTATAAACTATTATTCCCATGTACCAATAATATTGCAGAATATGAAGCTTTAACTAATGGCTTGAGAATGGCTATAGAATGGAACATCACAGAGTTACATGTCTTTGGGGATTCCCAGTTAATCATCAACCAAGTCAATGAAGAGTATCAAACCAAGGATGACAAATTGATACCTTATAAAAAGATGGTTGATTCTTTGAGACGCTATTTCACCTTTGTGACATTTCAACAGATCCCTAGGATAGAGAACAAAGCTGCCGACGCCATGGCCACATTAGCTTCACTTCTTCAGTTGGAGACACATGAATCCAGATTTGAATTCCTGGTGGAAGAGCTACACCATCCCATCTTTGACTCGTCTGAAAGCCACGTCATTTGTGCCATTATCACACAGGAGTCTTCCCGATATGGTGCTATCTATTCATATCTTCGTGATGGCATCATCCCTGACACATTCAACCGCTCCGAACACCGAAACCTCATACGTAATGCCTCTCACCACACCCTCATCTCTGGTGATTTATATAGGAGGGGTTTAGATGGGACGCCCCTTAGGTGCTTGGAAAAGGAGGAATCCAACCAAGCGTTAGCCGACATCCACGAGGGCATTTGTGGTGGACATTCTAATGGTCTTGCCATGGCCCGAAGGTTGCTTAGGGCGGGATATTATTGGCCCACAATGTAGATAGACGCAGTCACCTTTGCTAAGTCATGTGAAAAATGTCAGAAACATGGCAACCTGATTCATGCTCCAGGTAGGGAGCTGATCCCTTCTGTTTCTCATTGGCCATTTCAGCGCTGGGCCTTTGATCTGGTTGGGCAGATTCATCCCAACTCATCAAGTGGACACAAGTTCATTATTACTGCCACTGACTACTTCACAAAATGGGTGGAAGCTGTGCCACTTTCTGTTGCTTCAGGAAGGACCATTTCTTTGTTCATCTTGAATCATATCATTTGCCGATTTGGAGTGCCTTCTGAGATCATTACTGACAATAGAGGACAATTTAAGAATAAGGACCTAAAGTACCTATGCAAAAAGTTTAAAATCAAGCAACATTGGTCCTCCATCTATTTTCCACAGGGAAACGGACAGGCAGAAGCCTCTAACAAAACCATTCTTAAGATTCTTCATAGGACATTACACAAGAATGGTAGGGATTGGCACTTGCAAATCAATCCAGCACTATGGGCTTACAGAACAAGCATTCGCACACCTACATGAGCCACTCCTTTCTCTCTCACCTATGGCGCTGAAGCAATATTGCCTTTAGAAGTCGAGATACCATCACTTAGAGTCTCACTCAAAGGTTTGATTACAGATGAGGATTACCGCGCCATGAGGTTATAGGAACTAGAACTTCTAGATGAGAAGCGTAAAGCTTCTTTTGATCATATGAGAGTGTATCAGAAGCGTATGTCCAAGGCATTCAATAAGAAGGTTCGCCCTAGAGAATTTCAAATAGGTGATCTTGTTTTGCGAGAGAACCCTAAGAACCAACAACACAGAGAGCAAAAAGACAAATTTGAACCTAACTGGCTTGGACCATATGTTATCACAGCTGCTTTTGGTACTGGTGCGTATTTACTATCAGATCCTAATGGAGAACAGCTCCCTGATCCCATCAATATTATGCACCTCAAGAAGTTCTATCCTTGATGCCCATTCTATCTGGGGGCATCCTTTGTACATATCTTATGATCCTGAAAAAAATACCAAAAAAAATTCATATATGATGCTGAAAAAATCCTAAAAAGCATAAAAAGTCTTGAAAAAATACAAAAAAATTCAAAAAAAAATTCAAAATTCAAAAATTAAAAAATTAAAAAAAAAAAAAGAAGAAGAAAAAGTGCCTTGGTGAAAACCTAGCAATAGGCGCCTTGGTAGCAAAAATCTAAAAAAATGAAAAAATGAAAAAAGATTCCAAGTGGTGAAAACCTGGAAACAGGCGCTACTTGAGGCCTTTGCACTCCTATTTGTTAACATGCGTCCTCGACACTTAGCCACTTCCCATCATGCCTTGACCTTATTTGACTTAGTCTAGAATTGGTCTTTGTCTTTGTCTAGGGGGCATAACTGTTAGCATTGGTCTTTTAGGTGCGTTTGTCTCTTGGGGCATTTCACAACAGGTGTTTTTCAACACCACCTCAAACAGTATTTTTCAACACTACCCTTGCGTTGAGTGTTTCTTAACACTTATTAGATGTCTTAGTGCTCATGTGCAGATGCGATACTCAGAGTCTGACTCTATGACCAACACACACACACTTAAACAATTAACTCGATGATGATATGATGACTTTATTTTTCTTTGTGTGCTGTCTATGAGGATTTCTTTGATGAAGTGATCTCTCCCTGAGAAGTTTTCAATGATGCATAGCTAGAAGACTAAGGGAATGAGAACATGTTTTCTTTCTTTATCTACTTGTGGGTATATTTTGTTGATCCTAACTGTCATGAGCATTTATGCTGGTCCTACTTGACACTATGGATTGACAAGGTATTATCCTTGACTGTTTTGCGAGTGCATGCTTTTAGCTATCCTGACTTTCATGTGTCTTGATACCAGCATAATCTCGCTATAACAAATTTAGGTGATCTCACTGCATTAGTCATCTTGACCTATATGTCTTTGATGCCTAGGTGAGATTCCCACATCTCTATTTGATAAAGATCATACTCATATCCACATAGTTATGCTAGTATGCACTGTATGATCTTACAACGCTACCAATAATGCTCGATGATGATAATTAGATGTCTACAAGCGTTGTGACCTTGCAAGTCAACCACTTTCATAGTAGCTTGCATTTTTAGGTTCATGATAGTCTAGTTTTGCATCTTGCATATGGAGAGAGCTCTCCTTTTCATCCTACGTGGACTTGTCAGTCGACTGCGCTCACCTTTTCTTCTTCTCGATCATGTCTTTCACTCCTTGTCTTTTTCATCTCGAACCTGTTCCTGTTCATCACAAGGGGTTAATCATATCATCATATCTATATCAAAACTGTCATTTTCAAGAAACATGAATCTATATCATACACATGAGAATTAAACATACATCTATGAGAGAGAACATACATAAGCATTTTGAGAAAAATGACAAGACAATATATATAAACTAATACATCCATCACAAGTGAGACAAATACACATGATACATCAAACATCCAGTAATCTCATAAATCTATATACAATGTCATGATATACAATACAATATGAGATCCCAAAATCTGGATCAAAAGTCTCAAAATATGTCCAAAACATCTAAACCTAAGACTCGCTACCACCCTCGTGAGGAGCTCGTGGTGGTGGAGGAGGCATAGCTCTCCTATCGAGTACCACATCTGATACCCCTGCCCGCTGAGAGTATGATGGTGCTCTCTCACCCTCTGGGACAGCCTGTAGATATAACCCGTGATAATAGGCTGCTCTCGCTGACTCTCGTCAGAGCTCCAGTGCCTCAGCTTGTGCCATCGCCTCACGGCGTGCTATCTCTACCCTAAGATCAGATATCTGCTGATCCCGCTCTGCCCTCAGATCCAGTAGCTACTGATCTCTCACGGCTATAGTAGTCCGGAGCTGCTGTATCTCTGCCTCCTGAGCCTGTATCTGGGCTCTCAGATCCTCTCCCCCCGCAGACTGATCCTGCTGTGCCTCCGCCTGCCGGCGAGCTGGTCTCGCCTCCTCCTCAGGTGTCGCTGATCACTGTCCCTGTGACCATTTCCAGCCACCTGATCTCGACCCCTCTCCTCTCTCCATCCTCCTCCCTCTCCCCCTCCTGCCATCTCCTCCATCCCCTCCCTCTCCTCCTCCCTCTCCTCCGTCCCCTCCGTCTCCTCCATCTCCCCCGTCATCTCCTCCATCTCCTCCCGGCACTGGTACCTGTGTATCAGGTACTGTAAACCGAGGGAATGGCACCCTTCGCCACTCTGCTTTGTAGGCTCCATCAGCCCCTACATCTGCCATATCTGGGAAATACTCCCAGGGCTCACTCCTGATACCTACTATCTCTGCGACAGCCTGCTGATAATCCAACATGGGTAGCCACCCATGACCCTCCTTGTTTCTGGCCCTGGCATATGTGGTAGTCTCTGTCGAGACTCGCTGCTACCTCCCGAACTGCCGCCATACCCGAGTGATGCAGAATCTCTCTATGATCTCTGCATACCAACCTACCAGTGGCCGACTGCACAGCATATAACTCAGCTCATCAGCTGCATCTCCCCAAACCTCAACCTCCCTGTAGGGCCTCTATGTGAATGAGGCTATCTCATCCAAAATCCGCTGATAGTAGGTCACATCCCTAGAATGGGCATGTGATATAAACCCGAGGTACCTGTAGATATAGGGGTACCTCCTCTCCCTCGGCTGAACCTTGGGGCACACCACAGTGATGTGCTCCCACGCCCATACCTGTGCCAGGATGGCACCGCATGCCCATGTATGACCATCTCTATAGATGATCTCGTGCAGCTCATGGTACATCTCTGCCAATATGGCAGGACCCCATGCCATCCGTCGCAGCCTGCCGATCAAGTCCACCAATAGTCGAGCCCATCCAAGCGGGAAACCCTTCTGACTGCGATCAGTCATCAGGATCTGAGAAATGATAGATGCCACTATGCATGGCACTGGGTAGTCTCTACCGAAATCATCTATCAGCCTCTCCCAGCTGATATGCCTATCCAGAATGGTGACATCCTAGAACATCTCCTGAACTAGTCGGTGCCCCTCAGTGGCATCCTGATCATAGTACACCTGTGCCAACAAATGAATCATGTCAGTTTTCATCATATGGAAACATTATATTTATGATTAGATCTTAAAACATGATTATACTCACTGGCTCGCCATGACATGACACTCGTAAGATCCTGTAGACGTCCTCCAGAGTGATCGACGCCTCTCCAGTAGGCAGATGGAAGGTGTTGTACTCACTATGCCATCTCTCAGCAAGAGTAGTCAACAACCCATGGTCCGCTCGGATATATGGGTATCTCAAAAGATACCGAAATCCCATCGCTCTGATGTCGGCATTGCCCAGATCGTCTAGATCCCAGACACACTGCAATCCTGTCACCTTCGGCGCTCTGATGATGAGCGCCGGAAAAACCTCCTACAAGCCAAAACCAAGCCAGTTGTTAGCACATATCATGATGGATGTCTAAAAACTCAGTATAAAACATCCCAAAAACGTAACATTGTCTAGACCCATGTCATTTTTGCTCAAAAATGCATTAAAAATCAAAATTTTATAGTGGGCGATATTCTTTTTTTGGAGAAGTATCGCGCGATACTTCACCCAGTATCATGCGATCTTTCGCCCAGTATCGTGCGATACTGGTGCCTTAGGTCACGCGATACTTTGGGGACCCGCGAAGTATCGCGCGATACTTCTCCCCAAAGTGCGCGATACTTCTAAAGTATCGCGCGATATTTCACCTAACAAAAATTTTGAAATTTAAAAATTTGAAAAAATGTGCTAAAATAAGCTATTAAATGCAAAAAAAATGACTAAAAAGCTTGAGTTTTTCGAAAACATACCGGGGCAGGATAGTGTGGTGGCCGGTTGTGCAACCGGGCGCACTCGAATCGATGCCTGTGGACGGGAACTCCTGCTTGCTGGGCCATTTTCTCTCTCTAAAGCTCTGAAATTCTCAAATCACTAAAAGATAAATAATTTTTGAAAATGACATTTCGACCCCTTTTATAGCCTTTTGACTTTTTGACCTCATTTTCAAAACACCTCGAAATTGTGCAAAAATTGCACCCCTAGCTAATTTCGACGTCTTGGATCCATTTTCGGACTCGAAATTGAAATCCGAGGTCATCTTGATAGTCAAAATCGCGTTTCAAAATCTTCCCCCCTTCTGCGTAGTTGACTGATCTTTTGAGGCCTAATCCTTCGATCTTTGTTGGGGCATCGTCATTTCTTCATTTCCATGTCTTCCAAACTTCTAGTCTTTCATTCATATTCATTCCACTCCCTCATTTCTCATGTTTGACTACATCCTTTCAGTCAGGCTGGGGCATGTTTCATTGCCTAATGGTTAACCTATTGACCCTTACCTTCGATTGTGATTTTATTATGATTTGATCAGCCTTATCGATTTGCTGTCTCTCCTCTACTTGATTTTGATTCCGATTCCGAGGGGGCAATACCTATAGAATTCTCATCCCTGATTCTCTTGATTCTCTTGATTCAGACATCTTTTGTGAGCTTTCGCTCAAATTTGAGATTCTTATGTCTTACTTTGAATGCGATCCCGAATCGACCTCATGTTCAAAAGCCTTTGTTTATGCTTTGTCCGGATGTGATCCCGAATCGACCTCATATCTGAGTTGTTTTGTGATCCCAAATCGATCTCACATTTCAACTTCATTCTTTGACTACATGTGTTCCCAAATTGATCACACATTAGTCAAAGAGGGGCAAATGTATGCACCCTAAAATGGTCGCCTAGACTTTGGGCCCCATTTATCCAATTTATCAATCCTGAATCATTTTTATCAATAATCAATATTTTCAACAATATCAATTTCTTGATCAAGTCTTAATTTCGATCATATATTGGATTTTTATCCTTGGGCTAACCATTTATCCTAAGTCTTTTTTTGATTAAAAGGAATATTTCCTCCCCTTCTGATTAAATAAAAAGCCCACCTTTTTCTCTTATCCTAAGTTGCACAAATAAAGCATTATTCTTATTTTATAAAAAGAGAAACATCACTTTTTATCTCATATGGACATAAAGTCAACTCTTATTTTCCTATTGGAGGATACTTGTGCACATGGATTGCTCCTCTTTCAAGCTCCACCGCTGATTAAGACTTTTTGCCTCTTAATCTCAATGGTCCATTTCACCTCATTTCTTATAAAAGGAGAGCTCTCTCCTTCATTTGCATATCCATCTCTTTTATGCTATTGTTATGCTGCAGGTTTTAGGTGCATTTGGAGCTTTTTGAAGACATTGAAGACTTGCTTCATTGCATCATCTAGTTCATATTTGCTTTCATAGTTGCATAATAATGGCATTATTAGTGTAGATTTTCTTTTATGCAATAGAATAACTCACATAGTCTAAATAGGAAGGATTTGTAATCCATTGATATTTCCATTTCATAGCTTAGTTTGTACTTCCATTTTCATAGCATAGCTTGCACATTTGCATCTTCATATAGCTTGCATTGCATTTGCATATTGGATTCTTGGAGATATTGGCATTGTTGCCCTTGTCTCCATTGTGAATCTCTCATTGTGTGGTTGACTAGCAAGGTCACAAGTTTGTAGCTCTAGCTGAGAGCAATTTTCAACCTTGCAACTCCATGCATAAAGAGCTATGAGCCGCTTTGTGAGGCCTCATTCTTGAGCAACCTTGCATGCAATGGTTCATAGAAGTGCACCTTTTTAGCGTGTACACACGTCACTTAACATTCCATGTGGCATTTTACAGCTCTAGGCGGCATTTTATCATGCCTAGGCATCATCAAAAGTTAGGGTTTCTCAGGCGGAAAAACATTTCTAACTTAGCATTAAAACCCTGGTGTTATGCGGATTCAAACTATTATCAGGCGAGAGTTAAAGGTTTCTAAGTGACATTTTAACATGCGGAGGCATCATTAAAATGCACGAATGTGTTGTTTTACAAACCCACGTGACATTTAACATATTCTACACGACATTTTGCAAAAATTAATCTACAACAACAAGAAATAAATGCAATAAGTGATATTAAAGAGCAATAAATGCATAGAAGAGGTTCAAGAACACTCACAGGAGGTCCGTAATCCAAAGGCCTCTGATAACGATGACCTCTCTCGAACCGATGCTCCCGAATAGGCACAACCATCGTGAATAATCAACGCAGGATCAAAGCAAAATCTCAACAGTGAAAAGTGAAAATGATTAGTAAATCTAGGTTTTTCAACCTATTTATGCTAAATTTGACCTAATTTGGAGATAATTTTTGACCCTTTGACCTATATCAACCTATCAATCAAATCGGGGCATTTGTTGAAATCTGCATATCATCAATGTTTTTCAGAAATGAAAACATATTGGATCAATATAAATCAATATCATCAAATTTTTCTAATTAAACAATCAATATGTTTCATTTCTGAGGGGGTATCATAAGAGTATCAAATTGGCATAAAAAATCAGTGAATCTGGGGCATCAAAATTTTTGAATTATTATCAGTGGGGCATATCATATCAAATGTTGAATCATATTAGGCAGTATCATAAATCATATCAGATATCAAATCAAGACCTAGAAGTAATCATGACTGAAAATTTTCTTTGAATAAATGAGCTTCACACATCAATTCAAAGAGGGGCATTTGTAGACACTAAAAAATGGACAAGTGCTTAAAATCATCAAAATTGCAAAATCTTATCAAAATGCACTAATTCTCATCAAAATGGATCAAATCAAATTTAAATGGACATTAATCAAAGTTGGACAAAATTAATAAAATCAAATAATGACATTAAATAATTAAATACAAGCTTAAAGGGGTGAAAAACACTATATAATTGATTTTAATCAATTAATTGTATAGTTGTTAAATAAAAAATCAAATTGAACCTATTCCCTTACATGGCTAATTTAATTAATTGATGAAATTTAATTAATCCTAATATCTTTCAACAACAATTTGAGCAACCAATGAGAATTGAGAACAAAAGCACATAGATCACTCCAAAATAGTTGAATCTCAATCACACATCTCAACTTTTAATATCATCCACTCAAATTTGTCTTTTTGTCCAAACCTTTGAGACAAACATTTAAATTGTCCCCCCATTTAAAAAAATTATAAAGTTTTTGACTTAACCAAGGCTAAATCATGATTAAATAACTCTACCCCCTACCCTTGGGAATTTACTATAAATGAGAGACATTTTGAGAGCAATAATCATACTAGAGAATTCATTTGCAAAGCATCATTACTATAGGCAATTTATGAGCAATTGAGAGCATTTGAATTATCTTTGTATCAATTTGAGAGCTAGATTAAGCATTGTACTATCATATTTCTCATTCTAGATTTGTCACTAGTAGAGAATAGGCTGAGAGCTCTACTTACCAAATTAGTTAGAGAACCATGGGATGTCATGGATGTTAATTTCAATTCTTAGCTTAAATTTGCATTGTATTTTTCTAGAATTGTAGTTGATTATCCTAATTTCATGAAGGTGTTAAACATACACACACAGGTTCTATGGTGTTTGTATGACATTAACACTACAAAGTTGGACTAGCTGCATGAAGACTACATGATGGACTATTGGGAAAGAACTAGAGGGTTCTACTACACCTTCAAAACCAAATGGAGAGGCAAGACTAAGGTTGGAGATTTCAGAGGAGTTGCTAAGAAGTGTAATGCTTGAGGACAAGCATTATGCTTGTTGGGGGGGCAGATGATGGGGCAAGAATTTGTCTTTATTTTATGCTATAAATATGCTTTGTTCTAAGACATTTCTAAAACACTTCTTGTGACTTTTAAGTACTTGAACTTGTATACATACTATAAGTACAGTCAAATCCACAAACTTATGGGTAGATAATAGTTGACATACCTTGCTAAATTTTATATATCTATATATATATATATATATATATATATATATATATATATATATATATATATATATATATATATATATATGTTGCACAATATTTCATATAATTGTTTTAATGTATGTCCTAACATTTGGATTAGATTGACTAGTTGAATACTTTAATATACATGCATGCACTACTAACCTGCCAGGGTAAAAGGAATGGCTGGAGAGTGAATCAGTAGCATTGATGAGGAAGTGATGAAGTTTCGGCCATGATGAGAAGAACCATTATGACACCGCAGAACATGCCTGAGGGATTGAAGGAATGAATTTCTCAGGGAATATAGGGGCACAACTATGCTAAATTTCCTCTACAGTTATTATTCTGTTGAAGCAGTTGTTTAGTCTTAATGATCTTTTGTTGTGGATTGTCACATTCTCCTTTATTTATGGATGAATCAGTCAGACCTTATCATTATTTTCAAATGTTAATCCTCTATATATAGGGATATGATTGTTAGAAATCTAGTTAGACAAATGATTGTATTACTATTATATTGGAAGCAAGTTACTCTTTAGTTCTGTGCATTGTTTTATGATGATGTAATCAATTTTTATGAATATATAATGAAGGAGTGATTTTGAGTTATATTCTGTGTTCATAACTAGTAGAATCCGACCAAGGGGGCTCACTTGGGAGGTGGACTAGAGTAGAATAGAGCAAGTAGTTTAAGCATTTTCAACATTTGAAGTAGAATTCACTGTTTTCTCTAGTAGCATTAAAACCTGTGTATGTTCCTGCAACACTTGCAAAGATAGTCATAGCAAATGCTTTGGATTGATAGAATAGGTTAAAGTTAAACTTATGGTTGTCAGCGTCAGTTTCATTTATTTAACTGTGTGTTTTACTTTCCCGCAACAATAGCGTAGTTCTTTGGACATGTACTTTTCTTCATGCAACTTAAGTAAAATGACTTTATGAGAGGCTTAGTGCACAAACCGTGTTGTCCCATTTCAAGTATACGTCCCTGGGTTGACAATTTAAATGCACTCCATGATAGGGAAATAATACTTAGTTTGAATACACTATTCCTAGGAGAAGCTTTGGCATGATTATTATTACCTATCGTGGGATTGTTCAATGATAGAATGAAGCTTCCCTCCCCTTGGGATGAGGTCTATTACTGGATCATGAGGTACTTTACTTTGGAAGGGCACTTTGAAATTTACTGCTATTACCATATGTCCATTCTTAATCACTTTAGGAATTGCAAAATTATCTCTTTTTCATTTTTCTTGTTGAATTCTCTTGAAAATTTTGTGTTTGAGAAAGTGAATGCATTTATCAGGGTAAACAAATAACTTACCTACACCAGGGCTTCATCTTTAGGCTCTACAAATTTCACTTTTCCATCTACCCTCCTAAGTCTATCATTGTTTATGAGACCCCTCTCTTAGAGTTCTCCCCCCTCCCCGCCGCCAACCTACTTGCTGCCATTATTGACATGTCTGTCTAGACCAAGAAAAAAGGCATTAAGAACCCAAGGGGCAGTAGGCTGAGTAAACCCTGAAATTTAAAATTATGATATTGTTGCCACTAACACTACCCCTAAGGGTAAATATTCTCCACTCTCATCTTCTAAGAGGAAAGGCAAAAACCCTTCTCCCTTCCAAAAAAGCCAAATTCTTTGTTTAGGAGGTTAGCACAAATGCTTATGGATTATGATTCTAAAGAGGACACAAAATAGGGGAATCGAGCTGTTGATGAGGGATATGAGAAAACTAATAACAAGGAGGATGATGTCATGGTGACTGATGACAATGGCAGCTCAGATAACTCCACCTCTGATAGCTCAACCCATAGTGACAATTTCAAGGAGGAGCCTCCTGAGCTAGGTACCAACTTGTTGCCTCCTGAGGAGAAACCCATCCCTTTTAACGTGGCTTTGACCGTTGTTTTGATATGTCTACAAAATGTGGTGAATACTCTAAAAAATAGAGTGAGTGAGGTCAAAATGAAGCTAGTTAGCATATCCAGATCTAGTCTTCAGGTCATGCACAAGTCGACAACCTCTATTTGCCTCATGCAACACAAGATTCTAGGTGAAGATGAGAAGGAGGAAGGTAACTATAAAGACTTGTTCAAATTCCATACTGATGACTAGTCCAATGTGTTGCATCAATTGGGCTATGATATCTGTTCTTCTTATAAGCTTTAATGGGGCTTAGACCCTTGGCCCCTCTAGAAATGTGCTTTTTATTTCTACTTTCAGCTTGAGTGGCTCTTTGAATTCTTGTTAGTACTTGCCGATAGGCTAGCAAGTACTATTGCATCACTTTTTGAATTTCTTCCATTAACTAGTGATTAAAACCAATTCTTTGCACCAATTATAATTTAGTATTTTCTTATTTTGTTAAAAATAACACATATTCTATAGTCTAAATGTAAATTTTTTAAGTTTATAATTTGTAAAAATTATTTTTTGATGATATGATTGGCTAATACATTTGAGGTCTTATAGGCCACTTTTTTAGGAATAAAGAGCATGAATAGCTTTTTATTTATTATTTTTTAACTATTGAATATTTTAAAGTTTTTGAAAATTGTAATTGATTTTGTTTAATTTTTTTTACAATTTTTTTTTACCAAAAGTCTAATGTGTAATTTGTATCATATTATATTAAAATAATACTGACTATTTTTGTTATATTATAAAATATTGAATATTTTTTGAATTTATTTTAATATATATTCTATAAATTTAGATTTAATAGAATAACATTATAATATTGCTAAAAAATAGTTATTTGGCCTAAATATTTAATATTAAAAATAATTATAAGTAGAACTATTTTATAATTTAAATTAATTACAATTTATATTTTATAATTATTTATAAAATTAAAAAATATTATTAGAACTATAATTATAATAATTTTATAATTATTTATAATTAAATAATTACTTTACATATAAATTAAAATTAAAATTAAACTTAGTTATAAATTATTATAATTAAAAATTCACTTTACATATAAATCAAAATTAAAATTAAATTTATTTATAAAACTAAAAGCAAGCACTTGGCCACTACACTTGTTGTTTGTGCTATGGCTTTGGCTCTACTAGTATGTTTCTAGGTAGTTTTTGTGTTTACTTTCCTTTCTCTCGTGATACTTGGTAGGATAGTGCTAACTTTCATGTGTATAGGTTGTTGATTTATGACATATGTTTATTTGTTAATAGCTCTTTATGTTGTGGGGTCAACATCTAGTTTTTGGTGCTGATTAATATAAAAAATAATCATAAATATTTGAAAAATGATTATCATATCTAACTACTTTTTAGATTATTATTTAACTTATATCTATTCAAATAACAAATTATATTTTTATTTGAACATTTAGTTGATTTTTTGATATTACTTAGAAATATTAATTTAAATAAATATTAAAATGATAATAACCATTTTTATTTTTTTTTAATAAAAATTAATTTTTAAATAACAAGTTAAAAATAGACTCGTGCATATAGTTGAGAACTAATGTTTTTACCAAATCTATTATTTTTTAATATAATAATTTATTAACCAAATTAAAGTCATCAATAAAAAAATTAGAATCATTAAACCAACTCTCTCTTAAACTGAAACTTTTTAAAATAGACCCGTGCATATAGTTGGGAACTATATGTTTTTACCAAATCTATTATTTTTTAATATAATAATTTATTAACCAAATTAAAGTCATCAATAAACAGCAACCAAGTTCCTCTATATTGGCAGGTCTATTTTGTTATAAAACATGATAGACATTCACAGAGATGTAACAATATTGTCTTATCACATAATTTGTATGCCTTGATATTTCTTCCATTGTGAGTTTTGTATAAGTTTTTGATTAAGTAAAACATATTTTATAGGTAACAGTGAAAATAGAGCAAAAAAGATCAGGAGAGGTTCTTGCTGCCTCTTTGAATTTTGTATAAGTTTTGTTAATGTTCAAGATCTATTATTTTGCTAGTAAAAAAATATGAGTCCAGCTAGAAGATTTACATAGAATTTTATTTTTGATAGTTTCAAATTGAATGCAAATTGAAACAAAATTGAACAGTCATTAAATTATGATAACTTTATTTAAAATAAATTAGTTAATGCAAACAATAATTCCCATTATTGAAAATATATAGTATAGGTTACTTAACTACAAGAAAACAAATAAGAAAATAAGTTTAGTTTAATTTATTAAAAATAACTTGATTTTTGTTTTGTAGTTTCTAAAATAAATTAGTTATATTTAATCAACTAAACACAATTAATACTATTTTTTTAAAACATACTAAGTTTTAACAAGTACTTTAATTTTCTCTTTTGAAAAATGGATGATATTTTAATAATATATTAATTGATATGAAAAAATTTAATCTAGAAAAAATAGCAATATATATAAATACTAACTTTCATATCTTATAGAAAATCTAAGCTATATAAAGAATCTAACCAAATTTGAATAACACAATAATCTCCATATTACATGAAATTTGACAACCAATAATATTGTAGAAAATTAATTTTAATTAATTTTTTAATTATATAAAAATAAAAAATAAAAAAATAAATATATAAGATATATTAAATAAAATTTTGATGATAATTATCTCTTAAATTTACTCTTCAAATATTAACCCATGCTTATTATAAATAAATATATAACTTATTAAATATATTCAAAAGATGGAGTGGGATTAAAAAAATAGTTTAATGAGGATGAAAAAAATAATTTAAGAAATTTGAAATCTTAAATATTTTATTTTTTAAGTTTATGAAATATTCTAATGTAAGATTATTATAAAGAATATTGTATTTTGATTGGCCAAAATTACAATATTTAATCATCAGTTGCTTAAACTGAAATTTTTAAAATAGACCAGTACATATAGTTGGGAACTATATGTTTATAACAAATTTATTATTTTTTAATATAATAATTTATTAACCAAATTAAAGTCATCAATAAAAAAAATTAGAATCAATAAGAATCAATAAGCTAACTTTCTCTTAAACTGTAACTTTTTAAAATAGATCCGTGCATATAGTTGGGAAATATATATTTTTACCAAATCTATTATTTTTTAATATAAAAATTTATTAACCAAATTAAAGTTATAATAAAAAAAATTAGAATATTAAACCAACTCTCTCTTAAAGTGAAACTTTTTATTCTATTCTATTCAATCTAACGATTGGGGGGTATATTGGGTGCCAGAAACCGTTCAAATAAATCATATAAAACTCTCAGTTTTAGGTAGCTAACAATTGAGATGACGTGTTACCGAGTGAGGGTGATTATTCACCAGATCTCACTACAGCGATAAATACAAACGAATTCTCCAACGAGAGCTGAACCTTCTCCAGATCTGGTAACAGGAATAGCAGAAAGCTGAACACTGAACTAGAAGGTAACATACTGTAATATAAAAGTTCTATATTGAAGTGTTGGAATAATCAGTCCGTCATATTGTATCTCGGATCTGTTAGGGCAATCGTGTATAGCCCATAGCATTGAATTGAAACTCTGTCCTTTTGATGATCGCTATATGAAAGTTTCAGGTTTAGTGTTAGGTCGAATGTGCATTGCTTCAATTGTTTAAGCTAAATCTCCGTATTCAATTCAGTAAAATTTCAGTACTTCTATTGAGTTAAATCATAGTAGATCTAGGTAAGTTGATTGTACAGATATGGGCAATTGGTGTTCATAAATACTACATTAAGGTTAATCTTCATATCATGCAAAGTATCTCGAAGAATAATTTTTGTGCTGAAAATTGGTCTATGAGTTTTACAGTTATTCTTATTTATGATATATTCAAATTACTTCAGTTTCATAAAGTTTACCCACATTTTAGGCAGACAAGAATACAATTTTATCCATGTTTTGGTCAGACGAAAGCATAACTTTTAACCATATTCTAGATTAATCTGTTAGATTTGCCCTGTTTTTGGGGTTTTTGAGGAAACAATGAGAATGTGCAATTTGCTGCGAATTTTCTGCTCTGGAAGTGTTGATATGTTTATAGACCTGCTGTTTTGGCATGTAGTAGTGAAGGGATTCTATTGAATTTGTAATGGTATAATATGAGCTGTATTGATTTCTCCATTTAAATTCAGGTGGAATATTTTGAAAGCTAGCTATGGCTGCTGATTCATCAAACGGAAATGATGCAAATGCTTCTCAGACGGTCCATAAACCTCCTCCATTGCCCTCTCCCTTAAGATATTCAAAATTCTCACAGGTAAGAATTTTTTTTATATGTTAGAAATGTTTTGTGTGTGCAGATCAGATTGAGGTTTTCTTTATCTATGATTTAAAATCATGCTCAATATATGGTGAATGTCTATGAGGCTACATCATGTTATTCAGTATTAAGGGTCCGTTAGATAATATGTCATAATCATGGTATCATTTTATAATAATCCTTCAACAAGATAACAAATTTGCATTGAACACATGCCCCGAGACTTGGAACTGCTCTTGATTAGGAATAAGATTTAGAAATATCTGTGTGAGTTGTGCACTAGCATTGGCTATGCAGCCGCTCTTTCTAGTATAAAGCATTATGTATAAAGAATTCGTAGATCACTGGAAGGTGCTGTTTTTTAAAACAAATCAATTACACTAAAGAATTTGAAGTTAGAAAGTTATTTTATAGAATTTATGTTGTGCGAATGGCTATTTCCCTACAGTTTTGTACACCCTGAGTTAAAGTTGGTAAGCCTTCTTCCATGCATATTGGGAGGAGCATGTTCTAAAAATTGTGCTTGTTAAGTCAAGAGACTGAAATTGCATCACATATTCACAATCTTGGGGATGTAAGACATTCACAGGAATTCCTTTACAATGTTGTTTAGTGCCTTTTAAGTTTGGAATGATCAATACCTTCAAACTACTTAAAGTTAGATGATTGGAAAATTCAAAATAGTTTATTGGGACTGTATTCTTGAGTTGCAATCTATTAAAATAAGATGCAAATCATCTTATTCCGTGGAATAGTTTTCCTTATGCTTCTTGAATTGTGAATCTGTGATGCATTCCATTATTTTCAGGATTTACAACTTTGATTCCATGAACAAAATCAGTAAGCTGCTATTTTTAATTTTAAAAATTTGAAACTTTTATAAATATCTATGGCTTTGGAAAGGACAATAGATCTGCTATCTTAATCATCATGCAAGCAGTAGAATTTAGTGCTGTTAGTTTTCACACAATGTTAGTCAATTCACAGAGATCGGGAAACTTCTGTATAGAGATGAGGAGCCCATCCCCGTCCCCATCCCTGTACTGACAGCTTCTGATGACTACATGAATATACAATAAATATACAACCTTAAATTTACATCTGCTGTGATTCACAATAGCATCCCCATCCCTGCATGGGTTGACCTGTACCTGATCTTCATGTCTCTAAGTGAGTGCAATTTACATAATTCCCTGTATAAATGTTTACCATAAGTAAACATTTAAAAACAAGAAAATATTGAAGAGCTAGAGATTGCAATTCTTTCAAATGTTATGGGTTGGTGGAATTCACCTTGTTGTTTTATATGCTTATGCTTGCACATGCTCATATTTGTGTCTCTACAAAATGAGTTTTATTTGAATTATATGCATATGAGGAATCAGTACATGTGTGATAATACACATATAAAACTAAATGTATAATTATTTACTTTCTTAATCTCAGTGTTACCCGGAGACCCGTCTCCCCCCCTCCAGACGTGGAGACGTGTCTCGCAGACTTTTCCCGTCTCCGGAGTCTTCAAAAATGGCTGGAGACTTCATCGCGAAGTCTCCCGAAGAATCCGAGTCTCCAATTCCAAAAAATGAAGTCTCCCCCCGTTTCCTAATTTAAAAACAAATTTAAAATATAACATTAAGTCATTTTATGTATTTTGACCATCATAATAATTTTTTTTTTTATGATCACAGCCTTGAAGAGTAGATGATACCAGATAGATTTCTGATTTTTCTTTACGGTTCTGAGTTTTTTGTTTGCATATCATAGATTTAACATCAAACTATATATTTTTGAATTTCAAATTTCAATATGTAATGATAATCTCAGTGATTATTAATCTGATGTTATGATGATCATATGTGCTATCAGAAATAAGATATGACTATGAGATTCGCAATGTGAGTTTTGATCTATTTGACTCTATATAAATATGACATTACTATTTAGTATTAGTCTTTGACTCTTTAAACTTTTAATGTTCAATGTTCATACTTATAACTTTCCATTGTTCTTGTTTTCAAAGCACTATGTTATGAATCTATGGTATTTCTTAGAAATTATTAAATTATATTAAAAAATAAATTTGCGGTCTCCAAGTACCCCCATCTCCTATTTTTTAAAAATAGCCGTACCAGTACCGGAGACCTCCAAGTTTCCCCATCTCCAGGTAACCTTGCTTAATCTTAATGCAAGCATAACCATTGAGTAATCTTTACAATACTGTACTAAGCATATCTAAATCCCTATGTATAAGTGTTCAATATATAAAAATATGCTTGCTGACATGGCAAAGAACAAGAGATTATAATTAATTCCAATTTTATAAATAACTGTGTAGACCAGGAGATTATTACTAATTCTAATTTTGTGATTTGGTAAATTCTGTTTGGTTTTTTTATGTGTGTCTGCACATACTCTCATTTGTGTGTATACAGAGCAATTATGAAGAAGCACAACAATCTGAAATGCTTTGAGAAAAAAACTATGTATTATGCATCTATGAGATAAAATATATAATCGTAAATTACAAATCAATGTTGGCTCCGTTTCAAATTTGAGTTTTTTCTAGTTTATGGACATTCTAAGAGTAATTTTTGGACTCATGAGGACAGGCAAAGCTGCGAATTTTGGTGACTGGAGGAGCTGGATTCATTGGATCTCATTTGGTAGACCGGTTGATGGAGGCTGGAAACAATGAGGTGTCTTTCTAAAATGAAAATCTTAAAAGATATGCTTTTCTACATACAGGACTAAGATCATGTGTTGAAAACATGACTCTACACATCCTTAGCAATTATATTGTCGTTTTTGTCTTAGTTGATGTTGTGGGACATGCCTATTGTGGTCTCTATTATCATTTGCATTTTGGAGTAGTCTGTCTTTCTTCCTTGAAATTAAATTTGTATTTCTAGCACTACCACATAAGTATGATTTTCTCTCTGTTCCTTATTTTTGGAATCAACTTGTGATTTTATGATCACCATATCTAATGAGCAGGTGATTGTCGCTGATAACTTCTTCACTGGATCAAAAGATAATCTTCGGAAATGGATAGGACATCCAAATTTTGAACTCATTCGTCATGGTATGTTTTTAGTTTTTTGATTGGATTGAACTCAATTCTCAAACACCCAGTTAAAATTTTGAAAGCATTCTGTTTTTATCTGTTTCATCTCTGAAGTTAGCTTTTTGAATTAGAGTTCAATAAAAAATGTGAAAGGAAGCCTAAATTTAATGAATTAAGCTATTAGATGTGTTTGACCTTAGCCTTTCCCAAGCTGTATACAAGTTCAATGGTGATACTCCTTGACAAGGGTGTTGCAAATGTTGTTCCAATTGTGTAATTTGAGTTCTCAGATTCTTTTTCTGTTCTTTCAGACACTTGGAATACATGAATATGGCTCATTCGCTATGGATGACCAGTTAATACGAAATGAATCATCTAGATCTAAATCATTTTGTAGATTGAGTATGAATCAACAGCACAAATGACCTTCAACCTTTAGTGTCTGACAGCCCTCAACTGGTGGAATCAAAGCTTGTTTGTGCTATGTTCCATGGTGTTTCCAAGATGGGGATGGAAGGGAATCCAGGAACATGTTTCCAGGATGGCAAGGGACAGGAGGTCCTTTATAGGGGGACCTCAATGGATGGCAATTCAAAAAATATAGCAAATTAAATCATTCATATTGCAAGTCATTCAATACATTTATTATAGAATTACATTACACAACATTAGATTAGAACTGGGAATTCACATGAGAATCAACAATCCAAAGAACAAAATTTCAATTGCAATCTTCAATGGTTGATAAGAAGAGAATTTGTGCTGATAAAGGAAAGGAAACCAACATTGATGACTCTATCCCTAATTTTATGTTTCAAAAGTGACCTTAAGTTGCCTTAAGCTTTTATTGTTGTTCAGATTCTCTTTGACAAACTTCTCAAATTGTTCTTTCCATGGTGTATTTCTGGACCTTAATTGGAATGCATCAATCCCCAGGTACAGTTTTGCCCATGTTCAGGCATAGACAGATTAGTACACTTCAGAGAACTGCAATGCAGACAAGATGAGATCCTTTTTAATCGTTCTACACCCATATTTCCTTGATTGTGCCCTGTTTGATGGCTTGCTCTGTTCCAGGAATTAAACCATTCAAACAGGGTAGTGACAATATTTCAACACTTCACAGGTTTAGAAAAAAGATGAAGACAAAAGTTAAAATTTGATAATTTGATTCTTTTAGAAAAATATGAAGGGGTCTGCTTGTTGTCTTGGTCTTGATAAATTTTAATGCTATTCAGAATTTAACCAATGTGATATTCTATCTTCATGATTTGGATGTTTTGTATATTTTGTTCATTAGTTTCTTGACATTTAAAATGATCTTGGATTCGGTTGGAGCTGCACTTTGGGGCATATCTATTTAAGCATCACTGAGGATGACCACAGATGAAGACAGAAGTTGAAACTTGATAACTGATTCTTTTAGAAAAGTATGAAATGGGTCAGATTGTGGTCTTGATTAACCTTAATGCCATCTAGAGATCCATAGATGTGATATTCAATCTTTATGATATGAGGTTTTAGATATCTTGTTCATTAGTTTCTTGTATGTTTACAATGATCTTAGATTAGGTTGGAGCAGCATTTTGGGACATATCTATTTAAGGTGGGTAGTTTCAAGGTCATTACCGTGCGAGACACCAGTTTTTCTCCTAGGGTTTGATCTCAAGACCAAGCTCAATGGTAATCCCAAACCTGCAAACCTGCCCACACCCATGGTACATACATTAGAGTGTGACCCAGCTGACTGTACATCAAGATGATGGCACACCATCTATGTCTTTAACTGCTTGAACAAAGATAAAACAGGTAGGAAATATCCTCTAAAATTCCGCATTTGGAACTTTTGCAGTTATTTGACATGCATGTCATTCTGCATAAAAGTTGTTGGAAGTCTTGGTATCCTCTATATGGTTCTAGACATGCTTAAATTAAGGAAATATCAATGTTTGTTTTGATTTGAAATCTACATTGAATTGCTCTTCTAGCTTTTGGTTCGTAATTATCCTTTGATACAGATGTTGTTAAAGAAAGTACAAGGAGTTATGGTGCAATAGGATTTGGATGCTAGCTGGAAATTTTCCCAGCTTGGGCTGCAGAGCTGGTTCAACTGCTGTAGATGTAGTTTTTACCAATGTATTCACAAACATGTCTAGCAAATATAGGCTTGTTAAGGATTTACTTGTAGATATACTAAGTTAAGCTGACACATGAGAAAGCAAAGTGCAAGCTTGTAATTTGTCACTGTATACTTGTTTCTATCATTCTGAAATGAAATAGTTATGCAATTTAAAATTTTTTTATAAGAGAGAAATTTTTATTGCTGGCATGCTATATTTACATCAATAAGTCATCTCATAGTTTCTCGGTGATTTGCATGCCAGTTATATCTAATTTTGGATCATGGAAATGATATTATCTATTTATGTTTATTGAGCATTCAATTTACTCCCTCATTGCCTTTTTTGAATATTTTGTTGCTAGATATAGGCCTAGATTTAGCTGCATGTCATGATGGGTTTTCCAGTACATTGGTACTACTGATGATGTTAGAAGTTAGAAGCCCTTGTTCACATGCAACTCAGATGATATTTCTACTGTTGATAATGCTTTATATTTCACAGATGTGACCGAGACCTTGTTGGTAGAGGTTGATCAGATATATCATTTAGCTTGTCCCGCATCTCCTATATTCTACAAATACAATCCTGTGAAGGTATGTGGTATGGGTCTTTTCAATGTTTTTTATGTAATATACACTTTGAATCTAACTGTTAATAACACGAACAATGGTTCTTTTTAAGTTTTTAACATATATTTCTTCTGCTCTTTTGACCAGTTAAATATCTCATTTCATTGAAATTATTTGCTGAAAAAAATTTGATTCTTTAAAAGTACCACTTTCTGAATTTATCAATTATCATTTAAGACATACATCGCTGAACATCATGTTGGCCTTTTATACAAAGTGCACTATCTACCTTAGATGCTAGAATCCAGAACTTCTGTAAGCTCACAATTGCATGACAAAGAATCTGAAAGGAGTTCTAGTACACTCATTATTATTTGCCTTTGGCACCGAAATTATTTATTTAGTTTTCATCATCGATGTGGATTTAAGTTAGTTCTATCTGTTCAATTTTGTGCTAAAGTTCTTGCCTAAGAAAATACTGCTTTGTGTCCAGGGCTTCCTTATTTGTCATTCAAGTTGGCTTCCAACTGGTCTAGTTGAGAAAAGGTTCTTTATGATTTTTATCCAGTCTCTTCTGTCATAGTTAAACCTGCCATAACATCCTGAGTTTTCATGACTATTTAAGATGCAGTTGCCATATATATTCTTCTTCATTGTGAATTATCCAGATTAAAAAAAATATTCTTTGAAGCATTTCTTGTGACATTGCTACTATTCTATATGGATGTTTTCTTCTTCCTGAAAACCTTCCTATCTCCTTTCATCTAATTAATTCTCTGTTTTTGTGATCATTTATTGCCTTGCTATTTTTGCCTGATGATCCTACTTTGATGTCTAAATAGGCACTTTCTTTTTGATTTGTAGCATTCACACACACCATAAAATCTGTATGCAAAAAAGAACTTCTCCACCTCAGCAAAATGCTATCAACTTTTGAACTATGACGCATCATGATTAATGAACAAATTTGCTTCAATTGCCCCACATCTTATTTGATCTTTAGCAATCTCTCTGAAATTGTGATTATCTGCAATTGCTAAACCATGATCTTTCATTATGCTCAAGGCCTCATAGGAGTTCCAGGATGATTTGATTCGGGTAAAGGTGCCTTAAAGTTTCTTGACACATCAACTGCAAAATCATATCTACTTCATTGTGCATTCTTATATATTTATATCCAAACAAATCATCTTGGCCTCCAACATCTGATGTCTTAAATTAGTTATTAGGTCTACCACCTTAGTTGTCTCGCTTCTTATGTGAATAAACTTTTTAAAATGCAATGTGCTTCAGAGAAATTTTGGCTGCTTTATTTCTATATTTTCATATTTCCATTATCCTGCCATCAACAATATTATTCATCTTATTAGGTTATCCTCGAGTTCCCTTAATAACAATCCTTTTGCATCCAAAACACAATGACCATCTAATTATTTGAGTCTTGGGTAAGACTGTCTGCTTCTGCTAAATTATCGATATTTGATACCCCAAAATTTCTAAATTCATTTGCATTTGTAGCTACTATTAGTTTTCAAGGTCCCTCAGAAACCTATTATCCTAGATCACACTTTGGAACCATGAAAAGTGAACTTCACAATATTATCATTCGAGGGAGACCAAGTTGACCTGGTTGAAATCTTATCCTCTTGAACTGTCCAGGATGGACCCTTCCTACAACCATTGCTATTCACGATTTGGAGGAATCTTCAAGCTACGTGAAATTCTAAATCGTGAATGCTATTAGGTACAGTCAGCTTTGACAGTATTTTAGTTGATTCTCTATCATCAATTACTTCCTACAGCTACTCCGGATAGTTGGGACACAAGTAGTTTTTGAAGATTACATATATTCAATTTTCCATGACAATTATGGGCCAGTGGGTACTGCATTGTGCTGATTGATTCTTGTAAGATTAAAGTGTATTGCTCCCTACATTTAGTTTTAGTCCTTTAGACTGTGACCAATTAATTTGCATCAGCAAGAATATAACAAGATTGAACCTCATTTATGTTTATCTGATGTAACTGATGAGCTTGCACTGTACATATTGGACTTGCTTGATAACAGACAATAAAGACTAATGTGATTGGCACATTGAATATGCTGGGACTTGCTAAGCGAGTTGGAGCAAGGCTAGTTATTATATACCCTGATAGTGAGCTTTTCCGGAATTTCATTTTTCAAGTTGTAGATGCAGATCCTTAACACTGGATTCTTATCTGCAGAATTCTGTTGACCTCAACCTCTGAAGTCTATGGTGATCCTCTTGAGCATCCACAAAAGGAGGAATATTGGGGTAATGTCAACCCAATTGGTAAGCACTGCTTGCACTGTTGGATTTCAAGACAATTCCATATTGAGTTCTCTCAATTTTTGCTAAATATGTTTTGGTTTTGACAGGAGTAAGAAGTTGCTATGATGAAGGAAAGCGTGTTGCAGAAACTCTAATGTTTGACTATCATAGGCAGCATGGTTTAGGTCTGCTTCAATGCTATCACTTTCACATTCTACATTTTAGAGATTCTTTTGGGTTATGTTGCCAATGCAACCCAAGACCATTTATTTCTATCCATTTAAAATATATACTTTCTTGTTTGTGGTTTAGAGATCCGCATTGCTCGAATATTCAATACATATGGTCCACGCATGAACATTGATGATGGACGTGTTGTTAGCAATTTCATTGCCCAAGCACTGAGGTATTTGTTGTTTTAGTGCAAATTTATTTTGGGGCAAGCTGTTTGATTTTTATTGCACCATTACTTTTGTGCCATCAATTTACCCAACACACATTTTGGCTTGATCACAATTATTGCAACAGTGCTAACTTTAAGTTTTCTACACTAACTTCTCATAAACTGATTGAATTCTCCTAATATTGTATATAGTGTTTTCTTCCTGTTTGCTTTGGTGAAAATTGTAAATTGATATATATAATTCAAAAGTTGAAAGTTCAGAAACGTGTTGGATTGCCTTAGTTTATATCCTTTTTGTAAAAATCGTTGTCTATGTAGACTAGTGATCATTATCAGCATTATGCTTTATGAACTGCCAGAAGACCAATGCCCTTTTTCTCTATTCTCCTACCTATTGGATGCCAATTATTGAATGCTTGGTTGTTGAAATGATTAATTGTGGAGCCTATCCCTTCTCAAGGAGTGAGAAATAGGAATGAATTTGTTATGGATTGCATTGGTAATTAGGTTTTGATGTCACATGTCACTCATTGAGAAGATATTTTGTTCCTGTGTAAAGGATAATGACTTTTTTGTCTGTCCAAGCTTGAGATATTTTTATTCAATTCCTTATCTTGTTATGTTGCTGTTATTGGGTTATTGATTGCCTTTTTTAAATTGTCCATGCTTATGCCTTCAATTTTTTTCTTTACTTGCAGAGGTGAAGAACTGACAGTGCAAGCTCCTGGAACTCAGACTCGCAGTTTTTGCTACGTTTCAGACATGGTATTTGTAGCTTCTGTTAGCTGGTAGTTAGAGGAATTTTGTTGGAAACTAGACTTTTATAAGATGATGCTATACAGTTCCCTGATCTCGTGACACTTTCTAAAATCTTCAAACAGAATGCAGTTTAATGCTGAAAATGGAAAGTTGAGCGATTTTCTTT
Organism: Chamaecyparis obtusa; assembly: GCA_027943335.1. Lineage (NCBI taxonomy): Eukaryota > Viridiplantae > Streptophyta > Pinopsida > Cupressales > Cupressaceae > Chamaecyparis > Chamaecyparis obtusa. The sequence goes on from BSBK01008523.1 coordinate 55,091, forward strand.
CAACAGTCTTCTGAAAATAATGCAGACTTTGTGGTAATTGGTAATTTGGTATTAATCAATAAATTTGAAATTACAGGTTGATGGGCTTATTAGGCTTATGGAAGGGGATAATACTGGACCTATTAATATTGGGAATCCAGGTTCTTATTTTGTCCTGGTTATGCCAGTTTTTATGATGCTTACATAATTCATTTGTTTTGTTGAATTCTTCTATGCTTGCCTTGATGAGTAAATCTTTGTATTAAATCAGGGGAATTTACAATGTTGGAACTTGCTGAAACCGTGAAGGAGGTGTCTTTCTTTTCCTCAAATTAATTATTGTTCATCCTCACTAGAAGTGATTGATTTCTGTCACAGTTCAAGTATATGTTTGGTTTCAATGTCAAGCAGAGTTGTAACTTAAAATTGTAGCATGCTTGAATGAAGTCATATTTTAGACTGATATAGTATTCTTTTGAGTACATCACAATTTCACTAGAAGGCACCTGAATACAACAACATTTGCATGATGCCATTCTCTGAAACTTTTTTCCTGTTATTTGTATTTGGCAGCTTATAGAGCCTTCTGCTCGTATAAAGATGACTGAAAACACTCCAGATGATCCTAGAAAGAGGAAACCTGACATAACAAAGGCAAAAACACTTCTGGGATGGGAACCCAAGGTTCACATTCCTATTCTCCTAACTCATTCTTTTTAAAAATGATTTTTAAAATTTGGTTTGAAGCCTCTGATGGGGTGTTTTAATTTCAGGTTACTCTACGTGAAGGCCTTCCCCTCATGGCTGAAGACTTCCGTGAGCGACTAAATGTACCAAAGAAATCATAAAATGTGAGTCTTCACATGGAGGAATAAGGATCAATGGCAATGGGTGGCTACTAATTCATCAAGAGATTGAATTTTCTTATATGGGAACATCTATTTATTAAACATTTAGGATTTCAATTCTTTCATCTGTGCTTCATAGACTTGTTGCGCTAAGTTTTATAGCTCTATTGTACTTAGGGAAAGGGCAATTTTTAAAAATTTTCTTGCTGGGTTTGTGCCGATCGGGGTTTCATCTAGAGCTATAAGTGGTCTAGATGTGGATTTTGAGAAGAAAATATGGCTTCAGGCTCATGGTTATTTTTGTTGCAATATCTCAATCTTTTGCTTCTAAATTCTAAGGGTATGTATTGTTAAATTTTAGATCAAGAATGTATGGCTTTTAATTTTTCTTGTCCCAACTTAGTATGTGTGATACATATAATCACAATAGATGTACATATTTATTACAGTCACGAGTACAACAATTCAATGATGTTTATTTAGTGACTGTAAGAAATATGTACAACAATTGAATGATGTTTATTTAATTCAATATTATAAGTTTGTATATTAATATAATAATAATGTCCATCATTATATGTATATTAATATATTGCTTATTTATTTTCTCATAATATTGTGATCATTTTATCTGATCAAAACTATAAACATCAACACTCCCTCTTAGTTAAAGAAGATAAAATGTAACTCACAATAAGTTCATAAATTGTGAGAGTTAGTTTCTAGGTGGATTGCCTCTATTGGCGATTCTATCCACAAGCTCCTGTGTGGATTGCCTCCATCGGCGATTCTATCCACAAACTCATGAGCTATGGTGTGGATTGCCTCTATCGGTGATTCTATCCACAAGCTCCTGTGTGGATTGCCTCCATCGGTGATTCTATCCACAAACTCATGAGCTATGGTGTGGATTGCCTCTATCGGCGAGTCTATCCACAAGCTCCTGTGTGGATTGCCTCCATCGGCAATTCTATCCACAAACTCATGAGCTATGGTGTGGATTGCCTCTATCGGCGATTCTATCCACAAGCACCTGTGTGGATTGCCTCCATCGGCGATTCTATCCACAAACTCATGAGCTATGGTGTGGATTGCCTCTATCGGCGATTCTATCCACAAGCTCCTGTGTGGATTGCCTCCATCGGCGATTCTATCCACAACTCATGAGCTTCAGAGTGGATTGCCTCTATCGGCGATTCTATCCACAACGAAGATATTTTAATTTTCACAAAAATATCTATCACAATAGAAAAAATTATTGCAAGATCGTCACCTTCCAATAACTTTAACAAATACAAGTGATAAATCATTTGAAAGTCGTCACTTCCTTATGATTTACATAGGGCCCGTATAATTATAAAATAACATTAACATAATAATCAATAATCATTACAAGTTTACCTCAGAAGTGTTTCACCTTTAATAGTGAACTCCCTCTCAATCATAAGGTATCTTGAATTCCATTTAGAAGAAACATTTCTCTGACATATATTTGAATTATTTACTTCAGCAGGGGAAGCTTGCATTCAAAGTCTGTCAGAACACTTTCTTACGCTGTGACCATATATGTCTTCTTGCCCTTTTTTTTCTTAATACCAACATCATTCGAAGTTTCCATGATTCAAAATCGGAGGCACCTTCAAGTCTGACTTCTAGTCTCATTCCGTTTGCCATTCAGAGATTTTCAAAAAATCTGATCTTGATCTTCCTTTAATCTGATCGAAAACTTCCTTCAAGCGGTTAGACTTCAACGAAGGAACTTGGCTCTGATACCATGTTAAATTTTAGATCAAGAATGTATGGCTTTTAATTTTTCTTATCTCAATTTAGTATGTGTGATACATATAATCACAATAGATGTACATATTTATTACAGATATATCTAACTGTATTATATTATAACTCTGCAGATTGTAGTATATATTCAAATTCAATTCTCTGTATGTGCTGCTGTGATATGACAATATCGATCTCAGACAATATTATTCTTCACTGCTGTACACCTCCCTGTTTTCCTGTATATCAATGTACTTGCAGTGATCAGAATATATAAGATAGAGGAGGTAGGGGCGTGTCTCTATGTAGAGACAGGTCTAACGTAACTAATACTCAACCCACCGATTCAATGCAGACTCAAGCGGTGAGTAATATTAAACACCACGTCAATACTCGTGACTGTATGCGGTCAATACATATTATTGACTATAATCAGTTCAACGCAATAATCATTATCGGTTTATAATTGATAGTTTATAATCTATGCAAACCGATTCATAATCGGTAGTATATAAACCGATTCCTAATCAGTAAGTTAGAATGATGTTAACACAAGCATCATTAAATCGATACACATTATCGATTATAATAAAGATCAATTAAAATATATACATTGTATATGTATATTGATATATATAATAATATCATTATTATTATATATATTAATATGCGTATATAATGTATAACAATTCAATGATGTTTATTTAATTCAATATTATAAGTTTGTATATTAATATAATAATGATGTCCATCATTATATGTATATTAATATATTGCTTATTTATTTTCTCATAATATTGTGATCATTTTATCTGATCAAAACTATAAACATCAACGGTATGGTTTTCATTTAAAGCTTGCTTTTTGATACAATGAAGTTATTAATAAGGACAATGTGGTGGAAGGGAAATGCGTGTGGTCTAATAGGAAAGAGAGAGTGATCAGTTTAATAATAGCTTTGAGGTTGAATCCTTCTCCTGTATTTAGTGCAGATCATTTAAAGAATATAACCTATGCTTTACCATTGCTGAGGATTAAATATTCCTTTTCGTTTGGCGATAAGGCACACATCCAATATGGTCAGTTGGCTGGCTTGACCACCATAAACAGGACAGTGCCAGGAAGAAATTCCAGGTTTAAATTCCTGAGAACTGAGTACGACAGATGGATTTATAGGAGTTTCACATCAAAAATCAATATTATGCATGAAATCTTTCATAGGTTATTTCATCGAGGAGGTTGAGTCCTTCCCATCATGTATTTACTGCAGCGGATGTTTTCAAGGATAGAAACTAAGCTGGACTTGTGATGATAACTTAATGCTCTATTTTTCTAAGTCCATATGAGATATACTTTCTATTCACGTCTCATGAAAATGTAACTCATATTACCTTTACTAATATTTATTTCCTAGCTCTCATTGAAATGGAGTGGGTAGATTTGTTTAAATGTTTTTTCAGGGAATGCTATAGTCACATTTACCATCTAAGATTCAAAATTATCAGTATTATCTTAAATCATCGACAACCATTCTGATACTTATACAACACAACATGACTAACCATAAAATTCACACAAGTGCCATGAATTGTCATAAATTGCTCGCCATTGGTAGATATCATTCTTGAGAACTGTATCTAAGAGACCATGGTAAATCCATTTCTGGAGTACTTATTCTTGTGCGCCATTGAAGCATTCTTCGAAGTTATGAATGATCTCCCAGTCTCCCCCTATCGTTAACCATGCCATTTTGACTTCCCCTATTTACATTTTCTTCTAGTCCGCATCCCCATCCTGGAAGGTGCTCCATTACTTCCTGTACTGCATTTTGATGGTTTGTGGGAGAAGAATTACGCTACTATCTCTACCACCCCATGTCTTGCTACTGCTGGCTCTACTATCACAAGAAAATACAATTTTTTTTGTAATGCTTCATGAGAGGATCTAAAATGTACCTTCCTAACTCGTCTGGCCCCCATGGTTCTTGTTACAAGGTTTGGAAGTCCTATAAGAGAATATTATTTTTGGCTCACAAATATCCTTCAGTTGTAGACATCGTAGAGATAACTGTTGCCTCCATAGCCTCTGTAAGTCTTTTGGAAGCACCTCCCTCTTTAGAAAGTCTCTCGTTTTAGAGATTGATTCCTAACCACTGTGGGCTAGTTCTCTTAATATTTCCCCCTTCTTAACCAGCACACACTAAGGGTGGGGTCCCTTGAAAGGATTTCGGGATCCATTTCTAAAGAGCAGGAGGTCCCATGAAGTAAAAAAAGTTGCAACAGAATTAATAAAGAATATTTTTCTGAAAAGAACAGCCCATTTATTTTCTTTTTAAAGTAAGGGAGAATATTTAGCATTTTAGGATAAGGTGACAGAGGGATTGGTAATTAGACGAGTCTCACGTTTGAATGACGATAAAAGGTAAAGCTTTTGGTCTCTAAAATTGGTTTGTGTGGGCAATTTAAGTGGGGCTGATCTGGATTTGCTTTCCATGGGCGAATAATCTGGAGTGACAGTTTTATGCAGTATTCGATCAACTCTATAACTATCTTTTGTAATCGTTGTCAATACGGTCTTAATCTATAGCCATGCAATCTTTTTGTCAGCACACGATGATGTCGATGTTGGATTTCTTGGATTCCACGAGTAACATTAACTGCTACATAATAACTCACCCGTAACCAATAGAAATGTCTACATGTAGAAAAACACTTTCTTCCATTAAAAATCATCCTATATCATCAATCTTTGTGTGGAATAAATTTTCGATGTACTTAGGTGTTTGTAATGGAACTCTTTTAAAAAGAGATAGAAAGAATCAAGACTGGGTATTAATTTAACAATAAAATTTATAAAATATTTTTTCAAGAATCTTTATAATATTTTAGAAACAATGTTTTTATTTATGTAATTTCATTCTAACATATATTATTTTAAGATAGTAAAACATATATACATATATATACATACACACACATATATATATGTGTGTGTGTGTTAAGATCCTTGTTAGACTAGCATCCACTAATAGGCTTCGTCCTTAATAAAATAGGAAGCCTCAATTTTTTATATCCTACTCTCTTATGCATTAAGGAAGAGATCTCAATTGACTTTACATTCTTGATGACTTGCTATTGTAGCCCCCAATAGCTTAACAAAATGGGGTTAATTAACATGTTAAAAAAACATTATTGTACTCTTATCCCCTTGCTTCTAGTGCCAGCTAGTGTTGCCCCTTTGTGTTTCTTGGGGCATTCTAGGTTGCTGTAATGTTCCGTTAGGGAAACTAGGAGAAATTAACCTAAAACATGTTACTAAGTTTATTGAATAATTTTTTTTCTTAAGAGTTTAAAATCAATGATAAATAACAATGCGGAAGCAATATAACATAAGATAATACATACTCATAAATATAACTCATTTACAGATTACAAGTCTCAAGGGTTCTATGACGTAGAATTACGTAAACATAAATTAATCTACTAAGATCAATCCATAACATAATCACATGATATATTTTGCGCTCATTTAAACCCAAATTGAAATATTCTTAATTCTTTACTTAATCATAATGGAAGGACACAAATCATAAGGTACACTAACATATTTTTTTCAATTGAATAATAAGATACATCCATGACATCAATGTAATCAAAGGTACATACGAGATATAAATTGATACATCATAGTCTTTAAGATAATACATCTTCCACTGTACATGTTGTAGGGATGACAATAATACATTACATGTACATATACATCTCTAGAATCAATGTCACTGACTAATACATAAAATGGAATATAAGATATACATCTCATGATAATAACAAGAAAGTCTCCAAGCAATGAACAAGAAGATAGTTCTAGCATTAATGATAGTCCAAACACGAAGTCACGAACATCGGATCTTAATGGTAATAGAATCTCTACCACCCGACCACGTGGAACCAAGAGGTCCATTTCCACCGTGCTGAGGAGATAGCACCAAGCCTCACTCAAGGAAAAAACCAAACAAACAAAATTAATGCAATGGTACATATGATAAAATGGTAATAAGTGGTTACAAGGTTATCAAGTATAAATGATCATAATCAGGTGTACCAAATGCAATGTAGGAACCTAGGACACATGCAATGAAGTGTCATCACATTTTCAACTACTTGAGTTACCCTGGACCCCGAACTCTCAAGCAAGACCTATGTGGAACTAGCAATCCTCTCTTGAAGACAAGGAAACCAATCATGCCAGACCTCAACGTCCCCTAGATGGGCAAGCATCTTCTCCCACTCCCATCCTTAGCCTGTACTAGCACTCAAGGCATGGGTAAGGAACACAATTATCTTATTAATATTTTTTCTCAGTAAATTTATTAAGTTATCACTTATTAAGTCGACTTACAAAGGATACCCAGGTAGCCACTTTAGGGCTTTGGCGCCTCCAAAGTAAGCCACTTCCTTGCTATGCTCCTAGATAACCTATCCTAATGCTCCTAGCTGAACCAAAGAGAAAGTAAATTAAAAGAACTTCCATAAATCAGTAAACCATGAATGTCATCAAAGACAAGTGTTGGAGCATAAATAGAATATCACATCGTATGCAAGGATCCAAATAGTCCTCCCCGTAATGGACATCTCAATAAATATCAATTATCCAATCCACATGGTTATCATATCACAAGATTAATCAAATCCCTCAAGAACAAGTCATCAATGACATCACTCTCCAACATGGAGTAACACATAATCCAAAAACAATTAGTCAGACCATAGATCAACTACAATAGAAGAACAAGGTGACCAAGTGATCAAATCAAACACTCAACACGATAATGGTTGTCACCCCTTATGGTCGAATGAAATACTGATCAAGAACTCAGAGAACACATGACATTGCTAATGGACACACTCAAAACAAAACATGCATAATTGTGACATAAGAATGGTTATCAACTCTTCATAATACAAACCAAAAAGTGAAAAGTATAAACCCACAAAAGTATGTCAAGTTTCAAGACATAATCCCCTCCTAAGGCATTACCCTACCCGTGACCAAACAATCAGTCACAAATGAAACAAAACAAACCCTCGTCATAAAATCCAATAATACAAAAACTCTCATTTGACCATTTAACACAATTATCATCAATTATAACCCAAGATTATGAATTAGTTAAATTATTTATAATTTAAACCCTATTAAATTATAAATTAATTAACTTACTTATAAACAAAACTCTTTTAGAATCATAATCTAATTTTAAATTAATTTATAGATTTAGTGTAAATTTTACAATTTAAAAATAATAATAAACTAAAAAACCGATTTAAAATGAATTAAATTATAAATTAAACCTAATTTATAATAAATTAAATTTCCAATTCAATAATCTAATTTATAAAATAAAACAAATTAAATTATAAATTAAATTACAACCCAAATTAATAATAAATATAAATATTAAATTATATCTAAATAACAATAACTAAACTTAATTATAATAATCTATTAATTATAATCATCTATTAATTATAATTACAAACTAACCTCAATTAAAATACTTATAAATACCAAAAATAAAATACAAGCTAGACCCCATAATTAACTACCATGTATATCACATTAATTTTTTTTAATAATAATCAACTCAAAAGAGACTCCTTTATCCCATACGTGGAGCCCACTCATAAAAGGATACGGCTATCCTCCCGAAGGAATGCACCGCCGTACAATTTTGGAAAATCTGAAAATGCAGCAGATTTTTACCAAAATTTTAGGATATGTTTTTCTTCATCTGTATATTCTGGATCGAAAACAACCAACAAATTTTAGAAAAAAACTTTGCATTTTTGCATATTTGAAGAATTTTTTTTTTTTCATTTGTGGTGCGTTCTATTGGGAGGATAGCCGCTGCCCTCACAAAACAAAATATAAGTTTTTATAAAAAGAACGTAAAACATGGCCCCACAAACATGGAGTCAAACCCAATGTAAAAGTCAAGTCTATTGACAAGGCAAGAGAAAAAATTTAAACAAATGCATGGAATTGAAAAGCAAAGACTTATTAACTACCACATCCTTTACCCAAAAAGGGCAACATTAATAGGAGGGAGTGATGGGGTTATTTTAATTAAAAGTGCAAGCACCCATTCTACTTTTATGGCATCACTACCCATGTCGGTGGGTAAAAAAAACCAAAAAAACCAGCCCCTCTCTTAGGTTAGTGTGTCCTTTAGAGTCCGTTTGTTTGCTGGAATTATACTAGAATTGGAATTGTCAAATTTCGGAATTGACATTTTCGATGTTTGTGTTCAAAACATGAAATTGCAATAGGGATTTGTTAATTCCCATTTACCCCCAAAACTATCATTTGAATCTTCCATCTTAATAGGTGGAATTGGAAAATCAATTCCAATTCCACTTAAATGGGAATCAAGGGTAAAGCAAAATTTATAATATTTTGAAGTCCATATGCAAACAACATTTTCCATCTTCTCATTATGAATTCCAGGTGAATTCCAAGTGAACCAAACGGTTCTAGCCATATTCCAAAAACTATTTTTCGGATTTAAAACTTTCAAAATTGTTAGATACTGTAATTTGACAATTCTAGCAATCGTTTGTTTGCTGGAATTAGACCGAAATTGGGATTGTCAAATCTTGGAATTGACATTTTCGATCTTTGTGTTCAAAATATGAAACTGGAACAAGGATTTGTTAGTTCCCATTTACCCTCAAAACCAACATTTGAATCTTCCATCTAAATAGGTGGAATTGGAAAACCAATTCCAATTCCACTGAAATGAGAATTGGGGGTAAAGAAAAATTTATAATATTTTGAAATCCATATGCAAACAACATTTTCCATCTTCTCATTATGAATTCTAGGTGAACCTAATAGTTCCATCTATATTCCAAAAACCATTTTCCGGATTTAAAACTTCCAAAATTTTCATTTTGACAGATTCCAACGTTATTTAATTCTAACATCCAGACTGACTGGGCATGGGTTTAAGAATATTAAATAAGCCCCTCCATTATTGGCATGACTTTCTAAGGAGGAAACAAGTGCATGATTCAAGATTTTCGTGATACATATAAAAGGATTCCCCTCAAAGTTGGCGATAACTTAGGGAAAAGAACAATATTGAAATAAAATTAAAATAAACCTAAAAGTTAATTTTATCCTTTGCTGGCACTAGTTCTTGGCATTGGTGCATGGAACATAAAAGATGGAATAAAATATGGTACATGTTTTAATAATTATAAGACAATTCCATATACATATATTCTCTAGCCAAAACAAGGTAATCAAAGAAAGGTTGAGGAAATTAATATAAATATATATTTTGTTCATGTATATATTAAAATTTTCTAAACTAAGTAAATATCATTTATTTATTTTTCTTTTAAATAATTCTTTTAATTAACATGTTAAAAAAGCATTATTGTACTCTTATCCCCCTGCATCCAATGCCAACTAGTGTTGCCCATTTGCATTTCTTGGGGCATTCTAGGTTGCACACTATGGTCTTCTCTGTTTGAACTTTCTGTGTCTTCCTCGTCAAAGATTGTGATCACATCCTTGTTCTCTTCCCTTGAAGCCACAACTATCCATTGTTTCACCACCACTCCCAAATTGAACCTATTTCTCCTCTTTGATATAATTTTGTAAGCACCCCAAACCATCTGTCGATTCCAAATCAAACATGATATTTAGAAAATAGGTCCTCTATGCTCTTGACAACTCTATGCCTTAGCATCAGAGAAGGAGAGGAGAAAACCAAATGAAAATTTTCTATCTTAGGGCCCCTCACTTGAATAATATAGAAGTCTCTTAGTAGAGGAATACCTATACCAACTACCACATTCTCCAGTATGTTCTCCAGCCCCCTTAGAAACTCACTCCAAATTAACATTTTGCATAACACTCTCACGACCTCTTTAGACTCTCTCATATCTAGCAATGATACAATAAACATCAAATAAATGTTAGTATTTACCTTATATATATGGCTGTTTTTAGAAATCCTTTCTTGGCACACCCTTAACAACTACTAAAGATGAGACCATGGTTTGTCTTAAACACTGTTAAACCTCTTCTTCAAGATCTCCCCCAAGAATGCCATTTTTCTATGTTGGCATAATATTCTCAAATGGGGTGTCCGTTTTTCTCTCTACTCCATTTCTAATAATTCTTTGTAATAGCTACTTGGTTCCTAAAAATAGCCTCTCAATTGAAAATGCCAATTAATTTTCATACATGTCTCTCGAAAGTGGTAAGGCTTTCATCCTTACATAATTAATGCATGTCCTTTCACAACTTTGGATTATGGAAAAGTGATAGTATAATGAAATTGGTAAGGCTTTCATCCTTATACAATTAATGCACATCCTTTCACAACTTCAGATTAAGGAAAAGTGATGGTATACTATTCTTCATTAATCCTAAAAATATAGAGGATCTCCTTCCCTGTGTTCATCCATAATCAATCATCTCAATCCCTTCTTGATAAAGGTATGAAATTTTGAAGTCCTCAAGCTTGTTTAGAAGTGTTCAAATTAGGGGTAACCATTTTCAAAGTTCCTAGTTAGGAGTCCAATTTTTCCATATGGTGATAATTGTTATTAACAAGTCTCCTAGATGTACCCACCTCACATTTAGTTCTATACCGCTTATCAGTCCAAGGAAAGAAACTTGAAATTATGCTTCGTTGTTTTTGCCCACTCCCAACCTCATATATTTTCCTTATCGCTTTTCCTTCATGGTCTCTTATCATGCAACCTACCCCACTGACCTCATGTTTGCATTTTGATATTCCATCAAAGTTGATTTTCCACCATCCCACTTTTGGGGTAGTCCATTTGACCTCTTTCTTCAGGTTAAAGACAAGATCAAACTTCTTAGACCCATGAATTCGAAGGTCATTGCTCCAAATCATGAACATAATTTTTCTCACTTTAATATTTCCCAATGGATTATTGATATTTTTGAAATTAAGTCCTCCATCTTTCTCACTAAAGTTTCCCTTGCTATTTCCTTGTCATGGAAAATATTACTGTTGCGTTCTTTCCAATTTTTCTAGATGATACTGGAGGTGGTGATAAACCAAATAATAGAGAAAATCATCTCATGAAGGACCAACCACATCAAGAAATCTTCCTTGACATCTTAGAGGAGTGGGCTATGCTTATTTAATTTTTCATAGCATACTTCCTTAATAATTTACATATTCACACTTCAGTAGGAATGATACATATGTTTCTCATCCTGTTTACATAAAGACATATCTTCTCAAACCTTGTAACACAAATTTTCTCAATCTCTCCCTGATTAGGATCTTCTTTTGTAAAGCCATCTAGGTAAAAGCTATAGCCCTAGGAAGGTGGAATGATGCCATATTAGGCGAGTCAACCAAATTTACTTGATTATAGGTTCCTTTATTTTGTAACCAATCTTCATTTTAGAGTCCCCCTACATTTTCCTCATGAAGCATGGTTGTGAGTTTGGTATCAGGTTCCAAAGGGAGTTTTGAAACTCACTTTGTCTTCTGGCTAAGCCTTTAAAAAAAATATTTTCAAAAGGTAAAAGCTTCATGAAAGTTTTGAGTTTGTGTTAGGCTCTAATAGGGTTATGAGAATCTTGTCAATGCTCAAAAATAGTTTTGAACCCATCTTCAAGATGCAAAAAAAATAATTAAAGTTCAAACATTTTATAGTCTTTTTGAGAGAGTCATTTTTGAAAGAGACAAGGTTTTGAAAACCTTGTTAGCTCTTGACATGGTTATGCGAACTAAAGCATGACCTAACACAAAGAGAGACTTAAACACTTTTTAAGGGAAATACTTCCTAGATGGACTAAAATGGAATTCTAAAGACTTTTTTAGGTACTGAATGGTTTGTAAAAATATTGTTAGGCCTTGATGATGATTTCAGAACCACACTAAAAGACTTAAAAATGTAAGGAAATTAAGGTACCATAACAACTTTCGACACTAACCTTGAGAGGAGGGTTATGCCAAAAAATTCTCAGATCTTTACAATTGTTATAGATACATAACAAAAATAGACATAAATAAGATGTATAACATTACATAGTGATTTATTTGGGGAAAACCCTTTCAAGAGAAAAATCATGCACTCCAAATGTGCTAAATATATTATTCAAAAATTAATAATAGATTAAGATATGCTTGTAGAGAAAATTTCCCACATAATTATCACAAAGAGGCAACTCAACACCTTCCAGGCACTCAAATTATACCACAATGCATAGTTGTAATACAATTCCCTCTTAAAATAGGTTTTCCTTCTAGGGAAAATAAAGCACACAAAATTTCCATTGTCACATTTATGATCTAATAATAAAGGGCCAAGATTCACAATGATAAATTATAAATAAAATTTTATTTTGGGGTACTGCCCCTAAAACCTCTCATTGAGGCATGTTTCCCTTGGCCCCTATATGTTTAGAGGATTGGAACCTCCAAAGGGGATACCCAACTTTCACCCCCCCTACATTCACTTATCAACAATAACCTTATTGTCAACAATGTATTTTAAATATTGCAAGGTTGAGACACCATTTTTTCTAACAAAAAATTGCAAAAAGACTTGCATTGTTTAATAACTTGATAAGACTTGCATTGTTTTTAGATGCATGGAGTGACTCAATAATACTTTCAGGGACTTAAAAATTTTCATTTAATGGCTAAATGAAGTAGTTAATAGGGGAAACAAATCCACAACAAAAGTTGGCTCTAAATAGGCACAAAGACTAAAAAGTATGTAGAAGGGACTCAAAATATCCAGTTTAGACTTTGGACAAAAAATAAAAATAAGCATAACTAAAGACACTTAAAAGTTAAAAAATACACTCACCCAAAATTGAGACTTCAAAACTCCTAGTTACTAATGTACAAGAATAAGGGCTACCTGTTTTTCATTTGGTACAACTTTAGATCTTGGCCATTGTAAATAAGAGGCAAGATTGTGCCATTAGGATAAGATAACTTGAAATATTGCTTTCCACATACTTGACTGATCTTCAAAGGAACCTTCCATAGATAGTCAAATTTTATGAGAGCACCATTAGGCTCTTTTATCTTGTCCCAAAGAAACACCAAGTTTCCAACCATAAATCTTTTGGACCTAGCCTTTTTGTCAAAGATCTTCACTTAAAGCTAATTCTTTCCTCCATGTCTTCTCTTTACTATTCAATCTTAGTCAAGTACACGATCCCTTTCTCCAAAGAATTATAAAATTATTTATCGTCTATGACAATATGTAATTTTTTGGATTATAAATCTAACGATAGAGGCAAATCACTACCAATACCATACACTACCTCAAATGGAGACATTCCTAATTTTCTTTTTAGAGCAATACTATCTACCCACAAAGCTTTGTATAATTTCTTATGCTAATTTATGTGATTTTCATCCACCAATTTCTTCGTGATAGACACCAAGGTTTTATTGTTGGACTTGAGATATCCATTACCTTGAGAATAATATTCATATGAGTGAACTAAGGTGACCTTATGTTCATAATAGAAAAGATCAATTTTACAAGATGAAAAAAAGTTAGATGAAAAACTGGAAGCATTGTTTATTACAAACTTATGAGGTACTCCAAACAAAACTAATATGTTATCTTTAATAAAATTACAGACTACTTAAGATATTGTATGCATCAGTAGGATGACTTACATCCACTTTGTGGAGAAGTATGTATCTATAAGTATATGAGTATGACCAATATTTGTGGTTGGATTGGTCGGACCTACAAAATGTACAACTTGCTACCAAAAGGGATCTTCAATTGCTAAATTATTCAAAGGAAGAGATGACAACTATGGTTACCAATGAATTTCTTACACTTTCTCACACCTAACTACCGAATGATAGGAATGTTTGAACATTTCTAGTCAATGGTAGCATTGTGTACATATTTTAAAATGAGTTACAATTGAAGAAAATTTATCACCACATGCTTCATTAGGAAAGGCTTCCAATATATTTTTCTACTAGATTTTATCTAGACACACTTCAAAATGGTCACATCCAAGGCTCTTTTGTATAAAGTTCCTTTCCAGATAAAATATTTAGATGCCTTCAAATTGAATTATTGTCTCTCTTGGGGTATAATATTAAGGAAATTCTCCATAAGTGAGATAATGAACCACATTTGAAAACCATACTCCTTGCAAACTTACAAATAACACTTGTGAATTCTCATCTTCTAACTTAGGCTCATTTTTACCTATGATCTTACGAAGATATCTTCCTCTAACCAATTTTGTAGGTTTGATTTCAAGATCATATTATTTCACTTTTTATACCCAAGCTATCCTCTTACAATAGCCTGTTTCTTGTTGGATAAGCACATTTTTTACTACAGGGTGAGGCATGTAGAGAACAAAATGAGAGTGAAGAATGTAAAGCGTGAACTGTTTGATAAACTCAACAACATCAAAGACATGTTTAACAATCTAAGTGTAGTCCAATTTATGCTTTTTGAGTGGTATACTCACATAAGAAATTGGAGCTTCAATATTTTTCTCATTAGTTTGAAACACGATGGATGATGTGAGACCTCTCCTTCAATCACATTTTGCTAGTTTATAGTATATGTAATGATAGACTATTGATTTATGACCATTCATACTATATTTTGAGATATGGACCAATTTATTTCAGGTTATGGATGTTTTATTTCTTTAGGTGCTATGATTAGTACTTTATGATGCTTGGCTGATGCTCATTTGAGTTCTATTTTTACACTATATTATGGACAAACCTATAATATGGATTATCTCTATTTGTGTAGCACTGTTCAAGGTGTAGTCTATTTCAAAACATTTTGATGAGACTTGAAACTTATATATAATGATGTTGTTAGAATAGAGACTTCATAAGTTTTATTGAGATATATGTTTAGCTTTGGCTATATGTGGCTAATAAAATGTACTAACACTTTCTTTTGAGTGTGCAAGATATGCTAATGGGCATTGGAGAATGAGTTGGAACCACAATTGTGTTATCCTAGTTATACTGATTCTAACCCATATGAAGGGGTTAAAGCCTTTTGTTTCATGTACTATGTATATTTTATTTATGCACTTGCACTATTGTGGTGTGAATCTTATATTTCATGCAATTCATAATTTTTTTAATTGTGTATTTTCTTGTGGGTGTTTTTGAGTAGAAAATTACCCCTTGGAAGTGGAAAAGAGCCCCTAGGTCATTAGGTTAGGCGATGAGGGTACCTTGAAGTGGTTTCTTAATGATTGTATTGAATTTGGAACTTTTAAAAGTTAGTTTTTCTATACCTATGGGTTTAGAGGTTGTTAGGATGGATAAGATTCCATCCCAAGATCCTCTCTCCCAAGAGGTGAGAGAAAATGACCTTGTCCAAGAGGTGAGTTGGAAGATATGTGTGAGGAGGAGAGAGTTAGGGAGAGCTAGGTGAGATTCTAAGGAAGAAGAGGTGAATTATCCCCAAACCACCATTGGAGGTAAGATGGAAGGATATTTAGACATGTGTCACCACCTCCTTCCTTGAGAGCTCCCTACTCCATTTTATGAAACAATGAAAGGAAAAGGGGAGAGGATTTGCTGCAAGAAATTTTTTGGGGAGTGAGCATTGGGAGAATGAAATGAAAGGAGAAAGGAAGGAAGGATTGTAGTAAGTCAACAAGTAGAAGAAAATACCATGTAGGTGGATCTGGCCCTTATATTGTAATTTTTCTTATTTGTGAGTGATTATAAATGTTTTGGAATTTAATATTTTGTGATTTGGGAACTATGCATTGAAATTTCTTTTGGTGTATGGTTTTTTATTCTTGTGCTTACCTCTCTTATCCAAGAGATCACTCCCCCACTTGGGATTGGAGTTCATCTTGTATTAGGGAGTTGGGTGTGGCACTCTTGTAGTATGGAGGCTATGAGTAACCAAGATTATATGAATATCCCTCATTTTGGTATGCTGATGGAGATTGGGTGGTGTTTGGTTGGAAATATCTATTTATAATTCATGACAGTTTATGAGTTTGAAGGAGGATTGATTTTTAATCCATTAAGATGTTCCCCCAACTTTTTCCTAAGAGAGAAATCCCAAAGATTTCTCATAGTGATTGGGTGTAATGTGATCAACCAACTGATGCACCATTGTTTTGTATATGCATGTATATTTTAATTTGTGAGTGTCAAATTGAAAAATGTGTTTTTGGATGTGTGTTTGAGAACCTAGTTACACCTTCTTCCCAAAGCATGGGGGATGAGCTGATTTTTAGCCCTATAGCTAGTAGGTGAGCTCCCATTGGCACCCTTTGAAGTTTTCTTGGACTATATGTGGGTTATTTTGGCTTCACTTAGAAGTAATTGAAAAGGAAATCACGAGATTAGTCACTTTATTGAAATTTTTATAAATGTGATAAGGTTGAATGCTAATTTATAGTTTGTCTTCAAAAGCATTGGAAGAATTTCATTGCATTGCATATTTTGTGAATGTTGTATAGTATGTGCATGATGATTAAATTTAATTATCAAAAGCAATGAGAAAGGATTTATTCCATCATTTAGATTTGTAAACATTTGTGTTTCTAAACTTAATTTTTATTTATGTAATACATTGAAATGGAAAGGAAAATAATAATAAATTCTGATATGTGCTATGAAATTAAATCCATTTTTTGCAATATTTTCTATTGTTGTTTAAATGCTTCATACAACAAAAGGGTAAAAGGTATTAGTGCTTTTGAGTTAATTATTTTGGAGGAAGCATGTGTAAATTAGATAATGATTTTAATTGGATATCATATAATAAGTAAAATATATTTTTCATGAATTTTTTAGTACAGGTGTAATTGATACTATTTGATTAGGTATATCCTTACGGTTTATGATCAATTGTTCATTGCATTTAGAGAAATATAAATATTCATTAACCACATTTTATTTTTTATTAGGATTTAGTTGTGCAAAATTTGAGTCAAACTCATTGAGCCATGTTTCATGAGTAAGGGTTTACAAGAACCCTCTCTTATGAGAATGAATGGAATGCATAGTACTCATTCATCTAGGTGATGGTTATAGAGGTGAAAAATTAGACCTTTCTAGGAGCTCAATAATCCCAGTAATACTCCAAATAAAGCACACTTAACCATGAAGTTTACTCCAAGGTTAAGCTCACTTATCTTGTAATCCAATTTACAAAACCTTTATCAAGTTTTGTGCCTTATGAAGCATTCGATATACAACTCATTTAGCCCATCAATTGATAAGTAGGAGGTTTTTTTTCATATCAAGTAAAACTATGATATTGCTAGTAGCATTTAATGATGTAGTTTTTGAGTCAAAATCATTGACCCATGTTTCATGATTAGTGGTATACAAGAACCCCATCTCTAATAATAATGAATGTAAAACTTAGCAATCATTTCATAGAGGGGATGGATACAGAGGTGAAGAATTGGGCCTTCTTGGGAGGTCACCCATCCAAGTTCTACTCTAACTTAAGTGTACTTAACCACCAAGTTTCCTCCAAGGTTAATCCCAGTTATCTTGAAACCCCATTTATGAAACCATCAACAAGTGTTGTACCTTATGAACCATTCAATATAGAGATCCTTTATCCCATCAATTGATAAATATGAGATATTTTCCACATCAAGTCAAATTGTGATACTGCTACCAGGATTTAACTGTGTAGTTTTTGAGTCAAAAACATCGACCCATGTTTCATGAGTAGTGGCTCACAAGAATCCATATCTCATGAGAATGAATGGAATACTTATCTCTCATTGCATCTAGGTGATACTCATGGTGGTGAATCATTGGGTTTTATCAATAGTTTACCATCCTAGTACTACTCCAACTTAAGTGCAAATAACTGTGAAGTCTCTTTGAAGGTTAAGTCCAATCGGCTTTCAATACCATTTACAAAACCTTTAGCAAGTGTTGTGCCTTATGAAAAATTCAATATAGATCCCCTTTAGCACATCAATTGATAAGAAATATGTATTTTCCACATCAAATCAAATTGTGATACTGCTATCAAGATCTTCCCTTTTCTCCTTTCCATCTCTTCCTTTATCACTCCTCTCTCCCCCCCCCCACTCTCTCTCCCATCTAATATTTAATCAAACTAATTAAAATTTACCCCTGCATTAAAATTCCTTTCTCCCTTTCTCCATTTCCCCCTCCCAGTCAAACCCCTCTCTGTCTTAGACAGATTAGAGGAAAACAAGCCCGCACTTACCAAGATGGTATTATATTTGCACTAGGGAATTCATATTGTCGTTCTAATGTATTTTTGGTACCTCTAGGTAAATATTTTATAAATGAAAATTTTGTACATCTTTAATGTGATTAGCACTTATAGATTTTGGCCATTGAAAATATTCTTTAACTCAAAGTAATGTATACATGTTACTTTCCCTAAATTTTTTTGTGTTTTTTACCCCCAAAATTCTTGTGGCCAAATGAATGCAATATCTATAGTATAAAACATTTACGTATTACTAATATGTACATGTTATTAATTGAATAGGTTAAAATTGGACCCTTAACAATACACCTAACATTCAACACTATTCATTTGTAATATGTTTTGTTTTGAATTGAGATAGCATAAGTAAATCTGGAAATAGTTGAAAATTAATTAGGTCAAGATACATACCTCATCATGAAATTGATTTAGAAATATCTATTTTCTGAAGCCTATGCAGAGTTTTGGAAGATTCTGCAACCAGATCTGGGATCAGGAAGCTGAGACAGAGAAAACCCCAAAAAATTTCATCTTTCCGGCAGCAGGTAGTCTTTGACCCTCATAAAAGGTCAAAGGCTACATTTTTATTCTGAAGGTCGATTCTAACTTTTTTTGCAGATCTCGTAAGTTCGGCGAAAAGGGTACTCAAATCTGTCCTCTAATTCTTGAAATAATGACTGTAGATATCTAAAAAAAGGGGGTTTTTGGGATGGCTATATAGGGTTTTGCCTTAGTCAAACCCCCATTTTGGTGATCTCCACCTCCACGAATAGCCGATTGAAATAGAATGTGTGTGTATATGTATTGAAAGTGTAATGCCAAGATCTAATCCTCTAGATCAAAACCCTAGCATGAATATGTATGAAACAACAATGCATAGATTTGAATGAGATAGAAAAGCATACCAAGCCCCCAAGGCTAAAGTACTTCTACCAAAATCACAATCCGTAATTGCTACTCCATGATTATATCTTTGAATGCTTGAAAGTTGATAATGGTGGATCAAGGAAGAAAGGATCTCTCTTGCTCCAAATATGTGTTCACAAAGATGCTTGATGTCAACAATGGCTTGATCTTCTATATCATCCTTTGCAATCTTTCATCTTCACCATTCCTTGCTTTCTTGAATCTTCTTGTTCATGAAATTGTCTCCTTGAGAGCACTTGATCATGAAATTACTTGGTGAAAATGAATGCAAATGAGAGTCTTTATATAGAGGTTTCAAGGTGAGGCTCCTAGAGCAATGTGAGGATCCATAATTCAAATTTCACCTTGAATTAAGGTCCAATCAAAATAACCAACTAAGGATGGAAAAAATTTAAATGAAATTCAAATTAAAATCTTTTCGCACTTAGATTCGAGGGCTTGACATTGATTTCGGGGCCCGTTGGGAACAAATTTGAAAAAGGGGCACAGATTCTGGAGGAGGTCAAAGATGACCTCATCTCTGACCTAGGTTAGGGATGAGCTTGAATCTAACCTAGGTCAGGGTTAACCTCAACTTTGACCCTGTGGGCCTAGATCCAGCCAGAATTAGGACAGGAGGTCCCCGGGATGCCCAGAGACCTAAAAATGATACTAGAATGGGACATAATGCCAGGGATAGGCATAAAATCCTATGATGACTGAGATTAAGGCCAAGAGGACCTATTTCTAAGTCCTACGTAGAAAATAGAGCCATGGAAAAGGGAAATTAAGGAGAATCCTCAAGATCCTAACCCTAATTTCACTTAGAATGAAGAAGATAATTGCATAATGCATCCTAAAGGCAAGTCTATCATGATAAATGTACTAAAAGAGGGTGCTAAACCTGTCAAGATGGAAGTGCTTCCATTTTAAGATGATACATTTAGCCCCCACTTTAGCTTAGATATGACACTACGTGAATATGCAAGCTAAAGTAAGAAAACATCATAGTAAATAAAAAGGATATAGCCAAGTCCTCGATGTAAAGATCCTACAAAAAACTATTAGAACCTACAATACACAAAGTTAATGAAAATCCATAAATCACATAAATCTTACTATATGATAATTTGAGAAGTGTATAGAGCCCCTTATGCCCCCACTATTTCGGCTTTCTACTTCGGAAGGGTGAAATAGTGTGATAAGAAAAACTCTATCTACTAGATATGTAGAGTGTTGAAAATTACTCATCTAAACCAATTAGAAGGATTCCTAACCTTGCTAAACTAGTTCAAGGAGTTAGGTATCTGAATCATGATTCCAACGCCACTGATGACACTAAAAAAGGAGTTACCGAACTCAAGTTATGATGAAAAGAGTGGATGTCTGTCTAAATGCGTAAGAAAGGAAATCCGAGTTTACCCTCATGAAACCCTAATTTGAACTTATAAATAAGAAAAAGAGACAAAAACTTACTCATTCTTACCATTTTTATATTTGAAACGAGGAAGCAAGATGCCGAGAAGAGAGGAACTTTGAGCAACACACCTAGAGATTCTGAGACATAGCCTGGCAACCGGACGGTCACTACCTGAGGTGAGTTTATTGTTCATGGTCAGAGAGAGACTGTACAAGCTTGATGATGAGGAGATGCAGTTACTAAAGGATGTGGGACTATACTGGGTATCAGTCCTTCCATAGATCAGACTACATCGAGCCACGCTATCGGCTCTGATAGAGAGGTGGGATGAGGATACATGCTCCTTCCATCTTCCTTTGGTGAGATCACAGTGACCTTAGAGGATGTCTATAGGATCATGCGGATTCCAGTTTGATGTGAGACCATCAGACCTAGATCAAAATGTGGTTGTGAGGAGATCTATGTAGACATAGAGTATTTTATAGGATGGGTTCCACAGATGCAAACTCGGTCAGGTCATGTCCTATTATCATCCATATTGTCAGGCCCTACACCTTTAGTACAGAAGGTGATGCTTTGCATAGTATCCTTGGTTGTGTTACCCAAATCAAAGGGTACTATATTTTTTTCACCTCTTACACATCTCATACAGAGGATGGAGATAGATAGGACCATGTCTCATGGGGTCGCAACATGCTAGCTCAACTATACCATGAGCTAGGTCAGCTAGTGAGGTATCAATGGGAGAGTCTGTCGATATGCACACTCCTGTAGATTTGGATGTTTGAGCATTTCACATGTACATGTCCATAGGGAGTTCCAGTGATGGTAGATGTGAGTACAGTGAGAACCTTCACATATCCTTTGAGAGATATTTGGCAGTTTGGAGATATGCTCTACTGGAGAGTACATCTAGACTGCATTACGAGCACTAATGTGATATGGAGACCCTATTGTCAGATGACAGAGTGGCCCGATACATGATTCCAGATGAGACACTCACAATAGTGTAAGCTTCTAGAGGGTCATCAAAGTCATATAGTGATGCCCTACTATTATGATTGGGTGATGAGGCAGTTCGGCCTGTTACAGGGAGTCTCTAAGGCAGTACCTCACTATGTACATCCGACAAGATACTATCAGAGACCCGGTGCCATATGCCAACCATCGATAGTAGACATAGAGGATAGAAATGTAGAGGAGATAGAGGACATAGAGGTACCATCAGATGTGACCTATTCAGGCATGAGCCAAGATTACATCAGGTACTAGAGTTTGTAGGGGATCTGTCCTATCTTTCCTGAGGATTATCCCACAAGTGATCCAAGCTTTACAGAGGGGATACACCGGGATAGTGGAGCCATAGAGGAGGATGAAGATATTAGAGATGAGGAGGAGCACATCTCTGAGGGAGATCCCATGGAGGAGGAGAGAGCAGATAGAGTAGAGGAGAGAGCGAAGGACATGCCCCCAGCTGGTGATACTAGTGTAGATATACCTATTACTTGCACATCACCACTGAGATCATGATGGCCCCCATGACCCCACATAGAGACACCACCATTGAGACCTAGATATAGCAAGTGTGGAGAGAGTAGTCAGTCCATGCCCCCACCATCTAGACACTTTAGTGACATCCAGGAGGGAGACCCAGGTATGAAATATGAAATTTGATTGAATATGTGATTTGATTTGAGATAAATAGGGCACTAGACTGATAAAAGTTTTCTTTCTACAACTAGTGTAGAGAAGTGGAGGAGCTTTGTATCCAAGATTCTCAACGATACAATTATATCCTATCGACTACCAACCGACGAGTGAGAGTCTTCCATCGGTCACAGAGATCCCAGTAGGCATGCCAACATCTTTGCGTGCATCCAATGAGAGTTGAGATTGTGCAGAGAAAGAGAGGATAAGATGATGGTAGAGGTACAGAGTCTCCAAGGATGTTCACATGGTATGAGCATATCTAGGATCCATACATAGACACACAAATCTTCATCTTCCCAACATAGAGTAGAGAGATCCAGGAGCCATCGGCCATCATAGCGACGTAGTGATAGATAGGGCCATTGGCCACATATGTATCAAAACTTGAAAAAATCTTTTTTTAATAAATGAAAAACTTTCTCTACTAATTAGTTCTATGTTTAATTACTATGCTTTCATCAATATAAAACTTAATAGAAAGAAAGAAAGAAAGAAAGTGCATAAACATATTCAATATGTAATTTTGCTAAAACTACACAACCTATAAAATAAATCTTTATAAGGAATACATAAATGCACATGGAACAAATGAAATTAAGGGTAATAACATTTAAGATGCATAATATTAATGGGTTCCTTAAAAGAAACACCATCCATATCAGCAAGTTTGTAAGCACTCGAACCAAAGTCTTCAATAATAACAAAAGGTCCAAGCCAATTAGGGCTAAATTTTCCTTTTTCGCCTGGTAAAGCATTCACATTTCATTGGTTCTCATAAAGGACTAAATCACCAACCAAAAATGTTTGTTCAATTACCTTATGATTGTATTGTTTATGAAGAGATTTATGATAAGATTTTATATGTTCTAATGGATGTATTCGTTGTTCATCCAACATTTCTAATTCTTGTAAGCGTTGATCATGAAAAGTAACTTTATCAATTATCCCATGAAAAGAAACACGTAAAGAAGGTATTTCTAGTTCCAAAGGCATAATAGCATCAGTACCATATACAATGTTGTAAGAAGAAGTACCCATGGCAGTACGAACACTAGTCCTATAGGCCCATAAAGCATAAGTCAATTGAGTATGCCAATATTTCGCATGCTTATTAACTATTTTTCTCAAGATTTTTTCAATAATTTTATTTGATGCTTCAGCTTGTCCATTAGATTGAGGATAGTAAGGAGTTGAAAATCTATGTTGAATCCTATATTTCTCCAAGAATTTCATGACTTCTTTGTTTTTAAAAGAGGTTCCATTATCCAAAATTATCGTCGAAGGAATACCAAATCTTGTTATGATATTATTAAGGATGAAATAACAAATAACATCCACCATTGTTGAATGAAGAGGAACAACTTCAACCCACTTCATGAAGTAATCCGTAGCAGTGAGAATGTAAGTATGTCCTTGAGAAGAAGCTGGTGAGATTTTTCCAATAAGGTCAAAACCCCAAACACTAAAAGGCCATGGAGAAACTTGATTACGAAGCTCACAAGCAGAAGCATGAATCAAATTACTATGTTTTTGACATTAAGGACATTTCTTAACAAACATAAAAGAATCCCGTTCCATTGTTTACCAATAATATCCCATTCGAAGCAATTTATTAACCATGGATTTTCCACCAAAATGTTCCCCACAAGAACCCGAATGAGCTTCTGCTAAAGCTACAAGAATTTCAATTCTATTGAGACATCTTACTAATAATCCTTCATAAGAGTGTTTGTAAAGCGTATCTCCTAAAATGATGTAATGTATTGCAAGTTTCCTAATATGATTACGCATGTTCCTTGTTGCTGATTCAGGAAAAGTACCATCCTTCAAAAAATGAAAAATATGTGACTACCATTCATCCAAATGCAAATTGAAACAGCCAGGAGTAATCTTGTCAAAAATTGTAGGGCATTTAAGAGTTTGTATAGTAAATTGAAATTTTTCAGCATTATTCTCGAGTCAAACCAAGGAAGCTGCACTTGCCATGGCGTTTGCATGTCGATTATCCTTCCTAGGTAAAGTCTGAATCGTATAAGAGGAGAATTGTGAAAGCAAATCAAGAGCTAAATCTCTATATTGTGTCATTTTAGAATTTTTAGTCTGATATCCTCCCTTAATTTGTTCAACAATCAGTTGTGAATCTCCATATATTTGTAAATGTTTGATATTAAGGGATGAAGCTACTTGTAGTCCAGCTATAAGAGCTTCATACTCCGCAATGTTATTAGTACAAGGAAAGGTTAATTTATATGATAGAGGGATGGGTTTTTTTGTAGGCGGAATCAAGATGATACCCACACTAGAACCTATCTTACACTTAGACCCATCAAAATATAATTCCCAAATATCATCTTGTTGAATAGCTAGGATATTATCATCAGGAAATTCTATGGAAGTAGAACATTTATCTGATTGAGGACAAGGAGCTTCAAATAGATAATCTGTCAATGCTTGTCCCTTAATAGACTTCTGAGAAATAAAATTAAGATCAAATTCGGTAAGCAACATCACCCATTTTTCCAATCAGCCAGAGAGATCAGTTTGTGAGAACAGATGTTTCAAAGGATCAAATTTGACAATCACATTAACTTCAACATTTATAAGATAATGCCTGAGTTTCTGACATGCATAAACTACAGCTAGACATTGTCTTTCTAAATTTGTATATCTTGTTTCGTAATCAAGTAAAGTCTGACTAATGTAATACAAAGGTCTTTTTTTACCATTATCATCAATTTGAGCTAACAATGCACTCATGGCCCGTGAATTTGCCAAAGTGTATAAATGAAATGGTTTATCGAAATTAGCAGGATGCAAGATAGGAGGATACGCAAGATACTCCTTAAATTTCTCAAAAGTTTGTTTACACTCATCGTTCCAAGAAAAAGTGGTATCCTTTCTAAGTAAGGAAGTAAAAGGGATAGTTCGGTCCACTAAATTAGAAATAAAGCGATGAATAGCTTGTATTTTTCCTTGTAAACTTTGTAACTAAGAAATATTCTTAGGACGAGGCATATTAACAATAGCTTCAATCTTTTTAGTATCTACTTCAATGCCTCGCTTAGAGATTGTCAATCCTAATAATTTACCAGAATCAACTCCAAAGACACATTTCTTAGGATTCAATCTCATATTATAACTTCTAATTCTTTCAAATATCTGTCGTAAAATAGTAACGTGATCTTCTCTTTGTATGGATTTTTCCAAGATATCATCCACATAATCTTCAAGAATCTTATGAATGTAATCATGAAAAATCAGGGTCATAGCCCGCTGATAAGTTGCTCCTACATTTTTTAATCCAAAAGGCATCATGACCCAACAAAAGGTTCCCCAAGGTGTTATAAATGCAGTCTTAAATTGATCTTTAGGAGGGATAACGATTTGATTATATCCTAAAAAACTATCCATAAAAGATAACAAGGCATGACCCGCTGTTGAATCCACAATCATATCGATGTTAGGTAATGGGAAATCATCTTTCAAGGATGCCCTATTTAAATCTCTGAAATCAATACACATTCTTATCTTATTTTCTCCTTTTGACACAGGCACAATATTTGAAATCCAATCTGAGTAATCAATAGAACAGATAAATCCAGAATCCAATAATTTCTCAATTTCACCTTTGACTAATAAAGTGATTCGTGGATTCATCTTTCAAAATTTTTGTTTCACAGGTTTCATATTTGGTTTTAAAATGATGTTATGAGTAACAATATTATAATCTATACTTGGCATATCTGAATATGTCCAAGCAAAGATATCCTTAAATTCAAGCAAAAGGAAAACCATTTGATCACGTTCATCCTGATTCAAACATTTTCTGATTTTTATCATCCTTTCAGAGTTGTTTTCATCCACTTGAATATCAATAGTTTTAGTAATTAACAAATCACTTCTTATCGGAGGATCCATTGGTAAAGGGAGAATATCTTGTTTATCATGTTCTCCAAAATAAGAATTGGTTTTTAAACAATAAGGCTTTCCTTGTTTTTGATGAAACTTAGGTAAATCCTCATAAACCCCTAAAAATTCCATTAAGGCTTCATCTTTAGGAAAAATATCCAAAGAGGATTGTTGATTAAGATCAATAAGCAATGGGTTAACCAACTTCAATTTTCCATTGCAAATACGATTAACATTAAGAGGAAAAGCCGATGGTTGTCTATAAGGATTAAATCCTAATCCATATGTATGATCATAAACTTCATTATCCAAAGGTACTTGTATACCTTGTTCATATTTACCACATCCTTTCCCATTAAATCTTGATTTCTTAAGAAAATGATAACCAGTACCATATCGATCAGTCATGTCAGAAGGAGTCCAAGGAGCGGCATATGTCACAATGTCATAAAAATTAGGCTTTATAGTTTCAATCATTTCATTAATCGAAGCGGCAACAAAATTACTTTTTAATTCTTCAGAAAGTGGTGAAGAAATAAATACTTTTTTCTCAAATTCATTTTGTTGCTTCATAAATTCCAAATCAGAGACCTTGTATTCTCCAATAAACATAAGATTAAAATCCAATGTCCCCCAGTCATCCTCAATCAAAGAAGAAGAAGATGGAGCTTCTTGTTGTTGAATCTTAGGTTGTTATATCTCAGATTGTTGTATCTCCGGTTGTTTTTCAATCTCTTTACTAGGTTGAAGAGGTTCAGAGATTTTGGCATATTCTACATTTAAGAAAGGATTTGGGGCATCATCCACATGTAATGTATACATTAAATTGTTATAGATGAACCTAACCTTGCGATGAAGAGTAGAAGCAACTGCATGCATATTATGTAACCATGGTCTTCCTAAAAGAATTAATAATTGAGAGGTCTAGGCATAACATGAATAAGAGTATTTAGAATAACTGGACTGACTTTAATAGGTAAGGTAATAATGCCCAAAGTTCTTTTCACAATATTGTCAAATCCACGTATAGGAACTTTATCAGGTTGAATAGTAGTAAGATCAGCCTTAATTGCCTTGAGCATATCCATGATTCAAACATTAAGTCTAGATCCATTATCAATTAAGGTTCTTCGAATGATACTCTGATTAATAGAGACATCCACCATAAGAGCATCATATTGATTTTGCACCTCTAAGGAAGGTAAATCATTATCAGAAAACACAATAGGAGGTACAGAAGGCATAGTATGCATACAATCCAAAATAGAATGAATGTTCTCTTGATTAGGAGGCGAAGCAGTAAGAGTAGATAAAGCTTTTTGCAATGCCTCATGATATGTCGGGGAGGTTTGAAGTAATTCCCATAAAGATATCTTAGCAGGATTAGCACATAATTGGTCAACTAAGTTATACTCCTTAAAGGTAGATGGATACCTATGTTCTTGAGGAAGCATAGGTTGAGAAGGAGGTAAAAAAACCATAACAGTAGGTTGAAGGTTATTCCATGTACGATAAGCATGTGAAACAGAATCGGTGTTATCAAAGAAATCCAAAGGATCTCTAGGTTTACCCTTAATTGTTAGATGAGGACATCCTTTTACAGTCATCAAAGGTGTAGGATATATCATTTTAGGTTTATCAATGTTACAAATAGTGGGACATGAAGGTAACCATGTGCACACCCTACGGTAAAGGTCAATTGGAGAGGTTGTGGAGGAGAGTGAAATAGGAATAGGATCCATGGAGATCATATTCAAACCATTTTCATCCTCACTACCATGTACCTCATTAGGGAATCTATCCTTTTGTACATTAAAAGCCTCATCAAAGTACTCAAAACAAGAATCATACATGTTGAATACAAAGAAAGAACTAAAAGCATGAAAATGTAAATATTTTTGTATTTTTAAAGGAATTTTGCAATTATTTTTTTGTTTGTATTTTTTAGATATAAATGCAAGAAATAAATGCAATAAATCTAATCTTATAAGCATGCAATATTTAAATCTAACACCATAAAAGAAAGAGTTGTCGTAAACGGGTTCACCAAAATGAATAGGTTAAAATTGGAGCCTTAACAATACACCTAACATTCAACACTATTCATTTGTAATATGTTTTGTTTTGAATTGAAATAGCATAAGTAAATCTGGAAATATTTGAAAATTAATTAGGTCAAGATACATACCTCATCATGAAATTGATTTAGAAATACCTATTTTCTGAAGCCTATGCGGAGTTTCAGAAGATTCTGCAACTAGATTTGGGATCTGGAAGTCGAGATAGAGAAAACCCAAAATTTTTTTGTCTTTCCAGCAACAGGTAGTCTTTGACTCTCATAAAAGGTCAAAGGCTACATTTTTATTCTGAAGGTTGATTCTGACCTTGTTCGCAGATCTTGGAAGTTCCGCGAAAAGGGTACTTAGATCTATCCTCTAATTCTTGAAATAATGACTGTAGATATCTTAAAAAGGGGGTTTTGGGGATGGCTATATAGGGTTTTACCTTAGTCAAACTCTTGTTTTGGTGATCTCCATCTCCACGAATAGCCGATTGAAATAGAATGTGTGTGTATATGTATTGAAAGTGTAATGCCAAGATCTAATCCTCTAGATCAAAACCCTATCATGAATATGTATGAAACAACAATGCATAGATTTGAATGAGATAGAAAAGCATACCAAGCCCCCAAGGTTAAAGTACTTCTACCAAACTCACAATTCATAATTTCTACTCCATGATTATATCTTTGAATGCTTGAAAGTTGATAATGGTGGATCAAGGAAGAAATGATCTCTCTTTCTCCAAATATGTGTTTACAAAGATGCTTGATGTCAACAATGGCTTGATCTTCTATATCATCCTCTTGCAATCTTGCATCTTCACCATTCCTTTCTTTCTTGAATCTTCTTGTTCATGAAATTGTCTCCTTGAGAGCACTTGATCATGAAATTGCTTTGTGAAAATGAATGCAAATGAGAGTCTTTATATAGAGGTTTCAAGGTGAGGCTCCTAGAGCAATGTGAGGACCCATAATTCAAATTTCACCTTGAATTAAGGTCCAATCACAATAATCAACTAAGGATGGAAAAAAATTAAATGAAATTCAAATTAAAACCTTTTCACACTCAGATCCGAGGGCCCAACATTGATTTCGGGGCCCGTCGGGACCAAATTTGAAAAAGGGGCACAGATTCCAGAGGAGGTCAAAGATGACCTCATCTTTGATCTAGGTCAATGATGATCTTGACTTTGACCTAGGTCAAGTTAGAGCTTGACTCTGACCTAGGTCAGGGTCAACCTCAACTTTGACCCTATGGGCCCAGATCCAGCCAGAATCAGAACATGAGGTCCCAGGGATGCCCGGAGACCTAAAAATGATACCAGAATGGGACAGAATGCTAGGGATAGGCATAAAATCCTATGATGATGGAGATGAAGGCCAGGAGGACCTATTTCTAAGTCCTACCTAGAAATTAGAGCCATGGAAAAGGGAAATTAAGGAGAATCCTTAGGATCCTAACCCTAATTTCACCTAGAATGAAGAATATAAGTGCAAAATGCATCCTAAATGCAAGTCTATCATGATAAATGTACTAAAAGAGGGTGATAAACCTATCAAGATGGAAGCGCTTCCAATTTAAGACTATACATTAATTCATATGGGATACCTAGTGATGTCTCAAAATGTTAAATGCATGACCACTACTATTAATATTGGCTGGTGAATAAGTTATGTTCAGAAGAAGGTTAATAGTGCATCTACTAGAACAACTAGTGACAATCGATAAGTGGTTTGTCAAATCTATGTTATGTCTTGTAATGTGGTTATAGGATAGTTTTGTCAAAAATATTTGGATGTTATAGTTTCAATACCAACTATTTTATTTAGATGACATGAGAGAACGATAAAAGACTAGAGAAGAAAGTTAGAATGGTTAAACAAGTTGAAGTGTTAAAGTTCTTGAGCAACATAGATCAAATATTTGATCAGTGATTGGTGAGAGTGTTTTGATGATCGAGGTTAAGTCAGTTATGATTTGATGACATGTATTAAAGATTGAAGGTGATGACCTGGAATTGGATTATTTTATACTAGTGTGTGGAGAAGATTCAAGAGGATGGAAGTGTATAGGCAAAACGTGTTTGACTCTTGGACTTAAATCTCTATGTAAATCATTGTGAAAGCCGACATGGTATAGGAAATTTATTGTATACATTTAGTATTGTTTTATGATGTGCTGGATCTACAGTGAAGATTTAAAGTTAAAATGTAATCCATTTAGGGAAATCCTAAGGTGGTGGAAAACTTAAAGGCTTGATGAACTGTATATAAAGGATGAATTTGATAGTTTTATGTGTTGATCATGTGTGAAGCAAGTGTGGTGTAAGTTGCAAGTTGTAATCAAGCCAGGGAAGAGACAAGTATGGTGAGAAGACATTTTGTGCTTAAGTAGATCTGATCAAGAAGAGGTAGTTATATCTTATAGATCATTGTTCCTATTGTTCCCTAATAGTTACAATAGTAAAAAATCCCTAACAGAGTGGATCCTAGTTGGTCCCTATTGTAAATCCTCTAACAAGGTT
This sequence comes from Chamaecyparis obtusa, assembly GCA_027943335.1. Classification (NCBI taxonomy): domain Eukaryota; kingdom Viridiplantae; phylum Streptophyta; class Pinopsida; order Cupressales; family Cupressaceae; genus Chamaecyparis; species Chamaecyparis obtusa. The sequence continues at coordinate 86,494 of BSBK01008523.1, forward strand.
GCACTTTAACTTGTGTTTGAAGTCCTCTAACAAGGATACTCTTGATAGGGTAAAGGTTTTAATAGACATAAAGGTAAATACCTTAATCAGATAACACCTAATAGTGCTTTTGTAAAACTCCTAACAAGGTTAAGATCCTCACAGGGTGTAATTTAGAAAGGTACATCATTTAGTGGGTATCAATCCCCATCGTTGTTTTTTCTTGATTTGGGTTTCCATGAGATAAATATCTGTGTCAAGTGTTTCATTATTTTGCGGATTTTTTTTTGGTTAAGATTTTCATTCAATGATGTTAAATGATAAACTTATGAATGAAGTGGTAAAGTTTAAAGAATCAAAATTTGAATAATTGATAGATTACTGATTCACCCCCCCTCCTCAGTAATCACATATTAGTATTAAAAATTGGTATTAGAGATCAGTTCCTCTATTTTGGTGAAGCTTAATAGCTTGAGGTAGAGATCCAAAGATGATGAGAAAGGAAGGACCTAAATTCACAAGACAAAACTACTCAGTATGGTGTGACCAGATGAAGCTATTATTATGAGCTAGGGTTGTCATTGCACCAAAAGATTGACATGTCAATGCCTGATACAACCACTAGACTTATAGAAGACACAAGAGGCGGTTAAGCCATGTTGCAAACCCTATGAGGGATGCTAGATGACTCCCAGCAATCCCCCTGCTAACATCACTCACCGTGACCTATATGGATTCGAACCCATGACCAAGCTCTAATACCACTTGTTATGAGCTAGGGTTGCCATTGCACCAAAATATTGACCTGTCAATGCCCGATACAAGCAATAGACTTATAGAAGACACAAGAGGTGGTTAAGCCATGTCATGAACCTTACGAGGGATACTTTCCCACTACCAACAACTATATCCCAAAGGTATGGGTGATTAGTATTGGGATCATGTGGTTACTAAACATACTATCCCTTTAGGAGTGCTGAATGCAGATTAGTTGATGATCAACCAAGAATGCACTCCTACTATAGAAGCAATTGCAAGTACCCTTTCAGATGCTAAATTTTTAGATGTGAAAGACTTGGATACTACTCATGAGATGTGGGAGAAGTCAAGAACTGTCTATGGTGGAGATCCACACATGCAGAAGGAAAAATTTGATAACTTGAGAGGAAAATATGATGAAATGAGAATATAAGACAATGAGAACATTGAGAAATACAATCAAAGAATCAAAGAAGTTGTTGCTCTATTAGAGGTGCTGGTGGTAATCTTCCTGAAGAATATGGGGTAAGAAAAGTATTAAGAACTCTTTTACCCCAGTATGCTATTAGAGTTTCAACTATTCAAGAGATCAGATATCTAGGAACTATAATTGTTACCCTTGATGCTTTAATAGGAAAGTTGACTGCATTTGAATTAAACAATTATGACAATAGTATGTCTAAAGTGGACGCTGCCTTCAAGTCATCATTAACTATTGCACTGTCTAAGAAAGGAAAGGAAATATCTAATAACCCTTCAACATTTTAATCTAATGATTATGAATCTATCATGTTTGAAGAAAGAGAGTAAGAAGAATTGGAAGCATTGTTTGCAAAGAGATTACCTAGAGGAAAGGGTAAATACAAAGGTAAGCTACCTTTGAAATGTTTTGCATGTAATAATATTGGACATAGAGCCTCTAGATGTCCCGACAATGAAAGGAAGGAGAAATCAAGGAGGTTCAAGTAAAAGAATAAGAAAGCACATTACCTTGTTGAGGAAGGTTTCACTGATGAAGAATCAAGTAGTAGAGATGAAGAGGAAATTATCTTTGTTGTAGTGAAAGAACCCTTAGAAGAAAGTGAAAAATCATTAATATCTAACATGAATCACAACAGTGACTAGATTATTAACAATGGATGTACTCATCACATGACTGGTGACATAAATAAATTCATTAAGATGGAGGAATGTGATGGTGGTTCAATGAGATTTGGTAATGATGCCCCATGTATGGTGAGAGGTAAAGGTTCCATTTCTTTAAATTATAAGACAAGTTGTGATGATGTTTATTGGGTTGATAGTTTAAGATACAACCTATTAAGTGTTTCTTAGTTAAAAAATAAATGATATAGATTGGAATTCAATGAAGGTATGTGCATGATCATTGGAAAATCATGAGATTTAATTGCTACTGGTGAATTAACAAGAGGTAACTTATTCCATCTGAATTCTACCATTAAGAGTTATTTGATTGCTAAAGTAGAAAATTGATGGTTGTGGCATAAAAGGTCTTTTCATGTTAATTTTGATAACTTGGTCAAATTTAGTAAGATGAAGATAGTAAGAGGTTTTCCTAACCTAGTAAATATAGACAATGTGATGTGAAAATAATGTTAGCTTTGGAAGTTAACCAGTTCAAGTTTTATCAGAAAAAATTACTCTTATGAAATTATATTAGATTTGGTTCATATCGATATGTGTGGTCGAATGAGAACACAAAGTTATTATGGTGATAGATATTTTATGTTTCTCATTGATGATTATTCTAGAATGATGTGGGTTATTTTTTGTCAGGAAAAATTAGAAGCTTTTCATATGTTCAAGATCTACAAAGTGGAAAAGGAGATCGGTAAGACCCTAAAATGTCTTCGATCAGATAGGGGAGAGTTTACTTCACATGAGTGTATTTCATACTGTGAAGAACATGAAATCAAAAAGCAGATGTCACCTCCTAGGACACCCCAATAGAATGGAATTGCTAAAAGAAGAAATAGATCTATTATTGATTTTGTTAGGACATTGATGATTCAAAAAGGTGTTGCACAAATATTTTGGAGAGAAGTGGTATGTACTACTATCTACACATTGAATAGAGTTCAATTGAAGAAAGACACAAAAAAAACTCCTTATGAGTTGTGGCATGGTTGATCTCCTAGAGTGAGTTATTTTAAATTTTTTGGAAGTAGATATTACATAAATAGAAATATAAACACAAGAAAGTTTGATCCAAGAAGTGATGAGGGAATATTCTTGGGATATTCCACAAAGAGAAAATCTTATAAATGTTTAAACAAGAGAAAAAACAAGATAGTGGAAAGTGCTAATGTGAGAATAGATGAATTCTCCGAACATAATGATGAATCCAACAAGAGAGAACCAAATGATTATCATGGGTTTGTATATGTACAATCAATGGAATATGAAACTACAAATGAACTAATGGAAAGATAGGTTAGTGAACAAGAACCAATACAAGTGGTTGAAAGTAATCCTATATCATAACCAATATTTCCAAGGTATGTAAAACTAAATCATTCACCTAATCAAATTATTGGTGATAGAAATGATGATGTTTTGACAACAAGAAAATAAAGACACAGTACATGTTTATTATCTAAAATTGAGCCTAAAACTATAAAAGATGCATTAAAAGATGATGATTGGTTGAAGGCTATGGAAGAAGAATTAGAAAAAATTGAGAAGAACAAGACTTGGACATTGGTACCTAGACCGTTGTACAAGAATGCAATCTATACCAAATGAATTTTCATAAATAAGATGAATGAGAAAGGTGAAGTAATAAGGAACAAAGAAATATCGGTGTGTAAAGGATATGCATAGGAAGAAGGCCTGGACTATGGTAAAATATTTTCACCTATGGCCAAACTTGAAGGTGTGAAGATACTACTTGCTTATGCTACTTAAAAATGATTCAAAGTATATCAAATGGATGTAAATGTTGGAATTATGGAAAGGTGAGTTACTGAGAGGGGAGGGGTGAATTAGTAACCCTAAATTGTTTTCAACTGAATCCTTGTAACAAAGTAATTCATTAACCAACTGTAGTATTTACTATCTCCATACATTCAATAACATAAATGAAATGTAAATACTTCTAATCTAATCAAATAAGAAATCATGGAACTTCATACACATAAAAATAGTATTTTGGTATCACATAAACCCTTGTTAGAAGGTAAAAACTACAGTGGGGATGACACCCACAAAGCTTCACTAAGTGCAGTAATAAAGTTTTCCGGTTAAGGCTACAATGTTTGATCACTTCTGATGATCTTATCCTATTAGGTGTAACAATTAAGATCTCTGAGGATCTACCTGATTAAAGGATTTAAGCAACACAATTAAGTGTGCACCTAATTAAGAGATTTACATTAAAGACTGTTCGCTCTACTCTATTAAGAGATTTAAGTTCTGCTACAATTGTTAGAAAGTAACCATGGAATTGATCTGCATATATAGAAACTAAATTTTCCTAATTTTAGATCTGATAAGTACTTAACTATTATCACCTTGCTGTGATAGATCTCTTCTTTGAATTCTTATCGGTATCCTTCTGATCTAATACTGATTCAATCCTTGAATTTTCTATCAATGCTTCATCTTCACAACCCTATCTGATATTCAGATGTCTGTATGTGTGACTACTTCATGTGTGGTACATGTCCAAATGAAATCTTTACAATTCTTATAACAAAGGATTTTGATCTAATTAGGGGTATGGTAACATCTAGAAAACCTAAGATCAACAATCCAAATGAATAACCTAAACATCAATACATAGGGATCACGAGTCATCAAAAGATTACATCCATATTTAATATTCACCTCAATCTTGGTAAAACATTTTCTAGCTCGGTGTAAACCATTTACCTTGTAGTCTATGCCATTAAAAACTTCTATGTCATTCCTAGTTTACTCGGTATACACTACATTCATCATTGGGTAATTTACTAATGCTCGGTATATATGAATGCTTGGTTAAAACTATTCTCGATGCTCAGTAATCATCTGGCTTAGTATGAGTGCTTGGTCAAGACTGTATTTGGTTATTATGATATTCTACCTTGTGCTCTACTCAGTATCTATTCTTGGTGTGTTGACTGACTAGCCGGTTTGCTTCCTTTACCAACTGTATGTGTGACACTAATGACAAGATATAACTAATAGTAAAATCAGCTTTTCTCAATGATGTATTGGAAGAAGAAGTCTACATTGAAAAACCAGAAGGATTTGCTACTGAATAAGGTAAGAACATGGTATGCAAATTAAAAAAATCCTTATATGGATTGAAGAAAACACCTAGAGCATGGTATGAGAGATTGCACTCTTACCTTACTCAAATTGGTTTTGTAAGGACAAGTGACAACAGTAATGTATATTTGAAGATTGAAAAAGATGATAGGTTACTGATTTCATAAATATTTATTGATGATATCATTTTTGGAGGCAACAAAGAAATGAGTAGATAATTTTCTGATGAGGTGAGAAAAAAATTTGATATGTTTATGATAGGTGATATTAAATTCTCTATTGGATTGCAGATTCAAGAGTTGAAAAAGGGTATATACGTAAGTCAATCAAAGTATGTGAAAGATGTATTAAAAACATTTGGGTTGGACACAAAACTGATTAGCACCCCTATGGTAAGAGGTTGCAAATTGTCAAAATAAGATGATTCTAAGGAAGTGTATGAGACTCTTTATTGATCCATGATTGGTAATCTATAGTATGTGGTGCACAGTAGACCAAACATTGCACAAGCATTTGGATTGGTGGAAAGGTTTTATTCTAATCCGAAGGAATCACATCTAATTTATGTGAAGAGGATATTTGGATATCTTAAGGGAATTGAAGATTATGGTCTTTGGTATGGACATTAAGGTGTTTTTTCATTAAGAATATTTATTGGTACAGATTAGGTAGGAAATATTGATAATAGGAAGAGCACTAGTGGTGGTGCATTCTTTCTTGGAGATAGGCTTGTATCCTAGACAAGAAAAAAACAAAATTGTATATCACAATCAATAACTAAAGCTAAATATGTTGCTGCTGTAATAAATTGTACACAGGTTATGTCGATTAAGCAGATTTTTGAAGGAATTCAAGAAAAGGCAACTAAATTAGTGGTTATCTATTGTGATGATACAAGTTCCATTAATATTTCTAAAAACCCAGTGATGCACTCTAAGACTAAGCATATAGCTATAAAATATCACTTTCTTAGAGAAAAGGTACATGAGAGAGAAGTAAAGTTGGAATATGTACTAACTAAAGAACAAGTTGATATTTTCACGAAGCCATTGCCTAAGGATTATTTTGAGTATCTAAGAGGTAAGCTAGGGGTCATTCCCCTATTTATTGTGAGTTAAGAGAAGATGAAAATGCATCAATCCAAGTGTACTCTGGTGAATATATTTATGATTGGGTTGATGTAGTGAAGCTACTTTGTAGGGGGACCAGTCTGTGATGTGCTGTGTTGAGTCATGTTACAACAAAGAGATTTTATTTGTGTTTGAAACTTTCTTTGGAATTGTTCTCAAAGGGGGAGAGAGTGTGAGATTTTAATGGGTGTAAATAAGATTAATCATAAGATCAGTGTAAGGGGGAGTAATTTTAAGATCAAGTGCTAGTCAGTATTGGGAACATTTGTTTATTTCCAGTGATGTTTCTATTGATGAGATTATTTCCATGAAGACATGAAGAGAAAAGTCTTGCCATCAATGCCAAAGGGGGATATTGTTGGCATAACCAATGCTAATAGATGAAGTGATTATTGGTGTTGCAATGAGATAGATTTGATTGTATGCCGATCATTTATTGAGTTGTCATTGATGTCAAGTATTGACCTAGTGTTTCTAGTATGTTGCTGAGTATATGAATGGTGATTAGAGTGTTTTGGTGAATTTTAGTTGTAGTAATTCATATGGGATACTTAGTGATGTCTCAGAATGTTAAATGCATGACTGCTACTGTTGATATTGACCAGTGAATAAGTTATGTTCAAAAGAAGGTTAACAGTGCAGTTGCTAGAACAATTAGTGATAAACAATAAGTGATTTGTGTGGTTTTTCAAATCTTTGTTATGTCTTGTTAAGTAGTTACAAGATATGGTTGTCGATAATGTTTGGATGTTATAGTTTCAATCATAACTATTTTAGATGACCAGAGAGAAGGATAGAAGATCAGAGAGAAAAGTCAAAATTGTTAAATAGATTGAAGTGTTAAAGTTCTTGAGTGATAGACATCAAATCTTTGATTGATGATCGATGAGAGTGTTGTGGTGATCAAGGTTAAGTTAGTCATGATATGATATGTGTATTAAAGATCAAAGGTGATGACCTGTCATTACATTAATTGATGCTAGTGTGGAGAAGATTCAAGAAGATGGAAGTTAATAGTCAAAATGTGCTTGACTCCTAGAATCAAATTTCTATGTAAATCATTGTGAAAGATGACATGATATAGGAAAATTATTTTATACGTTTAATATTGTTGTATGATGTGCTAGATCTAACAATGAAGATTTAAAGTTAAAATGCAATCTATTTAGGGCAATGCTAAGGTGGTGGAAAACTTAAAGGCTTGATGAACTATATATAAATGATGAAGTTGATAGTTTTATGTGTTGATTGTGTGTGAAGAAACTGTGGTGTAAGTTGCAAGTTGCGAACAAGCTAGGGAAGAGACAAGTATGGCGAGAAGAAATTTTGTGATTAAGTAGATTTGATCAAGAAGAGGTAGTGCTATCTTACACATTATTGTTCTTGTTGTTCCCTAATAGTTACAACAGTAAAAAATCCCTAACAAGGTGGATCCTAGCAAGTCCCTATTGTAAATACTCTAACAAGGTGGAACATTAACTTGTGTTTGAAGTCCTCTAACAAGGCTACTCTTGATAGGATAAAGGTTTTAACAAAATTAAATGTAAATTCCTTAATTGGGTAGCACCTAATAGTGCTTTTGTAAAACTCCTTACAGAGTTAACATCCTCATAGGGCATACTTTAGAAAGGTACATCATTTAGTGGGTATCAATCCCCACCATGGTTTTTTCCTGATTTGGGTTTCCATGAGATAAATATCCATGTTAAGTGTTTCATTATTTTGTGGATGTGTTTTTGGTTAATATTTTTATTTGATGCTGTTAAATGATAAAATTATGAATGCAGTGGTAAAGTTTAAAGAATAAAAACTTGAATAATTGATAGATTATTGATTCACCCCTCCCCTCTCAGTAATCAAATCTTAGTATTAACAAAGGGAACTTATAGAATGAAAATATTGAGATGGGGGATAGAGGGAGAGAGAGAGAGAGATAAAAGGGCAATGGAGACGGGGAAAAGAGGGAGAGATGGGGAAAGAGAGAGACACACATGATTGGGTATGCCCATTTCTCAGATAATATCTCAGTTGGTGAAGAATTTATTTTTTGTGTAATAATCTTGGTTGGTGTATATTAAGCTGACCCTCTCTTGATTAGACCCCCTCCCACTTGAAGCCTGTGCAAATAGTTGTCACTTAAAATAGAGAGACCCCCTTTTCTTTAAAGCTTCTCATGGTTTTTTAGCTCCAATATACTTGTACATTAGGAAAGACAAGTACATTGGTATCCTAGGATGTAATGGGTTAGGATTTCAATTAAATTTGACCATTGTAGAATCTTTTGTGAATAAATCTTTCAATGAAATAGTTAAAATATGATAAATTTTTTGAATCACACTTACACTATCTTAAATGTGAAAAACTAATCGAAAGATGATTTACTAATTCTTCTATGAAGATTGACATGAAACTGTATCCTTTCACTTTTGTTTCAAAGAAAAATGGCAAGGATGGTTGAAGTGAGTTATAGGGGTGATAGTTTAGAAGTGCATGGAAGCTCATTTATTGGCTTTTTGTTGGGAATATAATTTCTCAGCTACCCAAGCCATCATTTATTGTGTAATCATCTTGGTTTAGTATATTCATAATCTAGAGACTTCAAAACAACTCTCACAATTTGATGTCATCTATCTACTAAGAATTGGAAGGATGGATATGTAAGATATCCAATGATAATTATATACAAACATTTTCTAAATAGACTCTCCTATATGAATCTTGTGCACATAGTTGTCACTTAAAATATAAACTTCCATTTTCTTTAATTCTAATAGTTTTCTAGCTCCAAGAGACTCTTACATTGAGAATACAATGAATTATGGGTAAATATAAGAGATGAGGTAGAGAGAGGGAGGAGGGAGATGTACATAAAGAGAAAGAGAGAGATGGAGAGGGAGGATTTTGAGAGATCTCCTAGGGAACTATATATCCAATAGTAATGGTGAATATATTTGTAAAGCCTTGTTATGGCTTCAAAATCTACATTGAGAAGTTTTAGCTTGGGAATATTCATTTCTCCAAGTGCATTACTCATAAATAGATCAAGTCCACTAGTATTTCTTTTCATGTAAGTAGGTGATAGTGCAACAATCCCTTATATAGTCCATGAGTTTTCCTCTAAAAGCTAGTGCCACTTGTCCATATAAGTAGGCAAAAGTTTGGATTTGCACCTACTTACAATGGATCCCAAATCACTAACCACAATAAATTAATTACAAAAAGTTAACATCTTTATCAAATCCATACAATCAATTATAGATGATAAATTCAAGACAATAGGGAATATTAGTGGGGAGTAACCTAAAGTAATATGATCTCATAGAAGGGAGAATCTCCTATCACACTCCTCACAAGGGAGTATAAAGCCTCACAAAATTCTAAGAGAATGTAGTCAAGTATCCCTTCATTATACTTGTTTTCCCATAGAATACTTTCCCTTGAGGATGCCAATAGATTTAGACTTAATTATTCACTTTCCTCATTTCTCATGTTGTTAATTTCTATTTCTTTGGATGCAGGGACTTCATTCAATCAAGGATTTTGATTTCAGACTTATACATATACATAAATATAGATTATACACATATAAATACTTATATTATACATAATATATATATATGTACATACACATATGCATACGCATACACATAGACATACACATACACATACGCATACACATACGCATACACATACACATATGCATATGCATACACATACACATACCCATATGCATACGCATACGCATATGCATACACATATGCATACACATACGCATACACATATGTATACACATACGCATACGCATACACATACGCATACACATATGCATACACATACACACACACATGCATATGCATACACATACGCATACACACACATAAACATAGACACAGACACACAGACACAGACACAGACACACACATACACACACACAAACACACACAGACACATACACATACACATACACATACACATACACATACACATACACATACACATACACATACACATACACATACACATACACATACACATACACATACACATACACATACACATACACATACACATACACATACACATACACACACACATACATATACATATTGGATTACTGAGAGGGGGGTGAATACACAGACACAGACACACACACACACATACATACACATTGGATTATTGAGAGGGGGGTGAATCAGTAATCAATGATTCTTTAAACTTTAAAAATTTCTCTAATTCAACTCAGGAATAACTCGGTTAGAAAAACTTCAATATTAACCGATAAAAATAAACTAACTTATCAATCAACAATAACATTCACAATAAACATTCAACACATATAACACCAATATTTAACATATAAACCCAATTCGGGAAAAAAAAACTATAGGAATTGTCACCCACCAAAGAAATACTATTTTGATGTATGCTCGGTTAAAAGCCAATCTTGTTAAAGATTACAATGCACATTGTTAAATGTGACCTTGTTAGGGGATTTTCCTTAGATCTATTAGGATCTTCACCCTTTCAAGAGTGGCGTGGTTAAAGGTTTTTAAACACTCTTCTAGAATGTCACCTCTCTCAAGGTTTTACAATAAGACTATTAAGTCCACTCAGCTAAGAGATTTTTCTACTACAAATGTTAATAAGCAATAGTATAAAAATTGATCTATAAATCTGCAACTACCTCTTGCTTAGTCAGATCCCTTATGTGTTCTTTGTCTTCACTTCATTCCATTACTTTCCATTGGCCTCAACACTTCATCAATCTCTGCTTGCTGACTCAGATTTCAACCTTTTTCTTCTTCACTGCATCACTCAGTTACATATCCACCTTTCAACTTGCCAGCTTGTTTCTCATTCGATTTCATCCTTTATATAAACTCTTTTTTTCCTCTTAATCTCCTTTATTACATTTTCCTCTATTTATTTTCAACTATAAGATCATCCTCATAAACTAATTCAATGAATTTGGAGCTCGGTAAAATGTTTTATCATCACCTTAGAACTTGAACATTTCTTGGAACTTGTACCTTCACTTTTTTCTGCTTAGATCTTTACCATAGATCATCACCTTGAATTTTCTTGATTGTAGATCTCTCCAACTAACTCTTCCTCATCCTTAGAATCTTCTAGATCATTGTGTCTCATCATTAAATCTCATTTTGATCCTTGTATTTAATATTTGTTCCTTTCTCGGTAGCTAACTCCTTTTCCTTCAGCCAAAATTCCATTTTCTCCGCTCGATAATTAATTCCATGTACTCAGTGTCTTAAATTTCTCTCTCTTTACCAAAACTTACTTTCCTTTTACCAAATAACTTTTCTTGCTTGGTAACCAAACTTTTTTCTGTAATACCCCAAAAATGGGCTATAGGTTCATTAACCTCCTACATCATCAAATCAAATGAAATCTACATCAAAGTCCTAACCTAAGGCACATCTGCACATCAGCTCATCAAAACCCTAATTGATTTTATCCTAATTCTGCATTAGGGAATATTCCTTGAATATTCCTAATTATCCTAATTATATTTAATTGAATATTATTTGGCGATAAATGTCATTATTTATCCTAAAGTTGATTATTTGAATATGTCAAATATTTAATTAATTAAGTTTAATTCTACCACTTAATTATTTAATTAGATTTATTCCTAAATTATATTATTTAATTTTGACAATAAATAAAAAATCCTATGAATAATTGATTAAATTCTTATTTAATTAATTAAATCCAGTTGTCAATATTTAATAATATTATTTTGAATAAAAGTTTGATTTAATAATTGATTAACCCATAAATCAGTTATTTTTATTCAAAATCAGTTAAGTTGAGAATAAATCACTTTATTATTTAAAATAATTCATATTAAATCATGCACAATCAGAAAAGCAGTCAACTTTAAATCAATTATCAATTTCAATTTGTTAACTTTCTAAACTCGACATCTGATTGTGAGTTGAAAAAGTGAACTAAACTCTATTTTGAGATAAAAACTACTTTTGCATGATTTTATGAATTAAAATATTTCTAATTTCTTGTTAACTCAAAAATCAACTTGAGTTTATCAAGAGTGATTTATGGCTGTTCTCAATGCATCCTCAAGCCTTGGATTTCTATAAAATCAAGGCTTAGCTCTTCATAAATCATCTCTCAAATTTGCACAATTACTCTGGCAAAATTGCATCTGAAGAATCAAGCACTTGTGACAGGCAATTTTGTGAGATCTTTCATTGTCTTTCATAGCTTTGCATTCATTCAATATCATAGCATATCATTGTTAGACTAATCTGCATATCAATTTAATCCATCCTAGACTAGTTTCATACAATTTTTCATCTTAATTGCATCAAAAATCCAAAAAAATAGATTAATCTGCATTCATATCTCATTGCTTTCAATCATTCAAATCCTTTGTTTAGGTGTTGCATTGTCACTGATCTCGGTCTAAATCTGAGATTACCATACTCACACCTACTAGAAGGTAGTAAATCACCTGGTTAGCTTAGTTTCATTTATCTATAGATTTCAATTTTGCTAACCTCTAATGTTTTACTAAAGTGTTGTGTCTCCAGCTAGGTACAATTTTCACACACACATTTCTAGCACCCACTGTGGGGCCCTGAAATGGGTTTCCATTTCTTTCTGATCAATTTTCTATCATTTTTCTTTCAAAACTATGATTTTTACTTTCCGTCCATACATTTTTCATACGACATTTAATAGATTATCATACCAGGACTCCTTGTCTATCATATGACAGACGACAATCTAAAGTGTCATGCCGGCTATATGCAGACTATCGTATGCATTTTTGAATAGTCGTGTGTGTACTGACCCGTTATCGTTTCGGGCTTGAAGTGTCATAAGAACAACAATCCACTATCGTACGAGTTTTTATACCAGAATTTCATTTTTCATAACATAATTGCAAAAAAATGGTCATTTCAGATTTGATTTCAGATTTTGACAGCTAACCCTAACAATTGATATCTGTTGTTTTTGATCTCTTTTTCTCCCAAGATTGCTTAGCAAAGCTAAAAATTAGGTAAAAATCTACTAAGTGCGTTGCATGGGAATTCATATATTCTACTATGATTTGATAACATTTTGATTTGGAACATAAAACGAACCTCTCACGTGTCTAGCTTGAGTGCCTTTCCATCTTTCATAATTCACACTTCAGTTTTGGGCTATAAAATGAACATAGATTTTATTTTTGCATATCTGTTACACATAGTAATCAGGCCCTATGAAAACTATTTGCAGATGATCTTGAGAGAGTGGGCTTTATTCGCTTGTTTTTCATGTGAAGCTCTTCTTGATGAAAGATCCCCTTGTAGGTAGGGAGGATATTGTTGTCATCTCACATTCACTTGGTTTGGTCCTCGACTTTGATTGGTACATTCTCTCTTGGTCCCACTTAGAGAGCTCAATAGACATTATTGTTGACATCACAAATCTTGGTGAGGTAATTTTAGTCTTAACATGTCAAAGAGTTTGTTTGCTGTGTTTGGGTAAAAGTGAAAAGGCTAGAGGACTATGCTCTACTCCCTTTTTGGGTAGTATCAGAAACTCAGATCCTTAAATCTGGACCAAGTCCCCATGTGGTATATTTTGTGAGTCACCTTTAGAGAGGGTTAACCATAGTGGAAATTCCCTTCATTGGGTCAACCACATCGACGAAACCTCAAGCAGTGTTAGCCATTTTTTCCATGGTAGCAACAACCGCTATATAAATGTCTCCGTGGAAGAAATCTCCACCAGTGTGGTCTCTTGTTGGGCTGTCAGATCTCCCTAGCAGCTCCTGATTGATTAAATTCTCAGACTGTGTCAAAACCTTGATGCACCTGGATTGGAGTTTGCCCTCTTGAGATCACAAAAGTTGTAGAGTCAGACCATTACTAAAAACCCTAGCGAGGCCACATTTTTCATTTTCTAAGAATATGTGTGTTATTGGAAATTTTTTTGAGAACATACACAAGTAGCATTCCTAGGGTTAGAACAATAAATTCACTTGATTGTTCATGTGCAAGGTTGCTTTGTCCCTTGCTCATTATTTTCATACGTGTGTGAAATCACTTGCTTGATGTTTTGCATGCTTGTTATCTACTTGGTTATTGAAAATGAATGAACCCAAGACAAACTATTACACATATTTTCAAACCTGGATAGAGAAATTTGTAAACAAACTGACTCTGAAAACTAAAAAAATTGCAAATCTGAAACAAAAATCCTTTTTGGAGTCAAAAGTCATCCTGCAGTCTCAAAAAGTCATACGAGTTTTCCTCAAAAGTCATGCCAGAACCCCTATATTGTCGTACGGGAGCCTATACATTGTCGTACGAGTTTTGTCTCAAAATCAAGCAAAATCAAACCCTGGTGTCAATTGTCGTATGAGTCTTGTCAACTATTGTGCCAAAGCCAATGCAAAATTGTATGAGCTTGGAGAAACTCGTATCAAAATTTTTAAAAGTTGCCAAAAACTTGTCAAATTTGTTAGAAATCTAATTTTTAGAGCCTACTTCTAGATTCTGTCATAAAATTCACTGTGTCAGGAACAGAGTAGAAACTAGAAGAATCCAACCCATTTTCCAAAAGTGGTCTCTTAAGTTTGATCCAGCCTTCTGATCTATCGATCTGAATCTTTTTCATCTTGTGTTAAAACCTTGTCAATCATCTTCAATTCAATCTTCCTAAAAAATGATTGTGTTGCAAGCTCGTGTCCACCATCTTTTGAGCATCTACCCATACAACTAGGGCACAATATCCTTCATTTACATCCAATCAATCTTTTCATCAAACCTACCCAATCTTTACAAGGTTGCGTCATTCGATTTTCTTGAATCAAGTCATCTTTCAGTTGTCTTCATCTTGCTCTTTTTCTTTGCCAGAGGTTAATGGTGGAAACTAGGCCTTCATCATAAAGAAAACAAGGAGGAAAACCCAAATCCTCTTCAGCAACATCTTTTGTGATTGCTCAGACATTTCATCAATCTTATGACACAACCAAATTCAAAGAAGATGCTCTTGGAAATCTCTTCGTAAAGGTGGTTACGTCACCCCTCCTATATCTGTTCATGGAGGTAATCAAAAAACTCCACATCAATCAATCCCTGGTAGTCCTCACAGCAATACAATGTCTCAAGCGGATGGAAACCAAGGAAACCAAGGATCCCAAGGTCATCAATCTACTCATGAAGATCCTGAACCAACTCCTTCTGAAATTGAATGATATAGAAATGATGAGCACTTTCAAAGAATGATGAAACATTTCTTGCAAGAAGAGAAGGATATATACTTCTTGGAATTGGCAAGACAAGGAGCCAAGCTTCCTCACACCTTTAATGCTGAAGATATCATTATTCCAGAGGAAGAAACTCCTATCTCATCTATGATGAAATAGATGCATGCTATGCAAGTTAAATTGAACAAGATGGAAAAAGAGAAAGAACCTAAAGAATTTTCTATGGAAGCTCTATGCCCCTTTCCATTTGATAAAAAATTGTACATGCCACCATTTCCAAAGAAGGTGGAGATCCCTAAATATGATAAGTACAATGGAAACTCTGATCCTCAAGAACATGTCAGGGAATTTTGTACTCAATCTATGGAGTTTATGCATGAACCAATGTATGTAATGCATCTTTTCCCTCGATCTCTGGGAGGGTCAGCCATAGATTGGTTCTCTAAAATGCCTCCCACAATCAAAACTTTTGAGGAGTTAATCAAATTATTCTATCAACACTACTCCTACAATATTCAACATTTGGTCACCATGATCGATATCTGCAATCTGAAATAGAAAATAGGAGAACCATTCCTGACTTTCTTGAAATGATGGAGTAATAAATTCTCACTTTATGCTAGATCCATTCCTGAAACTGAAAAACTCTAAATCTTCATCAATAATTTGATTCCGGAACTCAATTATCATCTACAAATGCAAAATCATACTTCTTTTGAGAAAATGGTAGAAAATTCCATAAAGATTGAAAATGTGCTTTCCTAAAAGGGAGACATATCCATTAACAAGGATAACAAGTATGAATCTAGTTCTAGTTCCAACAACAACAAAGATAAAAACAAATTTTGGAACAAGAACAAGAATGTTGTAACAGATGGTGTTGTGGATCATATCAGTGCTCCATCAAAGGCACCCGCATTCAATCTCACCATGGGCACTCAAGCCATAAAAGCTTCTGAACAAAAGGTATATGAACCATCTCAAAAGTAGAAAGACTATAAACCTTGGGTTACAAAACCAAAACACGAGTTCACTCCTTTGGGAGAGTACTTGAAATCTACCATGAAAACTCTATTGGAAAATAATATCATCACATTGCCTGAGATAAAAGTATTTGATCCTAAACCTAAACCAAGAAAGAGATTGATTTCTATGACTTCCATCAAAACAAGGGTCATAAAATGAATAACTGCATACACTTGAAATATCTCATCCAAGAAAAAATTGATAAAGGAGAAATTGTAATTGACAATCATAAAACCAAAAATGATCACACGACATTCATGAAAGCATTTCTGAAGCACAATCAAAGGAGTTTCTACTACTCAACCTAATATGGGTCCTAAAGTGAATTACGTTTACTCTAGAAATAATGATGTCATAAACATGGTTGAACCAGGCCTATCTGAACATTGCAATGCCATCAAAATTGTTAGAAGGGATAGAGATAATCAATCAGGAAATGCAGTAACTCAATCACAAGCTCTAGCACATTTCAAGGACAAAAATCAAATTCATCCAATACCCCTAAGGTGCCTTTCAATCTTTCATCTACTTCCAAATAGAGGGATGCCTCAAAATTGACTCCTAAATAACCTAAAGAGACTAGAGCGACATCATACAGTATTGTCTAATAACTCCAGCATACCAATGCTAAAATATCAATGTTTGAGTTGCTTCAGATATCTTCTGCTCATAGGGCTATTCTAGATAAAGCTCTTCTCAGTTCCAATGTTCTTGACAATCTTGATCTAGATAGATTTTAGACTATGGTTAGTCATCTGACATCACCCCAGTATATCTCCTTTTCAAAGGAAGATGATAACTCATTAAGTCATCAACATAACTAGCCTTTGCACATTGAAGTCTTGATCCAAAACCGTCATGTCAAATGTGTGTTGATAGATGGAGGTGTTGGTTTAAACATCTATTCTTACAAATTGGTCACACAACTGGGATTATCAGAAGATGCTATTGATCCTAAAAAGAAGATAACTATAAAGGCATATGATGAGTAAGAAAGATCTTCAAAATGAACCATTGTCCTACCTATCAGAACAGGACCTGTTACCAGAGATATCACATGTCAGGTTCTAGATCTTCCTTTGGCTTACAACATTCTTCTAGGGAGGCCATGGATACATGAAATGCAAGCTATTCCATCCATGTACCATCAATGTGTGAAGTTTCCTTATGATGGAGTAGAGGTCACGATTCCAGTGGACATATCCACATCTTACAATGCATTGAAGGAGAGTGCTAACAAACTTGTCCCACATGATAGAGAATCTCCTACCAAAAAAATAGATATTGCCTCTACATCCAAAATGGAGGACATTACTAAAGAGGTTAAAATCAAGGACACAAGTATGGGAGAATATACTATGGAACTAGTCCTATCTCTCACATCTATCCCAGTCTCACCTAAATCTTATGGGAAACCTTTAAAATAGATAAAATAAGAGTCTATAGAACCTCAAACTATCTACAATGGGAGTATTGTCATAGAGAAAGTGTCCAAGAAGGAGTTTGAAGAAGATGAAGCTGTGCTTGCATGGTTATAAAAAGTTGAGTCTCAATTCCAAACAGTTCAGCAATGTGACTCTAAGACACTGAAAATCCCTGTCAAGTCTTATGGCCCAGGTCACAAACTAATGTCTAAAATGGGATACACTAGAAAAGGACCTCTAGGAACAAGAGGCAAAGGTCTTATATCACCAATCAATCACCATGGCTGAACAAAAAAGGATACTATGGGTCTAGGATATCAGAAGAAGCCTTTTTATCTCAGCAAACACTCTCCACATGTCTTAGAACAGATTGAACCATCAACAAAAATTCAGCTAAAAGAAGAAAGAAACAATCTGATAGTGAAGATTTAGACACCACTGATGAGATTATTCCTTATGAGTGCTTTCCTAAAGAAATACTAGACCTCCTTAAAGATGAAGAGAAACCTACTTAGGAGAATATCAATGTAGTAGACACACAAGAACCTAATATGGAACAAAAGATAGTTGCACCACAAGAACCATCTGATCTTGAAGAAAACCAAACAGACAAGGAGGAAGGTGGTAGCTATTTTGAGATAGATTCCCATGAGTATGAATTCAAATCAGAATCTAAAGGTAACCCTTCTTGGGGTACACATCCTAACTTTACACATGTTCTTAGATTTCCAAAAGGTCTAGATGAAAAATCAGAGGATGAATCAAATGAATATGAGTGGGGAGTTATTCCAGAAGAAGATGAACTTATCACTAAGAAACACATTGATGTCATTCACCAATATTCACCTAAAACTGACGTAAGTCTAGAGCGAAATGATGAACTTGATGAGTTTGATCCACCTACTACCGAAGTGGAATCCAATAATGACATTGAGACTATTCCGGAATTGAACATTTTGAGAAGTAATATCACCTTTGATTTTGAGAGTCAGGTTAGGACCAATGATGACAACACCATATGCATGAACAACCTTTCCTAATCCTCCCCTACATTGACTAACCAACATCCAGAGCTTATTGACCAAACATCTACAAATTCGAGCCAAGATATCTATACCTTTTGAAATGACTATGCCCTTGCTTGCTACCTCAATGCAGTAGAACCTATGATGAATTCCATCAGTGAACCTAGCATTAGCATGACAAAGTCAAACATTAAATATCTTAGTCAAAAGAATAAGAATAAAAAGAAAAAGAGTCATGAGGGTGAAAACCACTATGTGGTAGTCTCAGAACCTAAAATAGTAAAAATAAAAGATGTATCTAAAGGTGAAAACCTCTCTAAGGTGCCTAAGGATGAGGTATTTGATGTCCTTTCGAGTCATTTACAGGAAAGATCTCCAGTATTGATAGAGCCCACTCAATCTATCAACTTGGGTACAACAGATGAACCACAACTGATTCATGTAGCACAATCTCTTTCAAAAGAAGAAAAATAGGCATTCACCACTTTCTTAATAGAGAAGAAGATCAACTTTGCATGGAAATATTCAGATATGTCAGGGTTAGATCCAAATCTGATAATCCATCATCTTTCTATAGCTCCAGGCATCAAACATGTTAAACAAAAGCTACGAAAGATGCATCCACATGTTGCACTCTTTGTAAAAGATGAGCTAGAAAAGTTACTAAAAGACAAATTTATCCGAGTCATAGATTATGCTAAATGAATCTCAAACATCATGCTTGTATCAAAACCCAAAAAATCTATTAGAGTGTGCATAGACTTCAAAGATGTAAACAAAGCATGCCCTAAGGATGACTTTCCACTACCTAACATTGATATGATAGTGGATATGATTGCAGGCTTTGAGATGTATTCTTTAATGGATGGTTTCTATGGATACAACCAAATCAAAATTTCTCCAGAAGATCAAGAGAAAAAAAATTTCACATGTGCATGGGGTACTTTCTACTGGAATGTCATGCCATTTGGTCTTAAGAATGCTGGTGCTACATATCAACAAGCTATGACATCTATCTTTCATGATATGATGCATCGAACTATGGAAGACTATGTTGATGACACCTTAGCTAAATCAATGATAAGATCTAAAAATTTGAGTGAATTAAGCAAAATACTAGATAGAATGGAGAATTTTAGTCTCAGATTGAACCCTAAGAAGTGCACTTTTGGTGTCACTTCTGGAAAGCTCCTAGGCTATATTGTTTCAAAGAAAGGTATTGAAGTAGATCCTGCTAAAGTTAAAGCTATCATGGAGATGCAAGCTCCTAAGAATATAAGTCAAATGAGAACTCTACAAGGAAGAGTGCAATCAATTAGGCATTTCATATCTCAGCTAGTAGACATATCACAACCTTTCACAAAGACATTACATAAAGGTGCAACTTTTTCATGGAATGAGGAATGTGAGAAGAATTTCAATGACATCAAGCAATATCTATCAAATCCTCCTATTCTGATGCCTCCTATTCAAGGGGATCTATTGATTCTATATGTCTTTGCCAAAGATACATCATTAGGGGCATTACTAGCACAACATGATGAACACAAAAAGGAAAGAGCTATTTACTACATTAGTAGAACATTGGTAGCATATGAGAAGAACTATTCAATGATTGAGAAAGCTTTTCTAGCTGTGATCTTCGCATCATAGAAACTAAGACATTACATGTTAGCTCATACAACACAATTGATAGCTAAGATAGATCCATTGACATACTTATTGAGAAAAGCTTCCCTCATAGGTAGATTAGCTAAATGGGTGATGCTATTGAGCAAATTTGACATAGAATATGTTGAGAGAAAAGCTATCAAAGGCCAAGTAATTGTAGATCAACTGGCTAAAGCACTATTGTTTGATGATATGCCATTACAGATGGAATTTCTTGATTCATCCATCATGCACATCTCTTCTAGGACTTGGTGTCTTTTCTTTGATGGATCTTACACACAGAATGGATCTGGAGTAGGCATACTATTCATAACACCTCAAGGCTACTCCATCCCTAAAGCATTCAGAATCAAGTTTCCTTGCACAAACAATATTTCTAAATATGAAGCCCTACTTAATGGAATGAAGATAGAAATTGAGTGGTGAGTGACATAATTACACATTCATGGAGACTCACAATTAGTCATTCACCAAGTCAATTATGTGTACCAAACAAAAGATAAAAATCTAGTTCCGTACAAGAGAATGGTCGATGACCTCAAGAAGTATTTCATCTTAGTCACATTTGAATAGATTCCTAGAATGGAGAACAAGGCTGCTGATGCTATGGAAATGCTATCTCTCTACTGCAACAGCCCGAACATGAGCTACGCTATGAGTTCTTGGTGGAAGCATTGTCATTCCCTGCATTTGATTCCCCCAAAACCCGCATGATCTACACTATTGTTGGACATGATTCTTCCAGATACAAAAACCTTTTCTCCTACCTTCAAGACCAAATCATTCTCGATTCCTTCAACTGTCATGAGAAATGATACCTTATCCAAAATGCATCCCGGTATGTCATCATTGGTAATAATTTGTACAAATGAGGTCTAGAAGGTACACTTCTTAGGTGTCTAGAATGTGAAGAGTTTCAACATGCATTAGAGAAAGTCCACAATGGTATATGTGGTTCACATTCCAATGGTTTAACACTAGCTCAAAAAATTATTAGGGCTACGTACTATTGGCCTGAAATGGAAAAATAGGCTATCAAATTTTCTAAGAACTGTAAGAAGTGTCAAGTACATGGAAACTTGATTCATGCACCAGGGAGAGATTTTATTCCCTTTACTACACAATGGCCTTTTCAACAATGGGAATTTGATATGATTGGAGCTATTTACCCACATTCTTCTAATGGACATGCCCATATCATTACAACTATAGGCTATTTCACAAAATGGGTAGAAGCAGTTCCTTTGACTCAAGCAACCAATAAGAAAATCTCTATGTTCATTCTGAACTACATTATATGTCAGTATGGTATTCCACATTCTATAGTCACAAATAATGGTGGCCAATTAAAGAACAAGGACCTAGATTCCTTATGCTCAAAATTCAAGATAACACAACATTGGTCGTCTATATACTATCCCCAAGGGAATGGACAAGCAGAGGCATCTAACAAGAATCTATTGAAAATATTGCATCGAACAGTTAATAAAATAGGAAGAGACTGGCATCTCATGATCAATTCAGCTCTCTAGGCCTATAAAAAAATTATCAGAACACCCACTGGGGCTACACCATTCACTTTAGTTTATGGGTCTGAAGCGGTACTACCTATTGAGGTTGAAATCCCATCATTACGAATTAGAATGCATGGTCTAGTAATTGATGATGAATACAGAGTGTTTAGGTTACAAGAACTTGAACTAGTAGATGAGTGCAGAAAACTAGCATATGATCATCTCAGAGTATATCAGAAGAGAATGTCTAGAGGTTACAACAAGAAAGTCAGACATAAAGAATTTTAGGTTGGCGATCTAGTCTTGAGAGAGAATCCTAAAAATCAATCACATAGAGAACGCAAGGGGAAGTTTAAACCCAATTGGCTGGGTCCCTTTTTTATCATTGCTAATTTTGGCTCTGGAGCCTATCAACTCTCAACAACTAAAGGAGAACAGCTCTACGAACCAATCAACATTCTCCATCTCAAGAAATTCTACACCTAAGGCATTCAATCTTTTCAAAATGTCTTGAAAAAAATCATAAAAATCTAAAAAAGTCCTGAAAAAATGAATATCTTGGTGAAAACCTAGCAATAGGCACCTTGATGATTCATAAAAAAGTTGAATTTTTTTTGAAAAATATAAAAAAAATAAAAAAAATAAAAAATACAAAAAAATGAGAAAAAGAAAAAGTGCCTTGGTGAAAACCTGGAAATAGGCACCTTGGTAGCAAAAATAGAATCTCTGCCAAGATGGTGAAAACCCGACAAATAGATGCCACTTATTTAAAATACTCCATCTATCAGTGCAATCTTGGTCTTTCCTGGCTTTTAGTCTTGCTTTAGTTTGTACATATATCTTGGTTTGTTTCCGCATTCTTGTTTTCAATAAAGTCAATTTGTACACCAATTTGCAAAAGCATCTGTATCCTATCAAAGTTTCAACTTGGGGGAAATAAATGTCATATCCTATGGTCTCCAACATATCTCAAATGAGTCATATCCAGTCAAAGTCCTTTGAAGCTACATCAGAGTCAGTTATTCAGTCTCCTTACCAGAAAGGATTTTGCAATCAAACACAAACAAACATCAAAACAAACTGAAAACAATCTATGCTTACTGATTCACATTGAGATTTTTGCATATTGTGTCCTTTCGAGCTCTTCGATGATGTCCTTTACAGGATTTAGAGAGTGATGACTAGGGGAATAACCTTTTCTTTGTTTTCTTCTTTGAGTGAAAATCTAGATTGAAATTGTGTCCATCGGTAAGAGTCTCCATCTCGTATTGGATGGCCATGAGTACCTCGACCATCGATACCCCAAAAATTCAAGGAAGTTTGATCTAACTATTATATTTTTGAGTGAGTTCTTACTCCTACTATGAAACATAATATTACCTAAGGATGTGAATGATAAAGGGTCACTACGGGTAATTCACATTGGATTCAGAATGATCTCTTGATTGTTTGATGTGTTTGTACGCAAGGCAAATTTAGGTCATCACAATGTTTGTGTTCTGATGCTTATACAAATTGCAATATCAAAATGGACATGATATTCAGGTCATACTGGCATTGGTGCCTTGGTGCTTATATCTAATCTGTTATCCAAAAAACAAAATCAATATTCATATGTCCATGGTTGTCTAGCCAGTGGGCGTTGTATCAACTTTGACACAAAAATCAATATTGATATGTTCATAGTTTTCTAACTAGTGGATGTTGTATTGATTTATCTAGTTACCTAATAAAATATTCAGTGATGAAAAAGACTGACACATGATGAGTGATTAAGTCCTAGGTGTCTACATTTCATTCTATATCTCATTTTGCACTTTTCATGGTTGTATTTATCTCATGATTTCAATTCAGCTCGATGCTTGAAAATTCTCCAAAACTATGCTAAACATATCACAAGGATTGAATATCACACGAAGGTCTTCTTAACAGATCACCAAGTAGGCACCCCTGGCTAATTTCAACGTTCTAAACCCATTTTCAGGATCAAAATCAAAATTTGAGATCATTTACATTATCATTTTTGTGATTTAAAAATTTTAGACCCAGGACGGCTGACTGCTTGCATAATTGACCTTCTAATCATCAAAGAAATCTATAATTCAACTTAACTGATTATCTCACATCAAACTATTGAAATTTCAACTTGGTCAACCATGGTCAACTCATGGTCAAACCTAGTCAAACTTGGTCTTCAGGACCTCTAAACGATGCAGAACGCATTTCTGGATGCGCACAAACACTTCTCAAATCAATTAACATGCTTCTAAACCATTCAATGCTGAATTTTCTTGTCAAATTTCAATTTTCATCCTGAAGGGGGCATGGTATTGCACATCAATCAAATCTGTAATCAATCTTTCTCTCAGTAATTAAGACAACAACCATGTCTAGTTGTTGATTCATCAAAAGACCTCGTCGCTTGGGGCACATCTCTTGGGGCATATCAAGTTCATCAAGATCCATATCAATCTGGTATCCTAATCAAACTTGCAAACTATATCACCTCTTCATAACCATCAGTTCAGTTGTGTTATTTCCTTGGTTCTTCATAACTGAAGGGTTTAGATTTGGCATCCTTTCAATTCCTTTGGACAATCAGGTCTGGAGTCAGGACAATCACTTCTTCGTAATCATAGGTTTAGAATTAGGTGTTTTGACATGACTTCTTCATAATCACCAGTTCATTGTTGATATAGTTAGCATCATCTTGATTCTTTGGTCAATCAGGACTTGAATTAGCATCTTCAAATCTATCAATCAGTTTCTGTCTCAAAATTGGTTAGTCTCTCAGGAATCAGTTTCTCCACCACAAAACTGAGTCCACATCAACATCAAACACAGATTAATCTTTGAACCACTGCGCTTCGTACAGTAATTCAAAGAGGGGCAAAATGTAATACCCTAAAAATGGGCTATAGGTTCATTAACCTCGTACATCATCAAATCAAATGAAATCAACATCAAAGTCCTAACCTAAGGCACATCTGCACATCAGCTCATCAAAACCCTAATTGATTTTATCCTAATTCTGCATAAGAGAATATTCCTAATTATCCTAATTATATTTAATTGAATATTATTTGGTGATAAATGTCATTATTTATCCTAAATTTGATTAATTGAATATGTCAAATATTTAATTAATTAAGTTTAATTCTACCACTTAATTATTTAATTAGATTTAATTATATCTATTCCTAATTTTTAAAAAAAAATATTTATTCCTAAATTATATTATTTAATTTTGACAATAAATCAAAAATCCTATGAATAATTGATTAAATTCTTATTTAATTAATTAAATCCATTTTTCAATATTTAATGACATTGTTTTGTATAAAAGTTTGATTTAATAATTGATTAACCCATAAATCAGTTACTTTTATTCAAAATCAGTTAAGTTGAGAATAAATAACTTTATTATTTAAAATAAATCATATTAAATCATGCACAATCAGAAAAGCAATCAACTTTAAATCAATTATCAATTTCAATTTGTTAACTTTCTAAACTCGACATCTGATTGTGAGTTGAAAAAGTGAACTAAACTCTATTTTGAGATAAAAACTGCTTTTGCATGATTTTATGAGTTAAAATATTTCTAATTTCTTGTTAACTCAAAAATCAACTTGAGTTTATCAAGAGTGATTTATGACTTTTCTCAATGCATCCTCAAGCCTTGGATTTCTATAAAATCAAGGCTCGGCTCTTCACAAATCATCTCTCAAATTTGCACAATTACTCTGGCAAAATTTCCTCTAAAGAATCAAGCACTTGCGACAAGTGATTTTGTGAGATCTTTCATTGCCTTTCATAGCTTTACATTCATTTCCATATCATAGCATATCATTGTTAGACTAATTTTCATATCAATTTCATCCATCCTAGACTAGTTTCATACAATTTTTCATCCTAATTGCATCAAAAATCCAAAAAAATAGATTAATCAGCATTCATATCTCATTGCTTTCAATCATTCAAATCCTTGGTTTAGGTGTTTCATTGTCACTGATCTCGGTTTGAATCTGAGAATACCATACTCGCACCTACTAAAAGGCGGTAAATCACCTAGTTAGCTTAGTTTCATTTATCTATAGATTTCAATTTTGCTAACCTCTAATGTTTTACTAAAGTGTTGTGTCTCTAGCTAGGTACAATTTCACACACACATTTTCTTTGCCTTGGTCAACTTTACTCTTTACCCACTTGTCCAATCTCTTTTACTGACTTGATATAATCAAATGTAGAGTAGAAAACAACTAAATCAATTTATAACCTTATCATTGTTTGATCTGTATTAGTTGCCCAATTATGTTCTTCAACTTCACAACTTTTCATTTCTTCTTTTTCCTCAACTCACTGAACTTATATCATACTCTAAATGATATGGCAACTCAATATAAACCAAAAATCAATTGCTTGACATCAACGACAAAAAAAATAGCTAATCTAATCCTTCTACAATCTTGTATACCTCTAATCTCTATCGGTCATCATCATCATCACCATCAATTAACAATATCCCTCTTTGGCATTAATGGAAACATTGTCAATTGATAATGGAAACACTTGGCAATTATAGCTCTCTGATTTCAGTCTCCTCAATCACTGTGTTGGCTTACGATTTGATAGAATTTGAACCACTTTGAATGGTGAAGAGATGTACCTAGCGGCTAGCTAAAATACATGATCAATGCACCCAAATAGGAACAAGAACTAACTAACAAAGCTATAATGCTTTCTCCACTTTGAACTCTACAAAGTTCAGATGGGAAAACCTAGGATTAGATTTATTTACTTCTTAACATCACTTTTCATTAGTCCTTAACAAAGAAGATAAATGTCCTTGATTCTTCTCTTACTTATGAAGATTAAGTAATAATATAAGAGCTAATCAAACTTTTAACCACTTACAAGCTAGGCAGGGGTTTTAATAATTCATATCTACAACTTGAAATTTGAAAGATTTGATTTTAACTTTGATATTTAATTGTGAGAGAAAATGAATATTGACTTAACTAAATTTTCTTTGATCAATTCCTTATTCATTGGGAATTCTTTGAATTAATTCTTATCATGCTTTGATGATCTGTTTACTTACCTTGTAAATGAAAATCTATTGTCACTTTAAACCTTCTTCTTATGACAAATCCTTCTCTAACACCCTATAATTCTATTAAGTTATACTAAGAAATTACTTAATTTCTTGAATCAAAAGAAAAGCATGATTTGACACACAATATTAAAACAAATTGCAACTATGTGATCTTGAGATCTTTGTTTACAAGACACAAAAAATTACAGAATAACATAGGAGGAGACAAGATTTAGAGAAACATTTTTCTGCTGAATCCTTGTATTAATTTCCATGAAATTCTTACATCACAATATTGAACCAGACTGAGAATAACATAAAAATAATCATAACACTATTTATTTCATTAAGCTTATTTCTACAAGCCAAAATAGAAAATTTTTACACAGTACTTGACCGACTATAAATACCTCTATTCAGAAAGAAAGACTCATTTACAAAATTTTGCGGTCCTTCTCCCAATCTTGGAAATCCATTTATATAGATGGATTACAACAAGCTTCAGATGTGGGAGAAGTTGGAGTTTTCAATATTAAAAAATTTAAACCAACAAATTTGGAAGACGATAGATGGCGCCATTTGTCTAGAGGTATTCATGATAACTTCTTTTGTTGTATTGAACGACCCTAGTCACTTTCAGATAGTTGACCTCCCTGTGCTATTTGATTAGGAACCATGTGTCCTTTACTCTTGTATCTCTAGTGGTGGATCACTGAAAACTAGCTTTATCTTATTTTTCTTTAAATTGGAATTCCATTCAATAATGTCTTCATCGAATGACCACCAGAAGGATTTAATTTGTTCCAACAATTTAATTGATATATCCCACTTGGAATCTATTATGGTCTTTGTGTCTAATATGAATTTTGTAAAACTTGTTTCCACTTTAAACATAAGGTCTAACACTTTATTAAAAGTGTCCATATCCAAAGTATTATCAATAGACACAAAAGATTCCTTCTTTTCCACCATGACATCAAATTCACTTCCCCATACACTTATACTTTTCAAATTTTCTTGATCATCGTATATGTGGGGGACATAAGCACTGTACCCAAAAACAAACATATGTAATTGGACTTAACATGATTAGCCTTACCCTTGAATAATGAAAGAGAGGCATTAATAAAATCAATAATCTCCTTTGTATTTGAAATTGTTTCTGGAAAGTCAGGTCTGTACTGCTTCCAATTTTTTTAATAAGGCACTTTTGCTAGACCAAATACTAAAAAGCGGTTCTAAAGTAGCAAGAGCATCAATGACATCCTTTTTTTCTTGTTCTAGTGCACCATGTAAGTTATGGATAATATCAATCTTAGATTTAACAATCTATATCCTATGATGCAAGATATTAATCAATGCAGAAAGATCAACCTCATTTTTCTCACCTCCTATGCATTTTGTCTCATGTGCACTTTAACTCAACTCTTGTTGCACAATAAGAGGGATTTTAGTAGTATTGAGATTATCTTGTACTTCCACTACAACATCTTTCATCTCTTTGTGTATTGATGAATGTGTTAACTCATGAATCTTATCCTTTGCTAGGTCTAGTTACTCCTATGTGTGTGCACATTTGACTATAACATCTTTATACTTATTTTTCATAACAATCAAATGGTTGTATGTTTTAGTATACCTTTTAGATATCTTCTCTATATTATCCCAATTTAAAAAGGATACTTGTTGCAAGGAAGAATAAACATCTGTGTTACCTGTGCTTTCCAGGTTCCAAATGATTTTATCTACTCTCCTCTCCTACTAAATATTGGCGAGATGTGGCTTCTAAACTGATGGAGCCAATTTCCATAATGCAAATGTCTTGGATCTTGGATCAAATCCTGATCCCTTGAAAATGTCATCAATTTCTACTTTTGTCTTGAAAAGGGGATCTGGTTGCTATCTAATTTGATCAATCAAAAAAGTAGATTGTAGATCCCAATCTGGTAGCAACAACATATGACTTCTCTTTACCAGTTCCTTGGCCTGATCCTCGGTGATCTATTCTGATTCAAGATCATACTCCTGTAGGGCCTTGATGATTTTCTCCTTTTTCTCTTGTTCATCCCCTTCAAGAGTAAGAGTAGACTTTAACTCCTTTTCTTTTAAACAATATGTTAGAGTAAAGTATTAATTATGTTAATTAATCTTTACTCCCTATTTAAGATGTCAACTCTTTTACTTTAGTTGTTTATATTTAAACACACATGCACGAGTTGTTTTAAACTCATGCACTAGTTGTTTTAAATATAAACTTGCATGCATTAGTCTTGTAATAATTTAACTAATTATTACATGCACTAGGGTTTTCCTTTCAAGGCTTTTGATCTCCTTTATAAGGATGATCCATTGTACATTTAATTCATTCATTATTTGAGGATATTTTCTTCTTCATATTTTTGAGTCAAACCCTTGCCCTCTTCTTGTCTCTACTTACTTGTAACAAGTTTTTGCATGCAGGTGATCTTTGAGTTTTGTGGATTTGAATTGCTCAAATCCTACATGGTATCAAAGCTTAATCTGCTACAGCTTGTTCGCATTTGAAGGATTTAGATTAGGGCTTTTTTGGTTTTTTTAAAAATTGAAATTAGGGGGTCCCTAAATTTTGGTGCACTTTGAGCTCAAACAAACCTCACCGTTGAGCTCGCAGTGCCCAAAAACCCCTATTTCAATGTAAGGCACGTCCAATTTGGACAACTTTTCATTTTGGGGCTTTTTTGGGTACCATAAGCTTGACACACTTCACGAGGTGAAAATTGTACAGATCGACACACTTTTCAAAGTAAAATTTCTATAGATTGGCATGCAAAATGAGACAAAAATTTTACTATCCGGTATGCAAATTAAGATTAAAAAGTTAGCACACAAATCGAGACAAAAATTTGAAAAAGGTTGACATAGATCCCGAGGCGTGCATGCAATTTTGCAAAATTTTTATTTTTTATTTTTATTTATTTTGGGCGGTGACGGCCACTTGGCCGTCAAATTTAAGCCCATCATTTGATGACATCAGCATGCATCATCATCATCATCATTTGCACCATTTTTGGGCCCTCTCGCCCACCAATTGGTATTTTGCTCATATCTTGACCATATGGTGTCGAAATTGGGCAAACAAGATATCGTCAGAAAGCTAGGTTTGAGCTCTATCCAGATCTAGAGGTTTGAATTTCTAATTTAGCTTTTTTGATAGTGTTTTTTTACTATCAAAGCTAGATGTTCAGTTTTGCACTCTGGAAGCTCTATATTGCACATCCGGACTCTGTTTTGGGAAAGAGAGATATCGTTGGAAAGCTTGTTCTGAGAGCTTTCTTTTTCTATGAGTCTTTTTTCCAGATTCTGTTCCAGGTATATTTTATTTAGTTTTTTGCATTTCTGCACTCTGGTGGATATCTTGGATGTTACAGGTCCTGGGATCTCTTCCCTTTAAGGGATGGCTCTTCTTAGGTTATTGTTTTGTTTTAGCAGCCTTCACTCTTCTTTGAGTAGTGTATACTTCACTTTTGTAGCATTCTTTTATGCACATGCACTAAGATAAAGTGTCATTCTATTATATGATGAGATCTTGCACATGTTCGTGCTATTTGTACTTGCACTCCATTATAAAGTGTCATGGGGGGTTTAATGTTTGCCCTTGTTTGCCATCTACCTTTGTCAAGTGAGTGTTCCTTCCACAACATTATCCTTAGGGTATCTTTATTTGTGTTTGTACTAGTTCTTCATGATGCAATTCTTATTGGTACTATTTTTAGTGTACCTGTCACCTCTCCCTTGTCAGCATTATGGGGGGGTTTCTACTGATCATTCTTCTGCTTCCTTGGTTTGATAGTGTGAGCTATATATTTAGTATTTGTTCCTATGTACCAGGCAGTTGCAGTGGCTGGGTACCTATGCATTCCAGTGAGATGGATCATTTACCATATGGACACTCTTTTTTTTTCCTATTTTTTGGATGCACTCTTTCTTCTTTGATTGATCAACTCTTCAAACTTTTGGTGTTTATGCCATCTATATCTTTGAGTTCAGGTGTTTGCCTTTGTTTGCCTCCTGATTCGAGTAGTGTTATTTGAGGGCACTCATGCAGATTACAGTCTTCTCTACCTGGTCATATTTCTATGGAGGATATTGTAATGCCCACCCTAGCATCTTCTTATGTTAGACTGACAGGACTATTGTTTTGGCACTTTGGATTTTATGATGGACTATGATTATTATTTAGATAGCATTTTATGAGACATTTGAGCATATATATTTGGTTACTGCAGTTTATTTGGGAATATTAAATGAGTTATAATTTTAATGATAAATGGATAGAAATGAACTATCAGTAAAATGTTTTACATTGATTTGTGTTATGATGTTTATATTATGATCTAACCCTACTGAACCTATTATGGTTTGATGTTCACTATTTGATGTGAGTGTAGGATGAGGAGGGGCAGTCGTAGTTACTCCTATGGGAGATCCACATGATGTCGCACTCTCCCTCCTTGTTTGCCACTGTTTGTTATATTTATATATTTGTATATGCATATTAGTTGGTGATGCAGGATGCAGGTACCAGGCATCATCTCCACCTGGCTACACAGGTCTGAGCGTGCTTTCAAAATCCTTAAATTTTTGATGTGTGGAGATTTAACCAAGATACTCTCGAGGTTACCCATGGACTTAGAATTCTATTTAGGAAGTTATCCTAGTTGGGGAAGTAGAATGTAGTTTATGTTATGGACTTGATTTGATGTTGGTCTGAGTTTATGTTATGAGTTAGAATTAATTTGTTTTATATGTATAATAATTATGTTATAATTATTTGTATGTTATATAGGTGTGTGTATATGTGGGTGCACACGCATATATCCATTCTTATATAAATAATAATAATTTTATGTTTTCATTAATTATGTTAATGGCATGTTATTTATAATAAATAAATAAAGTGAATTAAATAAAGTATATTTAATGAATGTATTAAATAAAAAGTAAAAATAATAATAAAAGGAAAATTCTCTTTGTAGTAAAACTAGCTAGGAGGGAGTTGAACTCGAGACCTCCTAGAAGTTAGGCTACTTGTTTTCCTATTGTGCTATGTGTTATTCTTGTAAGGTAATTGTCTATTATTCTTGTTATGGTTTTATTTGAAGGATTTTTTTAATTAAATTTAATAAAACCTTGATTAAGTCCTTACGGGAATTATTTGGTTGTTCCTCCAACCAACTATGGAAGTTGGAGAAGTTGCTTCCCGTAAAGAAAATCCTCCAACCACATAGTTGGAGGATAAATAATTGAAGATTTTGGTGTGAAGGGGATGATAATTTTGGTTGATAATTCTGGAGGATTGATTTTCATTTGAGTGGTCTGTAATTGATTTTTTCAAAAAAATTTATGTGAGTTGAGAGTCTCTAGTTTGTGAAGTCAAGTGTGTGAGGATTTCTTCGAGGAAGATTTATAGAAGGATATCTACTCAAGGATTGAAGTTTGGTAGAGGTTCTCCAGCCAAGGGAAGAGGATTCTCAGCAAGACCCAAGGTAGGGTCTAAACTGGGAAGAATCTCCATTCTTCCTCTATTGTGTATGAATGTGTTGTATGTGATATGATATAAATTATAATATGATTTTTTAACTATGTATCCAAAATGATATGTAAATGTTTTATGCTCTGTGTATTCTACTGTGTTTCCAGGAAGTAAATTATGTATGATTATATAGTTTTTATTTACTTTGTATTTCAAAATCTTCCTAGGAAGTTAGGAATACTTGTGGTCATGTGGGAGGATGTGTTTATCTAGTTCTAAATGAAATAGGGAAGCCTAGGAAGAAACAAGAAGGGTCATGAAGGTGTAGGATTGAGATACAGTCCTTTTTCCCTACTCTTTCCGCTTGCAGGCTTATTTGTGAATGGTTGCTTTTATTTTTATTTATTTTGAGGCTTAGGTAATGTTGAGTATGTGCTATGGATGTGGTGCTAAGGTCCCTGCATCAGGTTGACCTCAGGTAACCTTTCCTAGGCACTCTCCATGCCTAACGAAACCAGTTTTTAGTGTTTTCAGGAAGTTTAAAATTTATTTTCGTAAAAGTGTTCTACAGTGTCGTACGACATTGTGCTCATACTCATACAACACTTGGGAAAATGTTGTATGGGAATGCATACAAATTTTTATGGGTTAAAAATCAATTTTAGGTGTTTTCGGGGGGGTTTAAAATGTAATTTTGTGTAAGTGTTTTACACTGTCGTATGGCAGTGTAGTCTACCCATACAATAGTTGGTCAAATGTCATATGGGAATGCACATTGTCGTACGAGTCTTTGTGGAAATTTGTTTGGAGTTTTTAAGGTTTTAGGGGCTCATAAGTTATAGGCTTTATACAATTATAACATTTATAACATTGAAGTATAAGTTTATGTACTTTAATTTTTTAAAACATTGAAGTATAAGTTTACGTACTTTAATTTCTTAAAGTTGAAGTATAAGTTTACGTACTTTAATTTCTTATACTTTGAGTTATACTTGTATAAAGGGTTTAGGTACCTTCTGAGATGATTGGGATAGGTTTCAAATTCATGGGAGTTAAGATGCAATTTCTAATTTTGAGATTTCTTAAAAATTCAGACTTAACCAAATTTCAGCTACATGAGAATTCCTTAGACTTTTGAAATAAGCTATGAAATGTTGTGTAAATGCATGTGGAAATTTTTATGTTGTGTTTAATGAATTTCTATACGTGGTTTTTATTTTAAGCTTTTGATCATACTTGGCTTTTGGTAGAGTCCATAATATAAGGTCAAAACTTGTTCGGGTGGCCTAAGTGCACCAGAGGGTTCCCTAGACCTAAGAGATGGATCTTTTGAGATTACTTGAGATTTTCATGGCTTGTGTGTGTGTGGGGTAAGGGAATAGGAACCTTAAGTGAGTGGCTCACCATAGGTGTTGGAACCCTAAAGTGGTTGCTAGATGATCCTATGGGTGGGTCTGTAAAAAGTGATAACCTTAAAAATTAACCTGAGAAGGGGGGATTCAAAAGATAATGAAAGAGAATATAATAATGGCCACACAGACCTGATTGGAGTACTGGGACCAGGGATAACTACCAGGGGGGATCCCTATTCATAAAGGGGGGACCGGGGTTACATGGTTGCCAGGGAGGATCCCAATACACAAGTTGTGTGATGACACTCACTTAGGTGTATCCTAGAACCTTGACCTCTATGTTATAGTATGGTGATATTTTATGTTCTTTTTGATTCTTGGATTTCTTCATCTTTTGAGCCTTAGAATGATTAGGGCCTTATGAGTATCTTGGTTCTATCTCCTAGCATGGGGGGTGGAACTTCACCAGTTTCACATGGTTGGGTGGAAAAAATCTTTCGAGGTCCTATTCGTGGTTCGTGACTTGGATGCGTTCAAATTTATGTATGGATGCAGATGTTGTATTTTGTATTATGTTTTATTCAAAAGGAAATATGAAAAGATATGTTTGTAATGCCTTTGGGCCATTCATGTACTTGTTATTGTAATGTGATCTATTATCAGAAATATGTAATTGAAAAAGCAAAGCCATGTAATTGGGAGGGATAGTTTTAGGCTTTTGTTTCAAGGGTTGTTATTTGAAAGATCAAAGTTGGAAATATATTATGTCATGTTGAAATTATCTTTTCTATCTCTCCTTTGTTGCAATAAAAGAAAATGTTTATTATGCTAAGGTTAAAATGTAATTTGTAATGAATAGTTATTCAATGTGTAGGAAGGAGAAATGAAATTAGTATATAAAGTAAGGAATATAATTGTAAATGAAATGGTATTTTCTTACCCTATCTCTTAAGTTCTAAATGTGAAAGTAAAGAAAGGAAATAGAATTTCAATTTGGATAATTAATGTAAATATGTTAGCAAATGAATTCATTAAGGGAACCTTAAGGAATGTAAATGTGAAGTAGTAATGATGTAATGTTAGAAAATAATTTGTTAGTTGCAATTTTTGGTCATAAGACCTAATTCCTTATGGGTTCCCTAGCAGGGACATTATAGATCTTCAGATCAGCAATTACTTCTTGATAGAGTTTGCATCTTCTTGCTTCAGTGATGTTCTACATGTTCATTCTTGTTCCTATTTTCTGGAACATTCCTAGTTTTGGAGGCTTATTTAGTCCTTCAGATTAGTTTTTGTCTCTTTTTGGAGTAGAGTTTTTTCCATGTGGTTTTCTCTATTTCTCCATTTTATTGAGACTCTCTTTTGTACATGGGTACCTCATCAGGCCATGTTGCCGGGACCTATTTTTATGCTTTTAGCACTATAATTTCCTTTGCTTTCTTCTTGCATTGTTTGTAGCTGCATTGTTGCTCATCTTAAGGGGGGGTGTTAGAGTAAAGTATTAATTATGTTAATTAATCTTTACTCCCTTCTTAAGATGTCAACTCTTTTACTTTAGTTGTTTATATTTAAACACACATGCACGAGTTGTTTTAAACACATGCACTAGTTGTTTTAAATATAAAATTGCATGAATTAGTCTTGTAATAATTTAACTAATTATTACATGCACTAGGATTTTCCTTTCAAGGCTTTTGATCTCCTTTATAAGGATGATCCATTGTACATTTAATTCATTCATTATTTGAGGATATTTTCTTCTTCATATTTTTGAGTCAAACCCTTGCCCTCTTCTTGTCTCTACTTCCTTGTAACAGGTTTTTGTATGCAGATGATCTTCAGGTTTTGTGGATTTGTATTGCTCAAATCCTACACAATACAATTGATAGGATTTTGAATTTTGGAATTTTAATGAATTGTTCATCCTCCATAAAATTTTGAGCCTCCAAAATTATCTCATCAGGTCTAAGAGCTAGTGGAAGTTCAGTATCTGAAACCTTTTCCTCCTCATAAGGAACATTATCCAATTGCTTCCTTTTGGTTATAAAATAAGAGCTCTTCCCTGGAAATAATGCACTTTCTCTTTTCTTCAACATCTCTTCCTCTGCTCTTACCTTCTCAATATATTCTAATGGATCATGAGAAGTAGCCTCATCCCTATACTCACTTCCAACCTCTTCTTCCTCCACCTCCATTGGTGCATCTTGCATAATGACCTCTTTTGGCATTTGAGCCATCAATTAGTCATATGCATCAACCATTTTGTCAATCCTGATCAAATAAGGGGTATCAGGGAAAAATACAAAAAATGACTCATCCAAGTCCTTCAATTCATTTTCAGCTCTCAATAAGTCTTCCAATTTTCTACTCCTTTTAGCTATCTCATCCATATTCACCCTATTCCTTATCAGATCTTCATATTCCAGGGGTTCATGATCTTTTACCTTTTGAAAGAATGTGATCATATCTTTGTAGGCCTGTTTGATAAATCCCTCTGAATCACAATATCTGGGCACAACATATGCCATCTTGAATTCTCTAAAAAATTCATTCATTTGGCCCATGACTTTCTTACTTATGGTGAAAAAGTGGACACCCCATAATCTAGATAAGAAATTACCCTTCTTATGGTGCTCCAATAAGTCTCTATCAGTCAAAGTCAATTGCCAAATGAATTCTACCCATGCAATTCTGGGTGGCTCTATTCTAGGAAGAATATGAGGAGGTTGTGGGAAACCATATACCCGGATGATTGTAACATTTTAAAAATAATAAAAATCCCCCCAATTATGTGTATGAGGCCAGTTATCAATGTACTACCTAGTCTCAATACCCTTCTTAATGCTCCTAATAGATTCTCAATAGGAGTTCCTAACCTTAAATACATGGGTTGCACAATCCAATTTTAGAAACAAATAAAATTTGACAATCTAGAAGAGTTGTCCCAAATCTGAGTCCATCATTGTACTCACTATGGGAAATCAAATTCAAACATGTTCAACTCTATGTCATCATCCATGTGCTGGTAGTTATAATAAAAAATCAGGTGTACAAGGATTGAAAAATGCTTGAATTGAACAATAGAGGGCTTTGTGGTTGTCACTATCTCCTTCAAGCCTTCCTGAATCTCATTAACAATCCAACCAACATAATCATAATCCTTATTTACATGTGGATTCTAAATGTCCATGGACATGTTAAGAAAATTTATAGTCACATTTTTATCTCCTTCTATCCCTAATACCTTATAGTGACCATACATTGTGCATTGGAAGAAGTGGTGAAACTTTGTTAAGTCATAAGGAGGCATCAAATCATTTAGAAATATCACCCTCTTACCATCAGCCCGATGAATGAATTTTGGCATCACATTCTTCTTGATGAACTTGTGAAACTTCTCAAAATATTCCTTTTCTTTATCTAAGTCAATCTCTATGCACATTACATCTGTAATCCTAAAAGCCTCAACAAAACTGGCCCTATCAATCCTCACCAATTTTGACTTATCCTTCTTCCTAATAACCCCAATGACTGCATCATAATGCTTGAATAATTCCCTTAACAAATCTATGTCCATGTAAACATCTAGACAAATCATCTTTCCTAGACTCAACTCCCAAAGATTTGAAATAGGAACCTCTTTTACCCTATTTCCCCAAAAGAAATTAAACATGAAAGAGCCACTCATACTAGGAGTATCCACATTTTTGCATTGGAGCCATGCATGTTCATTGGCTAAATTTGAGTTGGAACTTGCAGGGAGAAACTTGATGAGTTTTTTTGATATTCTACTTCCTTTCTCCCTTTTTCTAAGTGATCCTATTGTTGATTGACTCATTTTTTCCTGTACTCTGCAACCTGCAACTTAGAACAACTTTCTTACACTTTTTGAAACTTTTTTCTCTACAACTCACATACTATGTGAGTTTAACTGAAAAGGTGAAAAAGAAAAGTACTTAGATTATGTTAGCCCACATTCCTTTATATAAATTTGTGCCATCTCCAAGCTATGACATCATGCAATAACTACGATGATCTATTGCTCATGAATGTCATTGCAGAGTTGATGCACTATAACAACTTTAGTTTCCATTTTAAAAATTTTAAATAACCTATCATCAATTGAATGGGAAGCTCTAGATGTCAACACATGATTAGCTAAAACCCTCTTCTTTTTCACCGTAATGCATAACCATCACTAAGTTTCCAACTCAACAAACACTCTTGACAGGAAACCCTGTGAGTTAGTGATCAACTAAACAAAACTGTCATCATGAACTTGCAAACCTTTAATGCTTGAAACCCTTACCATTTGCGAGCCAACAATCAAAATAAACTTTACCCTTCGCTAACTCGCTAGCATTTAAAATCATGTTTACTTTATAACTGCGAGTTGGCCACTAACTCTTCCTGACCACTAATCACCAAGTCACAAACATTTATTGTCACAATCCCTTTATATCTGTGAGTTAGTGATTACCTTTATCCAAACCACTACTCAGTAGCTCACCATCTTTTTCTTGTAGTTCCACTAATCGTAGAGAGTTGGTGATGAATCCTAGTTATACACTCACTAAGTCTCCAAATGATTTCACTTAACCACTATCTCATCTATGACCCAATGATTAACATCTTTCACTTTATCGCAAGCTTGCCAACTATTTATTTTAATTGCTGAAGTATCCCATGAGCTAGCGACTAATTTCAAACCTTTTGCTAGCATAGTCCACGTGGAACTCTATTGTTAACTCACTGGGAGACCAGGGAATATTTTTTGATGCCTCACAAGCTAGTGACCAATGTAGATATGATCTTTATGTTGCAACATGGAAATGTGGAACCTTGTTGTTAACTCACTAGGAAAATGTTTCATCTCCTAACATGGTCCGTGAGTTAGAGACAAAGACTAAGGAAAACATACTCGATAATCGTAAAGATAAACTTAAAACTCTAACAAAGCCCACGATCTAGCGACTAGCCATTTTAACAGTTAGCAAATTGGTGATTAAGTGTGAAAAAGTAAAACTAACTAAAAAAGCTACAACCAACAGTTAAGTCATCAGAAGGTAACAAGGAAATAGATTGAATTGTAGGTTTTTTAAACTTAGGAAAATAATTTTGAAATCCTATCAACACCTAATACCCTATTTCTTCACTTTTGAAGCAGGAAATGGAAAATTTTCAAAAATTTGTACTTAGCTGTAAATTTTACCACACCATCTTTTGTCCTTTTCTCCCTCTAAATTTTATCATCTTCACCAATCTTCATTTCTCCTCGGTAATCATTGATAGCTTATTCTCCCTCTGTCTCTATAATCACCATTTCTCTTATTCTCCCTCTTTGAAAATAGTTCCAAATATACATACTCTTGAAAATTTTGTTTAGGCAGTGGATTATACCTAGCATGTATTGATATCTTATTGCATACATAATCATTTTTCACAACTTCATGCATCACCTAAAGAGTGAACACTAGTGTCAAATCATAAAATAGATATTCCAATGAATCCTTGAATTGATGCAACATGCATCTTGTCTTAGTGAATATTAGATAGGGAAAGAACTGCTAATTTACCTCTAAGATACTCAAAAGCATCCTTTAGCATTGTCTTGGTGAATCTATCTTCTATCTTCTCCTTTGAATTCACATACTCCAATATCAAATGCTTGTCTTGAACTTGTTCTCTCAAGTAATGATACTTGATAGAAATGTTCTTGGTCTTGGAATGCATTACCAAACTCTTTGATATGTTGATAGAACTTGTATTATCACAGTAAATAGTAAT
This sequence comes from Chamaecyparis obtusa, assembly GCA_027943335.1. Taxonomy (NCBI): domain Eukaryota; kingdom Viridiplantae; phylum Streptophyta; class Pinopsida; order Cupressales; family Cupressaceae; genus Chamaecyparis; species Chamaecyparis obtusa. Next base: position 126,293 of record BSBK01008523.1, read on the forward strand.
GGATCAGTAATCTCCTCTTGCATACCTTCAAGTAATTGTTTGATCCATACAATGTTTGCATAATTTATAGCTACTGCTACATACTATGCCTCAACAATAGATTATGATATACAACTCTATTTCTTACTTAGCCATGTCACTAATCTTTGTCCCAAAAATAAATCTCCTCCACTTGTACTTTTACTATCATCAATTTTTTTAGCCCAATCAACATCAATGTAAACCTTTAGATCAAAATATCCTCCTTTCTTGTATAGTAGACCAAAATTTTTAGTCCCTTTCAAATATCTAAATATTCTTTTGACTGTAAACATGTGTGTTTTCTTTGGATCAACAAAAAATCTTGCAACAATACCTACTACATGATAAATACCATGTCTTCTATGTACAACATACTGTAACTTACCAATCATGTGTTTCATTTACTTCCTTTGTCTCATCTTCTTTTGACAATTTGCAATCGGTAGCCATCGTTGTTCCAACCGGTTTTGACTCTTCCATACCAAATGTCTTTAGGATCTCCTTGATGTACTTTGACTATGTGATGTAGATCCCATCTCTAACTTATTAAATCCGTAGTCAAATAAAGAATTTTATTTCTCCTATCATGGACATCTCAAACTCCTTTCTCATCTCCCGACAAAAGATTTACATAAAGTGTTATTTCCTCCAAAACTAATGTCATCAAAAAATATTTCAACAATCAAAATCTTATCATTACTGTCACATTTCAGATACAAATTTCTGTTGTTACTTGTTCTTTGAAATCCAATCTTGATTAAATATGAATGTAACCTTTCATACCATGCTTGGTGTTCTTGTTTCAAACCACATAGTGCCTTGTGAAGTTTGCATACCATTTCCTTGTTAGTGTTCTCATCAAATCCTTTAGGTTGTTCAACATAAACTTCTTCTTCAAGAATACAAACTTAACATCCATTTGATAAACTTTAAATCCTTTATAAGCTTCATATCCTAGTAGAATTCTATCTCCTAATGTAGAAACAGGTACAAAAGTCTCACCATAGTCAATTCCTTCTTCTTGTGCATACCCTTTGCAAACCAATATTTCTTTGTTTTTGATTACAACTCCATGTTCATTCAATTTTTTTCTAAAAATCCACTTAGTACCAATAACATTCTTATCTTTAGGTCTCGGTACCAAAGTCCATGTGTTATTATTTACAGTTTCATTTATCTCTTCTTTCATATCTTTAACCCAATCTTCATTATCCAATGCATCATTTAACTTTCTTGGTTCAAATTTAGAAATAAAATATGTGTTGTCTCTCAACTTATTTTTATAACTCCAACATTCTTGTCTCCAATCTTTTTTCTTGGTGAGTGGTGTCTTCTCACATACTTGGATAGAACAAGCTCGGTAGACTATGGTAGTTCTTCATTTTCAACATTCGGTGGTGGCTCTCTTTGTTCAACTTCCTCCTTAGTTTCTACTATCAGTAAGGTGTCAGGAACATCAGGTTGAACATATACAAATCTTTGATAGTCCCCAGGTTCCTTTTTGCTATCTTCATCATTTTTCTTTTCAAATTCATCAATCCTTACACTTGAACTTCCCAAAATTTTGTTAGTAGACCTTTTTAAGAACTTTTAAGCCTTGTTCTTTGTAGAATATCCTAAGAATATTCCTTCATCACCTTTATGATCAAACTTTCCATTTCTAGCATCCTTTAGAATGTAACACCTACTTCCAAATACTTTGAAATAACTTACATTCTGTTTGTGACCATACCAAATTTCATATGGAGTCTTGTGTGTACCTTTCTTTAGTTGTACTTGGTGTTGGTAAATTTTCATGTTTTAGTACAAAATTTCATTAAAAATTGCCTAGCTGAAGAAATAGGGTTTTATAATTGCAAAGGGTTTCAAATAAATTTCATTTGAGTCTAGAAAACCCTACCTTATTTGATTTTTGCATTACTTTTTGTTTAAATTAATCCATTTTAAGTCATGTGTCTTAAGTTGTTGGGTGGGGGAAGGTCTTTTAAAGTTGTCAAACCTAGTAGACCCTTTTAATATTTCCCTAAGTCTAATTCATGACTATTAAATTTTTCCTAAGCCATGATGTGTGGTAAACTGGGTCCAATCTCTTTTAGATCTAATGGCGTGGGTGATCCCGCTATAGGAAGGTTTAAGTCTTTTATTCTTCATGGCTTTGCGACTGTGTGACACTTGGAAGATGGTGGACCCTGGGTGAAGCTCTAGACAAATGATAGATGTCAGTTAGATCAAAGAAGATCTAAGAGATGGCACATTACCGCTATGAAAAGATGCTTGAACTTTATTCTTCATGACATTGTGACCTTGTGACATGTGTCTTGGATGACATCACAACCTAGTTGTGAATAAAGTTAAGTCAGTGGTATGATTGAAGTTGATCCAATGGTTGTTACAAGCCCATGATTGAAAGATACAAGACCTTTTCTCATTGCACCTTCATGACTGAATGCCACATATTCAAGATTAAAAAGTTAAAAATGATAAATTTAGATGAGATCTGATGGTTATCATGAAACCGTGATGAGAAGTTAAAAGGTTTTTATTCATTTCAGCTTCATGAATAAGTGCCACATGTCATAGGTGATGACATGTTACTCAATCTTCAGGGCAGTTAAAGAAAGAAAATATTTAGTCGATTTGATGGTTATCGCAAGCTCACAATGAGAAGTTGCAAGGTTTTTATTCTTCACAGCTTCATGAATGAATGACATGTAGCCCTGGGATCTTGTAGAGGTGTATGTTTGATAAGGTAAAGTCAAATTTGATCTGATGGTTGTCGCAAGCCCATGATGGAAAGATGCAAGATTTTTAGTCATCATGGCTTTATGACTGATTGATGCGTGTCCAAGGAAGAAAAGTAAAAGGGGCTGACATTTCTTTCCTAGGTGGTTTCCATGTCTTTCTTTCTCATTGTTCTAAGCCATAAGGTTCATTTGTATGAAGATTCATCGATGGTCAAAATTCAAATTTTTCAAAAGTGAACGTTTCGTTAACTAGTGGCATTCAATTCTATTTCTGTAAAACTTATTGTGATGTGTGTGACCATTAAAGGTTTCTAGGTTAATAGCTATTGTTGCTTAGGTGTTGTTTCAAAAGGTTTTCATTCTATGAAGAGAGAATTTGTTTCCTGAGAGCAATGCTACCAAGAGTTTGTAGAAGGAAGAAATTTTCAAGTTTTCAGAGTTACAATTTCTAAGTTTCAAAAAAAGTAAGTTCATTATGTGAATCTGTTGTCGTAGGGGTTTTTTGAATCTCCGAATATAGGATCCAATCCTTAAACCCCGTATAAAAAAATGCATGTGTGAGGCTGGACACCCAAAAGTTATGCCTCTGTCCTAATACCATTGTGTGGTGTATTTGAAAGCAAAAAGCCTAGTTTTAGAAAATGGCACCATGATGGGATTGTACTGGAAAAATTGAATATAAAGATAGGGTTGTGTACAATAATTTCCTATTTCAATTGGACCGATCCACAAATGATGTGGCTATAGGAAAGAAATTAATGCCTAATGCACCACATTTGAAGGTTGATGAGGGATTACATGATAAAAGTAACTAGTTGAGGGATGTACAAACAACTGTAAGTGGTTTAAATATTTTCAAGATATGGTTTAGCCAGAGGAATTCATACACCACATTGTAATGTATTGGAGATAGACATGGGAAAATTAGTTATTCCAGGGGTATTCATGGATGTAGACCTATTGATGCTTGTAGAAAAATCTTATGATCCAGTTGCTAGGGTTGTTAGAAATAAAACTGGGACATCTCTTTTATCCATTACTACTAAAGAAATCCACTCAGTTTTTAGGTTAAGCACACCCACATAGTACCATGAGCCTATTGATTTAAAAAAATTAAAGGCAACATATGATGCTCAAAGAATTTTTATCAGAAGTGGCCCACTGAAGGATTATTTTGTAGTTATTGGGGGTTTGATGCTAGCTGGACCTAATACCCTAGAGCCTTTCTTAAAGAAATATTTTAATTCCCATGCTTTAGGAGTGTACATGTCTCTATGTAAAATTTTTGGTGAGGATGAAATTAACCCAATGCCCATCCATTTCATGTTTATGATGGTCCAAATTTTGCATCCTGTGGTAGGAGTTAATTTTGATTTTGCTCCTTACCTAGCTGAATGTATACACAATGGATTGATTGGTATTAAAAAAGATAAGGTGGATCATCCCTTTGGATGGTACTCATTGTTGATGCACATGTTTTTGTTTAAGGGAGAGTGTTTCTTTGGGAAAGAAATAGACCTAGTAATGCAAAAGGATGGGGAGGAATCGCCAGTGCAATTATGGAGCATGGACTTGTCCTAGGACAAAGTGGATGCTAGTTTCCTCAAATTTGATAAGGTGTTAGCATCTAGGCCAAGGTTACTTTTCTTGAATGAGAACCCCAAAATTATAAAGGTTCTCTTGGATTTCATCAGACCCAAGGAGTTTTCTCCTGAATTGAAGATTGTGCACAATTGGGATGATGTTATCCTCTATCCTGTGTCTACTATTTTTAGAGTTTATGGTTTTAGGGGAACTCCTTATATTTTTCCATACCAAGTTCCCCTAAGGATTGGCCTCAGAGAGATATTATGGAAGATAGGTTGTTTGCTAGAGAGGGAATTGATAGGAAGAGGTAGAGACATAATCTTTCCAACCTTCATAGTGGCTAATCATTTTATGATTGTAAAATGAGGTTGGGTGTATTTGGGTAAGATTTTGAAACCCTATGGCATGAGGACATCAGTGGAGAGGTTTTCTAATCCTGAGGGATTCTTTCAAATGTTAAGAATGAGAGTTAAGGTAGGGGACACGACTCATCAATTCCACTTCCTAGAGGATATTATTAGAAATGAAGTCTCTCTCCAAGAGTAGGAGATAAGGAAAGAAAAATGGTTAGTTTACAAAAGAACCCTTGACTTTGTGAACCATTTTAATAGCAAGTAAAACCCTCTAGGGGATATCAGGCATTTTGGTGAGAAAATCAATAAATTAATGATGCATTTTGAAGAGATCATGCAAGGTGTGCTAAATGAAAATAAATCCAAGGTGACTGAGGCCAATCTTGACCAGGCTAATATTGTGATAAAAATAATTGCACCTATACCCACAATAGCCCTAGGAACTTATGTTGTACAAAAAAGGGTAGGGTACAGTGTGGTGAAGCCTAGGAAAGATATAGGTGACAAGGGTAAGAAATTGGAAGAAAGACCATCACCACCTTAGGTGCGTAAGCTATACAAGAGGCTTGCATCCGAGTCTCTAGATGACCCTTCACCAAAGAAGCATAAAATTGAGGAGACTTCCTAGTCTAGTGAGGAAGCATATTCACCTTCATAGTCCCCACTTCACTTTGTGAATGAGAAAGAGGTAACAGAACAATTGGTTCAACTTCATAGTGTGGGGGATGTTGTTTTAAATGAGGCTGATCTGCAGGAAGGAATGCTAGAGGAACCAATTTCCCCTCCCATGGACCTTACTATCCAAGAGTTTAAAGGAAAGGAGATTGATCCTATTATCAGGAAGTCTTGCAATAGGTACTTGTCTAATGAAAATTTTGTTAAATCTAGGAAATTTTTTCAATTTTCTTGGAGGATGAGTATTTCATATTTTGAGAGAAAATGTGAGAAGAAGAAGGTAGAACAACCTGATGAGGAGGAATCTTTCATTAAAGAGGAAGTAAATAAAGAGATGTTGGATGATTTAAGTAGAATTACCCATGAGGAGAGAAGAAAAATGATAATAGATGCTGGAGTTTTGGTTTTTCTAGAATGGGATATTGTAGATGCAGTAGTTTTTGATGCTATTACAAAGAAAACTGACATTGCATAAAATATAGAGGAAGACGCCATTGCAAAATTGAAGGGAGTGGTCTTTAGTGATGACCATGCTTCTCTTTTAATGTGGTCATTACAAAAGAAAAATAAAACTCAAAGGGGTGAAGGATAAAGTATAGATTTGGTGGGTGGCTTGATGGTTAGGAGGGTAAGTGAGACCTTAGTGGTGGAGGCCACTAACATAACTGTGCAAGAAAAAAGTTTTGTAAAGGCCACACCATTAAATGATAAAAAAATTATGGATGAGCTTAGGCTCAAGTATGAAAAGATCATGGAAGCTTATGATGCTAAAAGGAGAAGAAACAATGAACTAATGTGAAGGCTTGCAAGGCTAGGAGACACATCAAATTTAAAGTTGAACCTTGGTGAGTCTTCCACAAGAATGATTTGATCATTCCCTACACCACCACCTAGATCAAGCCCTATAATTTATATTCCCCCATCTCCCATGGTCCGTGATACTCAATTTGAAGAAGAATTGCAAGATGAAAAGGAAATGCTTAAGGAATTAGAAGTAGAGGTTATAAGAAGGTATTGTTAAGGCCTTTAAATATCACCCTAACTCAGGAATTAGGGTACACTAATATCTCATGGTAACAATGGAAACCTTCTTGAGTTGTGGGTGGACTCTGATTAAGAAGGAATCTCCAGATTCTAGGCTAGTATCCAGTCTATCTCCTCATTCATTGCTTGTATCCAGTATTCATTTGCTAATGCCTCCTTTGTTGTCTTAGGATTGAATTCACATAGTAAACATGTAGGATATCTTGTCTTGCTTCTGGTCAGAACTCCAGTATCTTTGTCTCCAATGATCTGTTCAAGCTTGTGATGTCTCCTTACATATTGTGCCAAAATAGGTTATGCTCTCCTTTCATCTTGCTCTTCAGGTTCAGCAACAAGATTGTCAGTTTCAACTTCTAAATACTTGGCAACCTCTTCCTAATACTCAAAAGCTTCCTCCTATCACTTGGCATGTTCTTCTTCTCTCTCGACATTATTTTCCTGATGCTCAGTATTACTTACCTGAGACTTTGCATCTGGTGAAATTTTGTTATTTGCCTCTCCTTCCTCTATATCCACAAAAGATCTATAATCTTCTGGTTCTCTTTTTCTATCAACTTCATTTTTCTCTGCATACTCATCAACTTTGACATTGACACTTTCCACAATTTTGTTAGTGTTAGAGTTCAAACACTTATAAGCTTTACTTTTTGTTGAATAGCCTAGGAATATGCCCTCATCACTTTTAGCATCAAATTTTCCATTCCTATTGTCCTTTAGTATGTAGTATTTTCTTCCAAAAATTCTAAATTACTTTACATTAGGTGCATACCCATGCCATAGCTCATAAGGTGTCAGATTTGTACCTTTTTTGATCTGTACTTGATTAAGAGTATAAAAAAGCTATACTTATAGCTTCTCTCCAGTAGTTTTGTGCAACATTCTTTTCAATCATTAATGTCCTTGCACAATCCCTGATAGATTTGTTCCTTCTTTCTGCTATACCATTCTGTGGAGGAGTTCTTGATGTAGACATCTATCTTTTGATCCCTCTATCATTGCAAAACAAATTGAATTTATTGGATATAAATTCTCCACCTTAGTCAGATCTTAGACACTTTGGGTTCCTACCTATCTCCTTTTCAACCTTAGCCAAATACCACTTAAAAAATTGAACAACATCAAATTTTTCTTTTAAGAACATTACAGTCATCATTCTGGTATAATCATCAACCAAAATGATAAAATATCTAGCACCACAATAGCTTTGTACACCGATAGGTCCACAAATGCTAGTATGAACAAAACCTAAAGCATTCTCAGAAGTAAAAGTCTTGCTCTTAAAACTAGACTTTGTCATCTTACCCAACTGGCATTCTTTGCACATTACATTCTCAAGTTTATTCAATCTAGGAAGACCTCTCACTTTCTTCTTCTTACTAATTTCTACTAGATTATCAAAGTTAACATGACATAGCCACTTATGCCATAACCAAATATTTGGAAATATTCAAGACTAGCCAAGTTACTGAGAGGGGAGGGGTGAATCAGTAACTTCAAAACTTTTTATAAATTGCAGATCTTAACAATATTCCAAATAACATTTAGATCAATAAGCTAACTGCATGCATGAGTAACATAAAGAATAAAACATTCATAACACTTTGAAAATAGAGATTTGATGACCTAGAAACCTTCCAAATAGAAAGTAAAACTGGGGTGGGGATGATACCCACAAAACTTCAATACTGCAGTATAAAGTTGGTCGGTTAAGGCTTACAATGATTACTTCTAATGATCTGCCCTATTAGGAGCAATTAGGACTGCTAGGTCCACCTTTTTAGAGGATTTACAAATATACAATGAAGAATGCACTTAGTTAAGAGATTTTACAAAAGACTGTTAAGTCTACCTTGTTAAAGGATTTCAAGCTGATTCACCTATTAGGATGAAACAATAGATCTCTTACTTGCAACTGTACTTGCTGATTGAGATTCTTTGATGTACTAATCACCTTCTATGATAGATATATCTTTACTACTCCTTATACTACTGTAGCCCTTTGTAATTTTCCTATCTCTACTTTTTTTCTTTTTCACACATTACTATCTTTTTGATATGATACAAAACATTGCTTATATATCAATCCAAAATAATTACAAAGTCGGCCGCTAAAATACAAGTCAACACAAGTATTACTGAGTCGGCCCAAATATAGTTACAAAGTTCTTGAAAACTAACTTGGTGACTTTCTGATACTCGGCATCCACTACAATACTTGGCATTGTCATGCTCTCGGTAGGAGTGGAGGCACGGTCCATACTAACCACTCGGTCATAGTTTCAAACTCAGTATACATTGGAGACTCGGTAGATACAGTGTCACTCGGTAGAAACTAAATTCCCTATTTACTATGCTGGCACTCGGTAAACACTGCTCATCTCATCACTTGGTAATGATAACTCGGTAAGCACTGCAAAGCTCAGTCTGCTTGGATTTCTCGGTAAACACTGTTCTGCTCGGATTGCTCGGTAAACACTGTGAAGCTTGGTAAGCACACAAAATCTGAATAAGTGTTGTCACTAATGACAAACATACTTAATGCCAACAATCTCCCCCTTTGGCATTAGTGACAAAAACACTTATTGCCCAAAACTTATATACAAAAATCATGCTGAATCTATTTTTTTTGATTTTTCAAAATTTGTCTTTGTCAATCTGTTGTATATACATTTTATGTCTCCCCCATATAGTATACATATATACAAGTATCTTATATCTCCTATATCTCCTGTTCTCATATCTCTTCTCATATCTCCCCCATTCATCACATACTCTCCCCCTTTTTGACAATAATGCCAAAGGTGTATATACAAATATTTTACATGGAGATGCCAAAATGTGAGAGAAAATCAAAATGTACCTTGCCAATCAGTGCTAGAGTTCTATCCCAATTCTCTTGCAAAATCTTGCATGTATGGAGTGCAACTTGGACTTCTGCAGAGAGTTCAATCATGTGATCTACAATTGAAAATTGATTGTCATGGATCAATGTTTTTGAGTGTGCAATATTCTTCTGCATTGTATCCATGATGGGAAGGATCATGTTCTAAATATCTATTAATGTTGACTTGATCCTTGCATCTTCTCTCAATAACTCTGACTGCTTATCAGATAGGTATCTGACTTTCATATGATGTGCAGAGCTTGAACTAGGTTCAAGTTACAACTTCTGTGCACTGATCGTCAGATCCTCATCAATCTTATTCAATTTTTCCTTAACTTCCTTAGAGAACTTGGCAACATTACATACCTTGACAAAAAATAATGTTACCTTGGAATAGGAGGATTCAATGTTAGTCAAAACTGAAGATAACTCGGCTTGATTTATAGCTATTTGCTAAGCAATATGCTCAAGCACTTTATTGTCAAACTTCTTCTCAGCCTTTTTAAGCAACTTTTCTTGACCAGAAGAGTCCTCATTAAACTTAGTTACTGCCTCTGCCAATTGTAACAAAATGTGTTGAGAGGAATCAACTTCAACACCTATTTCTTCTGTCAAAATATTCTTGGCATCCTCAATGATCTTATATTCCTTATCTCTTTCCTCTTTTAGTTTCTTCTACTTTTCTTTCTTCTGGAGGAGTTCACCAACCAATTGCATTTGATCTGCAGAAAGATTTGCAAAATATAATTGTGGAATTTCTATCTGCTCATCCAAATCTATATCTTCTTCTATATCTTTACTCCTGCTCAAAAATCTTATACTCGATTGAACCTTAGGTCCAACTATCATTGTACTTAATGCCTTTGAAGTAGAAGTTATTGTAGACATAGTAGGACTTGTAGTGAAAAATGATAAACTTCCAACTAATGGAATGCTCGCTAGAAGACTAGATAAACCCAAAACTGAAGTATTTACAATTGTAGAATAAAAAATTAAAGTACTTACTAAAGTGTCCAAAACTAAAGTACTTGCTGCTGAGGAACTCAAAATTGTAGAAGGTATTGAAGTAGATGCTAGAGACTACAACTCAGTGGACGAAGGAGGATGAAGCTCGGTAGATGAAGTGGTAGCCACTTCTGTCATTGATACATTGAGCTGTGCTGAGGATGATTGGACATTTGATGTATCTATTGGTTTTGTCATAATCACACTTGTTGAAGCTATCTTCGACCTAGATGTAGCAATTTTTGCTAGAGAGTGAGGAAGTGAGGCAATTACCTCTGTAGCTATCTGAATTGTATCATCTTCCTCATCATTTTTCTTGGCTTCCTTAGTAGCTTCTTCCTCTACTTCTTCTTCAATTTTAACACTATCTAGCTGAATTATTTCTGTGGCAACATCTTCTTCTTTATCTTCATCACTGTCATCTTCAATATCTTTTATTACAATAGTTTCAATACTCGATTGGTGAAGATGATAGATGTTTTTCCATGTAGTAGTGGCACTCTTTACAACCGATTCTACATTTTTGATCAAAATCAGACAAGTGTTGAATCTAAGTGTCATCTTACTCTCATTTTCTTTCAATGCCTTATTAACTTCATCATTTTTCAAATTTGGCATTAACTGTCTTAAGGTTTGAGCATATATATCCTTGACAGTTTACCTTGCATTCTCCCACCTCAACTTGACTTTATCCAATAGAACATTTGGAATTTGTGGAGCCATATCATCAGGTGAGTACTTCCATTGCCCCATTTTCTCAATAAAAACATCTTCAATCTCCTTCTGCTCTGTCTCTGTTCTAATTTTATACTTGAGAGATTTGAAGTTTTCCATTCCAGATCCTTCTCTCAAACTCTTAATGTCTTCTTCAAATGTGGGAGGAGGCCTTTTAAATACTACATCACCACTATTTTTACCTACCTTGCCCCTTGTTTTTCTTGTGAAGACTGCAGTAGATTGTTTTGGTGCCTTAGTGATGGTCACCTTCCCTTTCTTCTTCATAGGTACTTGTTCTTCTTCACTCTCATTCTTTTCTTCTTCTTCTTCAATGTCTTCTCCTTTTCCCTCAGTTAACATTAGAGGTGTGCTAGATTGCATCTTGGCCATCCTCTTTCTACCTTTGTTAACTGCTTGTGGAAGCTTTATGCTTAGTTCTATTCTTATCTTTGCTTCATCATATGTTCCAAAGTATGGAGCCTTTGGATCAACAGGTTGATTTATTAGGGCTTTAATTATGTCCTTGGTTTCATCAATATTTACCTCATAGGGAAGAGGTTTCACCCATACAATTCTTGGCCTTATTGCCTGAATGTACACTCTATCACAATCAACCATAAAAAAAATATCATCCTTATAATCTTCCACCAATTTTTGTGGAATCTGGAATCTATTATTCATCTTCTCTTTAAAGGATTCAAAATAATTATCCATTATGCTTACAAAATTCTCTCCCATTTCAACAATGTACTCATTTATCTGATACAGAACATGCACATCTTTCCTCCATTTTACCGTGCCTTTTGATGGGAAAATTTTTTGAGCATAGAAGAATAAACAAACCAACAGTGAGCCAAACTTACATGGATTATTCTTTGAAGTTTGAATGCTCTCCATATTCTTGTTGAACTGCTTCAACAAAAAATCTGCTAGGTCAAATGATAAGTTGTTCTTCACAATTTTGTAAGCTAGGTCAACTGCTTCACACAGAACACTATTCTGCCAACTTGAACTGTATATCTTGTGGGCTATGACATATGTGCCAAATTTCAATTTTGCATTGGTTATACTACTTATCTTCATACCTCTATCATCCCACTCAGCTAGGGTTTTCTTTTCTAGCTCTGCCCGACCTAGGGTTTTTGTAGATTTTGCCTTGGCAAGTATGGGAAGACCAGTGATCTGATGAATCATCTTCTTTGTTATTTCCACTGGTTGCTCAAGCCAAATTTTACCTTCATGCACTCAGCTTAGGATATATCTAATCCATTTTATTTGGAAACTCTAAGGCAAGTGGGTGATATGTGTCAAACCCTTATCTTCCAAATGTTTATACTCTAGTTTGAAAACACCATCAACACACAGTTCATTTCGAGCAACATCTATCTCTAGGGTTCCAAGCTCTTGAATTGTACCTTTAAAATGACTACAAATATCATTAACAAGAAGTACCTTGGGAGGGATCTGAGATTGAGCTCCACTCGGGTCTAGGGTTTCTGCAACCATGGGCACGAGTTTGAAATCTGATGCCTTCCATTCTCCTTGAACCAACATTTCTGAACCTTTCTTTACTTTGGTGCTGGATGATGCCATGGTAGGTCGGTAGACAAAGAAAATTCTTCAAAAAATTTCTGCTGCAAATTTTGCTTCGAATCGCTTGATTGCACTTAGAAAATCTCTCTACTCTCAATATGCTAAAATTCACGGTGAAGAATGAACTTGATTTCATGCTTTTTGTTAAAACTTTTCCATTAATGCTTAGTATGGAAGTAGGTAAGTTTGGCATTGTATAGGATAGGCTGTCATCCACTATTGCATTGATTTCTCAGTGAAGACTCCCCAACTCGGTGAATATAAGAATTCATACTGCTCTGAATATACTTGATAACCACATGAAATTTGGCTACTCCCAACCTTGCTCGGTGGTAACTGGTACTTGACCTTCTTTAGTGATCCTATCGTATCTTGCATACTGATTTGGATCTTTCTTCCTTTCAATTCTAGAACTATTTTGGAATATGTCTATGAAGATACAGTTCCAGTGCTTTCTTGGAGACTTAGTTGGAATTGATAGAGCCACCCACTTCATGAGTGACTCCATTACTTGGACTAGTTTGCTTGGTAGGTTTAGGAATCCACTGTTGTCTCATCTGCTTCCTGATGCTATCTACTTTTTCTTTCTTTTCATCTGCAACTCTGCCTGTATTCATGCAATTTTTAGCTATATGACCAAGTTCAGTGCAAGTATAACATCTTATGGTAGTATCCCTTTTTCTCAAGTGATGCCTTACACAATTTATGCCAATGTGTCCATATTCTCCATAGTAATGACACCTACACCAAGTGTTGTAATCCCAACCAAATATTGCTTTCACAATTTGTTCTGCTGGATTGGATGTTTTAGATCTGAATTCTGATGCCTTGTGACCTTGTTTGTTACATTTGTGACATTTGCCTTCAAATCTTGGTTTCTCCTTGCATGCATTTGCTTTATGACCATGCTAATTGCAATTGTATCATTTTCCATTGAATTTTTCTTTTCCATTGCTCCAACATTTGTTTGAAGTATGACCTAATTTTCCATAGTGATTACAAGTGGGTTTCTGATTCTTTTGAGTACCTTGATTGGAGGATTCACCTTCCTCTTTGTATCCAAGTCCTACTTTTCCTTTTTGCTTATGCAACTGATTCATATCTTCTTGAGATTTCATCATTCTCTCATTGATTTTCCTTTCACTGTTTAGGTCATTCACCAATCTTAAACTGATTTTCTTTTTAGATCTCAGCTCCTCTGTTATCCTTTCATTTTCTGATCTTAGAGTCAAGATTTCTTCATTTGCATTGGAGACTTGATCAATAAGGTTTTCTAGTTGAAGAGTTTGATTCTGGATTTCATTGTTCTTTCCATCTATTTCATCTTTCATCTTATTTCTTTGTTCCAAGATTTCATAAAATCTTGTTGACTGAATTTCCTGTTCTCTTTTCAATTTTCTTACTTCTTCTTGTAGAGATCCATTCTTTTCTAGGAGTTCTTTGATTGCATTGTTTGCTTCATCTGAGTTTCTTGAAGGGAAAAAATCTTCAATATTTTCTTCAACATACTGGTGGTCATTCATCTGGTTTGCAAGTTCCTTCCTTCTTTTTAGGGATTGGGAAAGATGCTCTTTTGCTTCCTTGAGTTGAGCTATGGCCATTTCCAGATCTAGCTTTTCATTTTCAATTACTTTGTTAAGTTTGAGTATCTCCATTGTCCTGAATCTTTGCTCAAGCTGTCAAAATTTATCCTGAGAACCACAAAGCTCTGATACCAATTGTTGGAAATATTCAAGACTAGCCAAGTTACTGAGAGAGGAGGGGTGAATCTGTAACTTCAAAACTTTTTACAAATTGCAGATCTTAGCAATATTCCAAATAACATTTAGATCAATAAGCTAACTGCATGCATGAGTAACAGAAAGAATAAAACATTCATAACACTTTGAACATAGAGATTTGATGACCCAAAAACCTTCCAAATGTTAGAAATAGGAAATACTGAGAGGGGGGGTGAATCAGTATTTCACAAACTTTTTCTTTTTCCACTCCAATCAACTATGTAAGGAAATCTTCTCAAAATATGGAAAAACATATAGGTTATCAGAGATGAAAACCTAAACTATGTACTTAGCCTTCTTAATCTTTTCTAAGTTCTCAAATAACTAAATTTTCAAAATTTCACATAGGTCTACTGGTTTCTTCTCAATACACATAAGATAAGCTACATGAATCATTCCTGCAGCCATGTCCTCTTCCCTTGAACTACCACAAAATTTAGTTGTTAGGATCTTGCAAAGGTACCTAACATCATCTTGCTTAATCTTACTTATCACAATTCCTCTACCATTATAACTAGATCCACTGTTATCTAAAACAATCTTTCTCATGTTCTTTTCATTCGGTGGAATCTCTCCAACTTTTGATAATCGAGTAACTTCATGAATTAGGCCGGCAGTTATATCAATAACTCTATCCTCCATCCAGAATTTCCCATTGTGGATTCTACTTAAAATGATCTTGGTACATTCCTCATCATTGAATTCATACTTCATGGAATATTTGATAATTTCATTGTTCTCTAGGTGCCCATAAGCTGGTGTAACGGACATGTCTTGATTTTACAATTTCTTGTAATCATCACTAAAATTTGCATCTCCCAAAGTTTCAAACTTGTAACCTAAATATCCTTTAACATTCTCAATGTGCAATACTCCATTTGGTACGGATGATAATGCTAGACTATCATCAATTTCAGTTGGTTCTACTAGTTCTTTCTTAATCTTTGGTCTATTCTTATCCTTAACATTATGAACCATAGAAATATCCATCTTATCAACTGATTATAGATCAAAAAATACCTCAACTTTGCAAATCTAGGGTTTCGGTATGATCATCGCTGCAAACTGCTTCCAAACTTCTTCAAATCATCCTCAACTCACTTTTCTTCTTTCAAATCACTTTTCAATCTCTTAATTGTAATAACTTCGATTTCAACCTTATAACACTTCACATTAACTCGATCTGACATTGCATTCATTCATTTTGCCGCTAAAACCTCAAAAAGTTGATTCTACAAACCTGCAACCATAAAACTTTCTGCGACCTTGCAAAACACAATATTTTCTTTTGCACACTTAACCATAGCATTAGTACAACATAATAAACCTACATCTAACTGCGCAAAAGTTAACTCATTCAAATTCCTAATCTACACTAATCCTAAGTCCTAAACTACATAAACTTACATAATTTAAGTACTTAAAGAAGGGTCAGGTAAAGATTCATCCTTACCATTGGTTACATTACCTTCCTGACTACTTTCAGTGCTGACTGTACCTCTTTGATCTATGCCTTTGTCAAATTTTACTTCATCTTTATTGCTACAACAACCTTTCTCTTTGTTTCCTGCATTTTCATTCCTTCTTGCATTGTTCCTAGGGTTAGGGTTATGATGATATCCTCCATTGTTCATTCTGCAAAATCTTGCTTAGTGTCCAAACTTGTTGCATATCTGACAAATGATTCCATTGTTTCCAAATCTCTCTCCTTGCTGGTTAATCTATGACCTGCAATTTCTAGCAATGTGTCCTACTTTGTTGCATCTAAAACATACTACCACTTTTCTTTGATTCATTTCTTCAATAGATTTCTTATCTGCATTGTTAGTATTCCCAATCATTCTATCATAATTATTCAAAATTACTTTAGGTCTTCTACATTCGTTAGCTCCATGTCCAAAACTATGACAATTATAACAATGTCCATTAAGAGGTTTAAATTACTTACCTATGCAATCTCTCTTCATGTGCCCAATAGTATTACAAGAAAAATATCTACCTTTGAATTCTCTTTGCATACCTTTAGATGATTCTTCTTATTTTGATTCTTCTTGCTTTGATTCTTCTTTCTCTCTAGGTGGTTCTTCTTTAGGTGGATCTTCCAATGTGTTCTCATCTAGCTTTATTTCCTCCACACTTTCAGATGTCTTCAGATCTGGCTTCTTACTTTCATGGTTTGTTCTAAACATACTATATCCAAATCCAGTCCTATCAAAGAATGGTTCTTCAAAAGAAATTTGTTTTTTAGTCTTATCACTTTTTGAATATAGCCTTACAAGTTGTTGTTTAGATTGAGTTAATTCACCTTTCACAATTTTATTATACTTCTCAAGTTCCACATACTGCACTTTTAATTTTTTAGATTCGGATGTCTCCTTTTCAAGTCTTGACCTCAGATCTTCATTCTCAATTTTCAATTTTTCATTATCAGATCTCAAATTTCCATCTTTCATACTAAGCTTCAGATTTACTATCTTCAACTCATGCTTAAGGATCTCATTTTCTTTTTCTAATTCATCACAATTTTCAACAAGCATATCAGATTTTAGATCTTCAATCTTACCTTTTAATTTGTCAATAGCATTCTTTGCATCTTCATATTTTCTTCTTAAGGAGTTTCTTTCATCAGTAAGCATATCAATCTGTTCAAGAGCTTCTTCAAGATTCTTCTGAAGTTGATCCATATCCATAGAGATCTTACTCAAGCTGCTAAGCTTTCCTTGAATGTTCCTTCTCTGAGTAACTGTGCTCTGATACCAATTGTTAGAAATAGGAAATACTAAGAGGGGGAGTGAATCGATATTTCAAAAACTTTTTCTTTTTCCCACTTATGGATATAACAGATTACTTTAGTGCATACAAATATTATCAAGCTGATTAACAAACATAGCAGTAAATAGAAAGAACTCATAACACATCATATGTTCTCGAGGAAACCCTAGCCAAGGGAAAACCCCGGTGGGGATCGTACCCACAAAGATCACTAATCAAAAGTATCTTGTTAGGGATATTGGACCTTGTTAGGAGTTAATTTACAATATATAGTAGATCTATCCTGGTTAAAGGACTTTAGGCCTTGTTAGAAGCCTTAACCCTGTTAGGAGTTAGATTACAAAACCTGATCACCAGCTGAGCTCACTACCCAAACAGGTAATAGAAAATGTTTTTGACTGTAAATGGTACTGCTTACAACTTTGCATCAATAGCCTTTGTTGCTATCACAATATACAACTATCACAAGTTATCTTTTCTTTCTTTTTACATATCACACTTCTCTATTTCATTACATTTCAAGTATGCCTAATATATGAGTTATTAAAGCTAATAACTTTACATGGTCGGCTTCCAAAATATTTATTCAAGAGTAAACATCTAGGATGTCATCCCTTCATAATGTTAAGTCATTATTTTGACAAGAAAAAATAATCCCTTAACTCTTTCGCTAATACTGTCTCCAAAACTGTTCTGTCTGCAAAAACTGTCTTCGGTAAACTTTGAATAACTTTGTCTGTATTGCTCCAAAATTTATGTGCACTAAGATGGGGTATCCTCATACTCTATAGAAGCTTCAGTTAACTACACAAACAAAAATATTGCTCCAGTGGACATCGCCAACTAAATCTTCATCGGGTGCTCTGTCAGGATCACTGTATCCATACTTAGACAATTTCTTCCTTCAACTTGCCATACTTGCATTCCAGATTCTACACTCTCAATAGAGATCATATGTTGCCATAATGACAACATATATGCATCTACATTAGCCAAATTGCCAACACCAAATAGAAAGTAAAACTGGGGTGGGGATGATGCCCACAAAACTTCAATACTGCAGTATAAAGTTGGCCGGTTAAGGCTTACAATGATCACTTCTAATGATCTTCCCTGTTAGGAGCAATTAGGACTGCTAGGTCCATCTTGTTAGAGGATTTACAAACATACAATGAAGTATGCACTTGGTTAAGATATTTTACAAAAGATTGTTAAGTCTACTTTGTTAAAGGATTTCAAGCTGATTCACCTGTTAGGATGAAACAATAGATCTCTTACTTGCAACTGTACTTGCTAATTGAGATTCTTTGATGTACTAATCACCTTCTGTGATAGATATATCTCTGCTGCTCCTTATACTACTATAGCCCTTTTTAATTCACCTATCTTTTTTTTTTCTTTTTCACACATTACTATCTTTTTGATATGATACAAAACATTGCTTATATATCAATCCAAAATAATTACAAAGTCGGCTGCTAAAATACAAGTTAACACAAGTATTATTGAGTAAGCCCAAATATAGTCACAAAGTTCCTACAAACTAACTCAGTGACTTTTTGATACTCGGCATCCACTACAATACTCGGCATCATCATGCTCTCGGTAGGAGTGGAGGCACGGTCCATACTAACCACTCGGTCATAGTTTCAAACTTGATATACATTGGAGGCTCAGTAGAGACAGTGTCAATTAGTAGAAACTAAATTCCCTATTTACTATGTTGGAACTCGGTAAACACTGCCCATCTCATCACTCAGTAATGATAACTCAGTAAGCACTGTGAAGCTCAGTCTACTCGGTAAGAACTGTTCTGCTTGGATTGCTTGGTAAACACTGTTCTACTCGGATTGCTCAGTAAACACTGTGAAGCTTGGTAAGCACACAAAATCTGAATAAATGTTGTCACTAATGACAAACATACTTAATGCCAACACAAATATCATCAAGTTGTGCAATCATACATTTTTCTTCAGATAGGTCTAGATAGAACAAATTACCTCTTGGTTGTTCTCCACTTCCAATCATTTCACCAGTGGCATCAAATATTTTGGCCTTCCTGTGATGAAATTCCACTCGGTAGCTAGTCCTATTAAGTTGTGCAACACTCAATAAATTATAGTTAAGACCCTCAACCCAATAAGCATTCTCACAAGTGATCTTATTAGTCAGCTTAATCAATCCTTTACCTCTGACAGGACATCATGCATCATTACCAAATTTCACACTTCTACCTTTATAATGATCTAAGGTATCAAAATTACTCTTGTCACCAATAATGTGATGTGAACAACCACTATCAATAATCCATTTATAATTTTTGTTCACACAAGATATCAATGCAGTTTTCTCATCCTCATCAGACTCATCTTTCATTGCAACATAGACAACTTAAATTTCAAAATCATCACTATCAGTGTCAGTCTCTTCTTTGGCAATATAGCAGGATTTCTTACCTTTTCCTTTGTAGTCCTTGTACCTTTGGTAACCTCTATCTTCTCTTTTGTCTTTATTCTTGCTGTCTCTTTCTTCATCCTTATCATCCTCGTTAGGACATCTAACAACTGTATGACCAAATTTATTACATGAAAAACATATAATAGGGATTTTACCTTTATACTTTCCTTTTCCCCTTTTCAGTCTTCTAGCCATAAGAGCTTCTAGATCCTCAAGTTCTTCATCAGATGTGTCACTTTCACTTTCACTCTCACTGATGCATCTTTCTTTTTCCTTCTTTGACTTACTCAAAACCATTTGTGACTTAAAAGAAGATTCAACATTAGCAATAGTGAAGTTATCATAGTTAGAAATTTCAAAAGCAGTAAGCTTACCAAACAAACTTTCCAAAGTAAGAGCATTGTTAGGGTTACATCTAGATTCCTGAATTGCTAAAATTTTGATGGCATAAATAGGATGTAGAGTTCTCAATACTTTTCCAATTACAATTTCATCATCAATAGTTCCATTTGCTCCTCTAATAGCATTTACAACTTCTTTTATTCTACCATAATATTGTGCAATATTCTCACCTTCTTGCATTCTCATTTCATCAAATTTACCTCTTAGGCTCTCAGCTTTTTCTCTCAGTACATTTATGTCACTACCATAGATGTTTGCAAGAGTGTCCCACATTTTCTTTGCATTAGTGCAGTCTTTGATGTCTTCAAATTCTGGATAACTTAGGGGAGATGCAATCTCCAACATTGCTTGGTTGTGCTCTTGTTTATCTCATCTCCTCAGTAGTCAGAGGTGCAATAGGTGTGACATAATCATGCTCAACATAATACTTTGCAGAATCACTAATACTGGCCAGATGCAGCTTCATCAAACTTTTCCATGCAGGGAAGTTCTCCTTATTTAGCTTCAGTACCTCCTTATACATCTTGATCATTTGCTTCAAGTACCTTTAAACTTGTTCTCTGTGAGCACCAAAAGCTCTGATACCAATTGTTAATATGATTTAGAACAACAGAGAGGGGGGGTGAATCACTTGTTCTCAGATCTAGATGTATAAAAAAACTTTAAAACTCTTCAACAAATTAGATCCAACAACCAACAGCTACTCAGTCATTAGTGATTGCATAACAGAAACATATAACAGTGCAGTCCACTATCCAATAGTATCTAACTTGTAAAACAAAGAAATGTTCAAACCAAAACATTCACACAAGTATTAACAACAAGATTTATATTGGAAACCCAATTAGGGAAAAACCACTTTGTAACATGTTACTATTATTTTCACTCTTCTGAAGTGAGCTAAGTGAAAAGCCAACCTTGTCAAAGGTTACAAACACACTATCAGGTGTGACCCGGTTAAAGGATTTAAACCACTCTGTTAAAAGTGTGCCTTGTTATAGGACTTACATACATCCCATTAGAATGCAACTTTGTTCAAAGGATTTATACAAATGACTGTTAGGTCAACCTCTATTAAAAGGATTTTGACTGATACAATGGTTAGAAAGTAATAGTAATATTGATCTGAAAAACATACAACTCACTTTGCAAATATCAGATCCAATTCTGTACACATATGTTGGCTTATTGACTGTGAACCTTTACCATCTCCATCACTGATCCGCTCGAAATTTTTTTCAAGAAATCACAACAATTATCCTTCAACCTTTTTTGCTTAGACAGTCAATAACATCAACAATACTTCCAACACCCTCTGCTCTTCTCTTCTCTCTACAACCTCATACTTAGGTTTCCTTAATACTTCCTCAATTAGGTCAATACATCTTTTTCTGCTTAATATCCTTTGTAGCTCTTAGGGTTAGGTTAGATTCATCGAATCCTTCCAACTTTATGTTCTTCATCCATCCTTTTAGAAATATCTCAAATCTCTTAATAGATTTACAATAAAACATTTTACAGTGCATTAAATGCTTTCCTACAATCAATAAATAAAGTCAACACATTTTACATAATCCAAGAATTCAACTATGTCGGCTGGAAATCTGAATTCTTCCTCAAATGTAAATTACTGACGCTTGGTCAATACAGTGTTCAACTCCTCGGTCTTCATTAGAAAGCTCAGTCACCTCAAAAACTATTTCCTTGGCTAATACTGTCTTCCTCGACAATTAACTGATGTTCAGTCAACACTGAATTTACTTGGCATATACTAGCTCGATCGACACTAGCATCACTCGACTTAAACTAGATTTCTTCACTTTTTCTTGGTTAAGCCTACCAGTTTAGTCTTCATTATTACTTAGATAAACAATAAATTATCTTATCATTGTGCCACATAATCAAGTACTCATTGAAGTATCAAGATAACTCAACCTTTGCTTAGGTTCTATTGTTACCAACCTTGCCTACCCCCCTCACAACAATCAAATAGATATAGTACTTTCTTAGATAGCAACAGTCTTACCAGTTAAGGTTTGACATCAATGATAATACAACAATTGCTTCAATTGTAGTTTCCAACAACTGTTATCCATTTTCTCTGTACAAGCACATAATTTGATACCACTATAATTTAATCATCTTCTTACACATCTATAATGAATTCTTCCTTCTTTGCACATGCACAACCTAGCTTGCACATACACCTTTTGTAGCATCTTTTAATTGCATTTGATCATACTGCATCTTCTTCTTTGTGAAATGCTATTAGTAAATTCATAGTTCATTACTTTTATATTTGAGCACACTTCTGTTTACTCTGTTTGAAAACATCACCAAATCCAATATGTTAGGTTAGTGAACATGACCAACTAATCAATTTTGTGAAAGAGTGCCATGCAACATGACATTCATGCATAAATGTTGGTTGAATGATTGTGTTCACTAACCTAATACTACCTTGCTATTTCTGAAAGGGTTTCTCAGCTATAAGAACTAAGTCCCTTTGATTTAGATATCTGGTAATAAAAACATGCATAATGATGACCATAAATAGTAAAAAGTTTCATGGAGTCATGTCCCTTTGATACTATTATTCTGTTGATGTAGATGCATAATTTTCTATTGCATTGATATCATAGATAGATGTGCAGCTCTGAAAGTTTGTTTGTCATATGATGCTTCTAAGTTTTCATGCATTGCTTAGATCCAATTTGGATCTAACACTTTTTCCTCCATGATGCAGGACAAAACCCTAAGACCTAAGAGATGAGGACTTAGACAATGACCTGAAGACTTGGACTAGAATAGACAACCAGCTCCTAAATGCAGAAGATCCTACAAGGCAATGCATGGGCCCCTACTCATACTTCTATCATGCTTTCTTTTTTGTCATTTGATCTTAGTTCCAACAGGAAAGATGAAATATGAAAGAAAATTTCTCTATTACATTCAGTTTGAATGCACAATATAATGGTCCATTAGGAATTTAAAAATTTGGATATGATCAATACTTAGAGTACAATATAGCTAATGATATGAATGCAATAGCAATGTATTTTATCTTCATTACCTGAACAATGGTGTTAAAAAGGTGTACCTTCATGAAATCTTTTAGTATTTATATTTATCATCCTGCATGTTTAAAATTAGGATAATAGGCATGAGGAAAAAATCAATGGCACAATTTTGCATCTTCTTAGTACTATTGATACTAGATTTCTTTATTATATGATCTCAAAGCTTTTAGATATTTTAAATTCTTTTAAAGAAGATAAGAGTAAAATGGAGGAGATCCTAAATAAATGGACTATTTGAGAAAATAAGATAGAAGAGATATACTCAGTGACTAAGGAGCAAGAAAAAGTAGATGCAAAAATTGAACAAACTTATGATCATACTGTAGGTCTGTTTGAATTTTCTATTGCTAGGGAGTTTGTGCAGAGTGAGTCTAGATTCCTTCTTTTGGAATATTCTAGTAAAAGTTTTGATTCATTCCCTTGCATATTAAAAGACCTAAAAGAGCTCAAAGCCTACAAAGAGTGGATGGAGGAATTGGATACAACCCTTACATTAAGGATCAATAATATTGTTATCAATGATGATAATTATATGTTTGGAAGGGTGATTGAGGAAATTGTAATTGCTAAGATATATTTTAATTCTTTGGGAAAAAGGGTCGAACAATTGGAGGCCAAGTGTAAGCACCTGATTGAGGAGGAGTATAAATTTTTGTAGTTTGAATGGCCTAATGATACTGTTTTCAATGAGTGGGCATCAAAGTTTAGCCATGAAGTGATAGGTGTCCAGGTGGGGCCAAAATCAACACAAGAATGATGCTCCTTGTTGGTTCCTGGATAGGATTTTACACTCCATGAGACACCAATATACTTATGACTGATATTAAGGAGGGGTTAGTTCCAAATGTGAGAAATCTATAGGTAATTGGACCAACTATAGGGACAAGACTTCCCTCTTCACTTCTGGCTTTGCAAAACCAAGGCGGGTGCACCTGATCCAATAGATACAACTCTATTCCTTACTCAATACTGGATCTTACAATAGATAATAGTGAGAAACTACTAAATAACAACCTATTATTCCTTGAGTCTCCATCACTGGGGTGAAATAACTGATACCCACAAACATAAAACTGAAAAGATTGAAAGGATTTGATTAAAATTTTGTAGAATACAACGCATCCCAACCAAACATGTATCAAGATAGAGTTTACTTGTTTTAGATCAGTGCCTTATCCATTGGGCATATTATCTAGTACACTACAAAATACAGAGACTGATTGCTCTTACTTCACCATAGATCCAAGTCATAAACACAAATACCCAGAACCATACTGCTTACAGAAATCCCTGTGCAAACCCTATGAACTTGTGCATCATTTAAAGCATATTTTAATCTGATTTCAACCATAATTGAAGATAAATAACACATGCATAGATAAACTCCATACAAAGAATCAGAACATTCAAAACCCATAAAACTTGACATAGATTGGAGAGAAATGGAACTGAAAACTTGAAATAAGAATGAGGATCTAAGCCTCTGCATACACCTTGCTTGAAGATTCAAAGCCACTTGACACAATATGCAAATGACCTGCAACTTTCTACTTTATCCTAATACAAAATGGACTGAATATGTCCTACTCCTTGACTGGAGGTTCAAGATATGACCTTGTGAACCAGAAAACCAGCAGCCACTGTAAATGGTCTTGGAAATCCATATATAGGATTGCAACAAGCTTAGGACCATTTAGGGCATTTTTAGGGCAACATAGTCAACCCTATGACTACCAAAAAATATTTCAAACAAATCTGATTTCATTTCATTCCAAAAACATCTCTTACAAAATATCTACATTCTTACCCAAATTTGACCTCAGATTACACAGTCCATCACTGCTCTCACCAAATTTGTCAAATCTGATTTTAAACACCACCATTGGAAAGCTCATTTCACACTGATTCTGAAAACATATAATACTTGTATATTTCGACAAAAATTAAGCCTCAAGGAAGCATTTCCGTGAGCAACCTATTACCATTTAAATTTTTGAATTGTCTAAATAGTCCCAACTTTACAATTTCAAAATTAATCTTTATGCAGACCTTTGAAATTTGAGGTGGGCCCATGTGCCATGTGGCACCACCTAACTGGTCTGACCAGCCACCTCACTGCCACATGGCACTTTTTGATTCACTGTACTACTGAATAAGTGCCAATCTGCAACCTTACCTTAGGACACATGTCATTAGGTCACCATGTCGCCAAGGTTAACCGACGAGCACCTTCATCTTAGCAGAATAGCGCCAGTCGTCAGATCTACATGCATTCTGAGGCGGTCGACCAACTGTGCATCCTCTACCTCGTCATGGCCCTGTCACCGTTCTTAGCCAAGTCTCACGTCCTTACTGGATCGCTAATCCACCGGGTGCTAATGTCATCAGATGACATGTGTCATCCTGTCATTAACTCACAATAATAAACTTTGGGCAACTTTATCCTTGTGCTTTAGCGACCTCCGTTGATCTAAGCACACATCTCGAGGAAGTCAGCTCTGCACATTGTCAAAATTTCTTACCCTCATCTGCGGGGCCTGTCCTGCCAAGTCATCATCCTCGATCTTCATGCATGTGTGAGGCTAGTCTTTGTACATGCTTCCATATTTGGACATCATGTTAGTGTGGGTTTGTCCTTATGAACATCTTATTTTCACCCCACATGGTGAATGTGGGATTAAATCCCTTTGCATTTTAATAACATTTTCATTCAAAAATCTATTCCTTAGTGTGCCCAGCTGGGCCCACTAAATCCAAGAGGCCCACCATACAAAGCCCTCTCTCTCTTTGCTCTTTACCATACAATATGGCAATGTTTATTTTAAACATCTCAAAAACTGCAAATTGCATACATGTGGGATAAAAAGCCTCATAGAAACCTTCATTTTGGCTGCCCAGTGCCCGGGTTGCAAGCACCAATTTATTCTATCATTCAGGCCTACATACTCCCTCACCTCCTCCTCATGACCTGCAAACACTTGGGGCATTCACAACAACCATTTCCTCCCTCGCATGATATGCTAGATGCCAGAGGAGTAAATCATGCATATTAGCTTCCTTTTGGTTTGTGATGAATACTTACCAAACAATACACAGACATAGCCCCTTGAAATCAAGTACTTGTTGATGATGATGCTGCTGCCCTCTCCATTCTCATCATGTCTGGTGTGTAACACATATAAAACATGTGTTTGATATAAGGTATATGCACTTGTTTAAAACATTGGCAGCTCTCAAAAAGAGCGTGTGAAGCAGCTATAAAATAAAAAGTGGGTAGGTGCTTGGAAAGATTTGTGTAACCTCCAAATGACGTACACAAATGCCTCTCCTTACGCTGATCACCAATTTTCAATTGCTTCCTGCTAACCGCACCCAGCCTGGTTTCTTACGTTGGCTCCTTTCATTTTGTCTCCTCACGCATTGGCATCTTAACTTTGCATTTGATATTTGCTGAGTGTGGAAAACGTGCCTCTTCCAATGAAATTCAATGTGTTGGAAACCTCCTGTTTAATACTTCTCATAGGCACTATGCACATATAATGAAGCAGGCACATAGTCCCAAGAGAAGGCTCACACATTATATTTAGTGTATACAAAACTTAGCAAATGCTGCAAGTCTCCAATTCCAAATGCTGGTTTCTTCTAATGCACTGGCATCCATTGATCTCATGTCGGTTGCCTTCTATTAAATGCTCACCTGGCTGTCCCCAAAAGCAATTGCAATAACATCCCTCTGCTACCTTCGTAACTGCTTTTACAACCTACAGATTATACACTAAGTGAGGGCACGTGAAATGCTGGGAACCTCATGCAACCAGCCCCACCTTTGAAACTCAACACACCATATGGAAACTTATGCAACCTGAAAGAGAAAAGACATGCTCATATCCATGGAGAAATATGGTGTGCGTAGTACCAAAGAAAAGGCATACACTTTGCATGAAAGGATTGCAGTGTATTAGGAAGTCTGGAGCGTTCATTTCAAAGTTTGATGTGCCCAACATAAAAACAAATGTATATGGCCATAATGCCCAGAAAGAAGAATCCGACCCCTGTCCATGCATGCCACACAAGTCATAGTAACTCCATCTATTGGCACTGTGTACACAGGAAATGGTTGTAAATAAATTTCATCAAATGGATCCATATAATCAACACTACTGGTGTAACAAATTTCAAAGAGAATCAAATAAAAAATAGTAGCGAGCACCCAAATAAACTGTATCATTTTAATAAAAATATCAGGCTTGGCAATGTACTTCCTTCTAAAATGATGAGGCAGGCCAGACCCCAAGCAGGTCTGGCCTAAATTTTTTTTGATTTCAAACAACTGGCCTTGAAAATGATCCAGAACGACTGGTGTCCGCAACCAGATCTGATTCGGACAACCGGATATCTTTTAAAAACCTCAATTTTTAATACTTCGCCAATCGTCAAATCTTAACAAAACACCCTCAATCGCGTCATTTAAACACTAATGAAAACTAATCCCTGAAAGCTGAAAGTTGGTGGACACAGACCTTGTACCATAAACAATTACCCTGCCAAAAGGATTGGCCAAACAATGAACGAAGCAGGGGATTTTAAAGTCTGAAAATGCCCGTTCAGAATTACCGGAAATCACAAACTGAAAACACTGCCAATTGGCTCAGAAAGAGATGACTGAAAAATATCAAATGGCGAACTAAAGATGAGCCACTGGATCTGGTAGAAGAATCATCAACAAAGATCGCAACAAAAAAATCCTCTACTGGAGATGATCATTTGTTTAAAAGCTACAAATTTTTGAAAATAGTTACTTTACAGAATTATTTTATCCGTACCTTTTATCATTATTGCACACTTTTTATTGGCCTTGAAATCATATCAAATGGAAACCTCACAGTCTGAAAAATTGGACAAAGGTTCTCTCTCACAAACAGAAAAAAAGTCTATAACCGGCTATCAAGAATTAATCTCCAAAGTTGGCCACTTAAAACATCCTGAACTGAAAACAATGAAACTGTAGAAACTGCATTTGGAATTTATCAAGCAAAGTGATCAATCAAATTCGTCATAATCTGAAACTTAAAATGGAGAATCAATTTCATGTCTACATTATGGAACAACCTTCAATTATGCTTGACCTCAATCTGAGCACAAATGGAAAGGTCCCAAAGTGAGCCACTCAAAAAATTGAACAATGCACTCTTAGAGAAACTGAGAAATTTCAAACAGAATGGCTTCGGCAAACATGTCAAATGAGCACATGGGGGGCTGAAAATTAGCAAGATGAATCATTCTCATGTCAAAAAATTGATGCCACAACTGACACATTATGATCAATCACAGGGCACTTAATGCACTCATCCGAATAGGGCCTCTGACTAAAATATGCAACTGATCTTCATTAGAATGTTAGAAACTGCAAATGGAATCAGATTTGTAAATCACCCAAATAGATTCATCATGGCCTAAAAATTTCTATAGTAGCACTTTTTCATGATTAAAATATGATGCCACATTCCTTTCATCATGACCACTAACCAGGTGTTAGATGCAAACCTCCGAAGTAGGCCATTCAGTGAAAAACGAACAGAATGCAAAGTGTTAATTTGTGCACATGCCTTCAAATGGGTACACTCAAAACCTATCGGAACTGAATTTTGAAAGTTGTTACCAATTGTATATGCCAAATGAAAAGTGAGGAATACATGTCCAAAGCACTGTCCCATGAAAATCAAGAGGCCTTTCTTTATGTGCACTTAAAACTTAGGTCTTTTCATAGTGGTTTTTGAAGCACTGAACTTTGCCTTAGGAAAATTCTCTGAATATGAGCTCAAAAACTAGATATATTTTTTGAGAGCACCAACAATGGCTCTAGTTGAGGATGTGTGTGCCCTATGGGCATACAGAGAATTCATGAATCTTTGGTACAACATACCACTCAAAAATGAAAACCGACCACTTGCTCTATCTCAAAAACTAGAAACCTTGCTAAAAGAAACACACCACACAACTGAAAGAAAGAAACTATACAAAACATACATCACTTGCAAAGGCTCAAAGCCTCAAAACTGGAACCATTTCTTACCTTTGTCAAACATATGATTTTGATCCCCATATGAGACCAACCGCTTAAAAAACTTTTGACAAACATGCTGCCAATATATATGAGAAATTTTGAGTTGAAAGGTAATCATGTACTTGCCATAATCAAAACCATTCCTTTCACAACCATCCTCATGTTCATACTCCAGAAAATAAGGAGGATCCTTTATGTCATCTTGACGTTGATTGAAAATATAAGGTCTATCCAGCAATGTATCAAAAAATAAGCTATAATGACCATCATACATTACCAAAAACTCACCTAGCTGAAAATGGAAAAGATCTTCAGATTTATCTTTATGGAATACCTTAGTCATTGAACAACTTGATTCATTACTTTGTTAAGAAATAATATGGTCAGCTACAAGATTGGTTTGTAGATTAAGGGAAAATATCTCCTCACAAAATGATTGGAAACCAACACTTTTCTTATATTTTCCATCAATGTCTTGCACACATAAATCTGGATGATCAAACAATGTTTCTTTTAAAACTTGTAGGGCTGAGAAGTCACATTTAAATTTATCACTTTCCTCAATACTCTGATTTACACAATGATCCCTAACACTCAGCTCATCAAAATCTGAATTCATACTATCATATGAATCCTCATATTCGTCATATATGACATTCTTATATTGCTCACACTCATATGCATTATAATCTTGCAAAATGTTCAATATCTGAAAATCAGCTTCTAAGAGGTCTGAGATCTCATCACTGATTAGTGTGCACTGGATTTCATTTTTATTTTCTTTGGCTTTATAATTGATGCTGCAAATTTCCTCCCTTTTTAGAATAGGGGCTGCAAACTCTTGGATCATATCATTTTGTGCAAAGCCATCACTACAAAAACTTTGATCCACATCATATTTATCTTTTTGATGTTTGCACAAATGTTTCTTATAGTGGGATAACAAAATTGTTCTCTTATGATGATAAAAGGAGAGGTCTACAAACTTAATAGGAACATTGTTCACCGTAGATTCTTCTTCATCATCTTCATATTCATTGAATTCACTATCAGCATCATAATCTTTATTTGCACAAGGCTGCTCACAAGAGAACCTTTCTATCATATCTTGATAATTTGATTTTTGATCACTCGAAGAATTAACTTTTGTATTCGGCAAAACATCATAATCAATGTAAAATTTGGAACCATTAGAAATGTTGTCCTGACTTTTCAGCTCTGTATATGGAAAGAAATCAGCACCTCCATTGTATGTTTGAACATCAAAAGGGAAGCTCTGAAGTTCAATTGTGTGCATATTACACAAACATTAAAAAAAATCATTTTGAACGACAACTTGTGGCTTTGAACTGATTTCATTCCAAGTAACATCGTCATGCTGAAATGAAAAAGTGAAAGATGCATTTTCTAATTGGTGACTGATATATGCTTGTTGACTTGTTTCAATCTCCTTTGAGAATAGGACATCAACACTCTTTACATCCAAGGTTTGGAAGAAAGAACACACCTCTGACTGAAGCAAAAAATCTGGTATAAGTTTTGAAACCTCTTCCAACTTTTCATCAAAAGTTTCAAATTGTGGCTTAGACAAATCAATAGGCAACCCGTTGCACATGTTATTCTTTTGGCATATGTCTCCTTGACATGATTCATTTTTATAGGGAATATTTTTAGCATTATTAACTTCTTTTTCATAAGACATTGATTCCATATTACTAACTATATCAAAACTTTCAATATCTACATCAAACTAGCTGGCTTCCATTTCTAATTCAAGGGCGAATTGAGCTACCATGGTTTCATATTCAAGCTCAAAGAAACTATAGTACCCTGCTCGTAGTTCGCTTTTAGGTTTCTTTATGTTTCAGTGTTTGACCGAATTCTTTTAGGTCACTTTTGATGTGATCGATTATTATGTTAATAAATGATGATTAAGGATTTATGTTCATTGAATGTCTATTAGGTTATTGCATAGTTTAGATGATGATATCATTTGATGTTGTATTTATGTTTTATATTGATTCATGATATTGATCCCATACTGGCATGTGTATGGTTGTCATGTGTTTGCATCTGTTTAACGTGTTTGTTTGGTAGAGGACAGAGGCGTAGTTACTCGCATAGTCAAGATCCACATGACTGACCGTACCCTATCATTGTTTGATAAATATTATTGTATGTACATGCTTCATCTTGTGGTGACAGGTTTGCAGGTACAGGGCATCATCTTCCTTGAATTGGCAGGAGTGAGCATGCCCACAAACATTCATCTCAATGGTAAAGAGGGGAGATAATACATAGACCCAAACCCTAAACCTAAGCCTTATTGTCCTAGGATTGGACAAGTGTCAGTCTTACTACCCTACCCGAATTCATCTGGTTGGCATGAATTCGTGCATCCCTTCTCCTGAGTTTGTTTGATTTATTGTGTTTGATTTTTACTCTGCATGATTCAGTTGATTTATGATTATGTGGATGATTATTAATTTATTGATTATAGTTGAATTATGTTAATTTAGATTATTTTATGTGAATATCAATGTCAGGTGCATAGTTGAATTTAATGTTTAATTATGCTTCTAGAATTTAATTGAGGAAATTAAATTAAAGTTAATTATTTTAGTATTGGAAATTAATATTGATTATGTCCTAAGTTTATTATGATGAAATTTAATTAAAATCAAATAAGTGATTATTTGGATTTAATTGAGTATTTTATTGAGAATTAGATTTTATTATGTTTGTGAGTATTATTAAATGATTAAATAATTAATTGCAAGAATTCATGATGCATTAAGTATTTAATTTATTTAATAATAGATTTTATTATTAACATGTGCTTTATTGAGTTGTGCACAATTATATTTATTTTTAATTATTTATTAGTAATTTCTCTCAACAAAAGTGGGAGAGTTTGATTAGGAGTTCTTTGTGTGAGTCATCTAGGGTTTTGCATGTTTAGTGGAGTTGAATCCCTAATAAGGGGATTTTGCATTCATTTTGATTCAATCAGTTTTGTTGGAGCAATTTTGGAGAGGGAGCTTTTGGAGTTTTTGTGTTTTCATTGTGTTCTTTAGCTTTTGGAGGTTGTGCATGAATTCTGGGTGAAGGTTGCTTGCACTTGGATTTGGGATTGTATGCACTGTGATACAGATCTACAGGTGGAGCTTTTCTATTGTCAAATCTGAAGGTTTCAGTATTCTATAGGCTTCCCTATTCAGTCTCCAACTTTGGAATTTAGGTAGGGGTTTGTGGAGTTTTCCTGTAAATTCATCAGTAGTTCTTTTTGTAAATTCTCTATGTTTGTTTCAGTTTGTAGATATAGATCTATTTTCTGTATATGCTTTCAATTTAGGGTTTAGAAATCTCATAAGATTGCTATTTTAGATTTTTATGTAAACTTGGCACAGTAGGGTTATGCTGTCCAAATTTGGAGAGAAAATTCATCCTAGAACACATAGAAAATGAAAAATCAATCTCTATATAGTTAGTTCTATAGTATGAATAAATTAAATAATTGAGTTGTCTTCAAAAAATCAATTTAGGTGGAAATTTATCATTCTGGGTGAAAAATACAACTCTCTGTAAAAAATCACAGTCAAAAGAAAAAAATTACACAGTAAAATCTTTAGTTTACTATTTAATTTATTAGTAAATTGTATATGGTTGCAAACAAAATAAAACATTGGTGAAAAACAAAATAAAGAAAAGACAAAGGAAACATTCCCATGTGTGTGTTGTAAAAATTGTAAATTTCCATTTCCAGAAACATTCTTTCAGACCTGTTCTTTTCCATTTTTGGAAACAGTGCCTTAATATATATATATATATATATATATATATATATATATATATATATATATATATATATATATATATATATATATATATATATATATATATATATATATATATATATATATATATATATATCTATTGTTAAAAATATTTATTCCTCAATTGTTGTTTTCAAAATTTGCACAAATGCAAATGTACATATATTAAAGTTTGAAGCTTTTTTTTTATTAAAAATTTCTGTTAAAAAAATAAATATATCCTATTCTGAATATTGTCAATTTCAGAATTAAATTAAAAATTTTAAAAAAAAAAATATATGTTTGGGGGCGGGGGCCACTAAACACCCCAACCCCCCCATAGCGCGCCACGTGGGTACCTGGGACTGCCAGTGGCAGACCAAAGGACTGCCGCATGGTATCCTTTTGGGAGCCGTGCGACAACCTTGGCTATAGAGCACGGTAGGGGGGTACTGTGGGTACTGTGTGCGGGACCCACAACCCCCACTCACTTTTGCTTTTATTGTTATTAAATTTTTTATATATATTTATTTTTATATGTTTGGTTTATAATATATGTAATTTATGTAATGTATTATAATATTTTAAACTTGGATAAATTTGTATTTATTTATTTTTAGTTTTGTTATTTGACATTAATAGTTTAGTTTAATTAAATCTTAATTATTAGTTTAGTTAATTTTTAATTATTTTAATTTATACTATTTGTTAATTGACATTTGTTGTTTAGTTTTTAATAAATTAAGATTTGTTCATTAATGTTCTAATCTTGATCATTAGTTTTAATAAATTTAATGATTGATTAATTAATTTTGATAAATTAATATTTATATGTTAATTTATTAGATTATTTTTGGTTATTTATTAGATTCAGTTTTATTTTATTATATTTTAAGATGAAATGATAATCGTTTTAGCTAGAATAATTATCTATTGATATAGTTAAATTTTATAATTGATTTGGTGTAATAGAGTCTACTGGTGCTATAGACACTCTTACATCACTAGAATATACAATTATGCATAATAGAAGTATATTGTGTTAGGAAACATATTGGAAATAGCTGTGTATCTATTGAAATTGGGCTTTTTATTCTATCAGGTCCATAGGGAATCTTTAGGGAATATTCCTTGTTTATAACATTGTCATAGCATTTATGTTCCTTTCCTCTTAGTAAGTTAATTATTTTCATGCTTAGATTCAATTATGTACCGAAATGGAATTCAAATGCTTATGGATTTATTTCAAGTTCTTAATGGCGTGTGTTGTATTCTTCGTGTCTTCTATCACATTATGGGTTGTCGGGTACTAGGAGACCTATGAGGATACAGAGGCTAGGGTATGTGTCAGATGTTTCTTTTTTAGCTACGATTTGATGTGTATGTACTTTTTTGATTATCATCCCTGACTTGACCTTATGGGCTCATGATGTTATGTATTATGTTATGGTATCTTTGTAATCATTTCTAGTTTCTTTTGTGTGAATCTGGATTTGGGATTACCTAGTGGTATACCTGTTAGATCTAGGAGAGATCTGTGAGCCTAGGGTAGTTTACCTTGACATGTAATAGGAGGTGGCTTGCAATAAGCGCCGGGGCCCACAAGTGGCAACCAGGATCACTTATTGTAAAGTTTCAATAATCAAGTGATAACTTAATATAATTAAGGGGAAATAAATGAACCTAAAAAGATATGAGTCCTCACCCAAGTGTTAGTGCTAGTATAGACTAAGATGGGTTGAGAAGATGACTAGCCCCCTTTTAAGGGATGAGTTGGCATAGTTGATGACTTCATCAGTATGAGAGGTCATTGATACCGTGTATGGTCACTTGGGTGCCTGGATCCAGAGAGATTACCAAGACAAAACTCAAGGGTTAGACATACATGATGACACCTTCCTATGCATAGTCTGGTTATTCTACATGTGTCGGTTGCCTATGGTTTAGTGAGTTGTACCTTTATCTTTATCATGTGTATCTTGAGTTATAGTGCTTTTCAGGATCCTTTTGCTTAGAGTTCTATCCTTGTTTTGTATTGGTTATCCAATTGGGGTTTATGGTTATCTCCTCAGCACGGTGGGGTAGGCCTTTGTGGTTCCACACGGACGGGTGGTAGTGATTCTTTACCATTTGAGATTTGACATCCTGGAGCCGGTGCTTGATGGTGATTTCACAAATGGATTTCTTATGATGCTTCTTCTTTGATGTTTCTTTCTTATCTTCATTATTTGTAATCCTATATTAGTGTATCACATGTGATACCTAATCTAGACATTGTATTATCATAGTTAGATTTATTACTACATACCCTGTGACATGTGCAGTGGATGTCAGTTTATGTATATATCATGGATGTCCATGAGGATTGTATTTAGTGTTATATCATGTAATTGTAATTTATGGGTTATGGAATCTTTTATTGATGTTAGTTCTTTAGTTGTGTTTTGTTCTTAAGTAATTCTACGTCATGGAACCTTTGAGTCTTGTAATCTATTTTGGATGTTGTATCAATGTGAGTAAATGGTAATTGCTTTTGCATTGTTGTTTATCTTGTTTGTTAACTTTAAAAAAAAAATATTCACCAAACTTAGTAGCATGTTTAGGATTAAATTCTCTTGGGTTCCCTGGTGGGGCATTACATAAACCCTCATTTATCTTATGGTTAACAACTTCACATGGTAAATCAATAGCTGAAAACATACAAACTGAAAAATCAATTTCATCACCACTATCATTTGAAATAAAAGAGTGCATTACTGTTCTAGTTATATCAAACTTTTTACAATCATCCTCAACACATGATAATTGTTCATTTTCTTTACAAGGCTATCCATAGATGACTTCCTTGTCTTCAAGAATATCAGGATCACTTTGACTCCTCAAATCTTCTTCTTCACTATCAGTATCACTGAAATTTGATGGACCTTCATCACCTGGGGCTTTATCATCATCTGATGAAAGATATGCCCCCTCTTCATTTTCAATACTTGATTGCAAACAATAAGTCTTTGCAACCTCAAAACTAGAGGAACTAGTTTCAAATCTACTTGGTATATAACCTTTGTAAATATCTATCTCTGTATCAAGAAAATACTGCAATTCTTCACTAACCATGTTAACTTCTATATCAGGGATAGTCATTGTTTGCTGCAAATTTTCTTCATTCTTATTTTGTTCAGAAGCATAACCTAGAACATCATCAGTAGGATTGGCAGAGATGGAAACATTTTGACATTGAGTTTCATTTGCTGATTTACACCTATCCTCCTCAATTGGAACATTATGACAACAGACTCCAGCTGATAAAAACCCTTTGGCAATCTTATATCTTAAATTATTTTCAATGTCCATCACTGTCATAAAAGCCTGATGTAAATTATTTGGCTCTTTATTCCTTAACAGGAAACTCATCTTTTTACTGAAAGCACCCAAATAAATTATTAAACAAACATGGTCATTGGGTCTATAGTCTTTCGAGATATCATGCAATGCCTTGGAAAATCTGATGTTGAATGATGGGACTAACTCATCTTCTTCCGTTTGGACCTCCATCAATTTGTTTAGCAGGATACTCACATCAATTCTCTTAGGGAATTGTTCCATGAAAGATGAATTAAAATCTTACCACGAAGAGATAGAATTTGCTGGCAGTGAATAAAACCAAACCCTGGCATCATCCTTCAAAGTCTGAACCAACAACTTCATGATGACATCTTCATGACAAATCTCAAAGTCTCCCATCAGATCAACAAACTCCTGTAAATGCTCATATGCCGAGTCTGATCATTTCCCTTTAAACTCTTGTAAATGTTTCCTAATCTTGGTAGGAATCTCATTCGGGAAACCATGTATGCCATCAAAACATAATGGCACATACCTCTGTATAGAAAGACCTCTATTTGAATCCATTATGGACTGCACTCCCTCTTAATGAAATTTTCAAATTTTTATCACAAACAACTTATGCAGCCATAAAACTTCTCATACATGCATATTTTTCCAAAGATACAACCCAGATTTTTTTAATAAATCCAAAGAAATATGCAAACCCACAAATTCTAAAATCCTTTTATGTGGTGACTTTTTCACCGAATAAGGATTATACAAACACAAAACATTCAATGAGAAATACCTGGTAAGTTCTTTGATGCTGCAATTTTTTCTTTGGCTAAAAATGATGGCAAGTTTTAGAGCTCACTTCATAGCTCCATTGAGTTCTTTTCTTATAGAGCCGCCACCTCCTTGAAGAGGAAAAATACTTTATTTTTGTTTCTGTATATTTTTTCCAGCCAACACAAAACTTCACCAGAATTTCAAATACTGTTTATCAGAGCTAAATACATCATATCTTTATTCTAAAATTTGCACTGATCAAACAGAGGATCTCAGAGTCGCCACTCACAACTTGGTGAGATGATTTTAAACCTTTTAAAACTGACTCTTATAACTTCAATGGAAACCACTGGATAAAAATAAGCTAGCCAGGAGTCAAAGCTCTACTCGTACCCGTGTTATTTATAACTGATTTATAACATTAGAAATATCAACTGATTGAAATAGGTAGGTCAGGAGTCCAGCTCAACTTGGAACCTGCACTATTTACTCATTATTATAATCTCTATTCCCCAGTAGAGTTGCCATCTTGTTGATTCCTAGATAGGATTTTACATTCCATGAGACACCAATATACCTATGACTGGTATTAAGAAGATGTTAGTTCCAAATGTGGGAAATCTATAGGTAGCTGGACCAACTATAGGGACAAGACTGCCCTCTTCACTTCTGGCTCTACAAAAACCAAGGCAGGTGCACCTGATCCAATAGATAAAACTCTATTCCTTACTCAATACTGGATCTTACAATAGATAACAGTGAGAAAATACTAAATAACAACCTATTATTCATTGACTCTCCATCACTGGGGTGAAATAACTGATACCCTCAAACATAAAACTGAAAAGATTGAAAGGATTTGATTAAAATTTTGCAGAATACAATGCATCCCAACCAAACATGTATCAAGATAGAGTTTACTTATTTTAGATTAGCGCCTTATCCATTGGGAAGATTATCTAGTACATTGTAGAATACAGAGACTGATTACTATTACTTCACCATAGATCCAAGTCATAAACACAAATACCCAGAACCATACTGCTTACATAAATCCTTGTGCAAACCCTATGAACTTGTGCATCATTTAAAGCATATTTTAATTTGATTTCAACCAGAACTAAAGATAAATAACACATGCATAGATAAACTCCATACAAAGAATCAGAACATTCAAAACCCATAAAACTTGACACAGATTGGAGAGAAATGGAGCTGAAAACTTGAAATAAGAATGAGGATCTAAGCCTCTGCATACACCTTGCTTGAAGATTCAAAGCCACTTGACATAATATGTAAATGATCTGCAACTTTCTACTTTATCCTGATACAAAATGGACTGAATATGTCCTACTCCTTGACTGAAGATTCAAGATATGACCTTGTGAACTAGAAAACCAACAGCCACTGTAAATGGTCTTGGAAATCCATATATAGGATTGCAACAAGCTTAGGACCATTTAGGGCATTTTTAGGGCAACACAGTCAACTCTATGACTACCAAAAAATATCTCAAACAAATCTGATTTCATTTCATTCTAGAAACATCTCTCTTACAAAATATCTACATTCTTACCCAAATTTGACCTCGGATTACACATTCCATCACTGCTCTCACCAACTTTGTCAAATTTGATTTTAAACACTGCCATTGAAAAGCTCATTTTGCGTCGATTTTGAAAACATAAAATACTTGTATATTTTGACAAAAAATAAGCCTCCAAGAAGCATTTCCATCAACAGCTTGTTACCATTTAAATTTTTGAATTGTCTGAATAGTCCCAACTTTACAATTTCAAAATTAATCTTTATGCAGACCTTTGAAATTCAAGGTGGGCCCCTGTGCCACGTGGCACCACCTAACTGGTCTGACCGGCAACCTCACTGCCACATGGTGCTTTCTGATTCATTGTACCGCTGACTAAGCACCAATCTACAACCTTACCTTGGGACACATGTCATCACATTGCCATGTCACCAAGGTTAACCAGTGAGCACCTTCATCTTAGTGGAATAGCGCTAGCCATCAGATCTGCATGCATCTCAAGGCGGTTGACCAACTGTGCATCCTTTGCCTTGTCATCACCCTGTCACCATCCTTTGCCAAGTTTCACATCCTTACTGACTCGCTAATCCACTGGGTGTTGATGTCATTGCATGACACATGTCATCCTATCATTAACTTACAACAATAAAATCCGAGCAACTTTATCCTTGCGCTTTAGCGACCTCTATTGATCTAAGCATGCATCCCGAGGAAGTCGGCTCTGCACACTGTCAAAATTTCTTACCCTTATTTGCGGGGCCTGTCCTACCAAGTCATCATCCTCGATCTTTGCACATGCGTGAGGCTACTCTTTGTACATGCATCCATATTTGGACATCATGTTAGTGTGGGTTTGTCCTTATGAACATCTTATTTTCACCCCACATGGTGAATGTGGGATTAAATCCCTTTGCATTTAAAATTTTTTTTCATTCAAAAATCTATTCCTTAGTGCGCCCAGCTAGGCCCACCAAATCTAAGAGGCCCACCATACAAAGCCCTCTCTCTCTTTGCTCTTTACCATACAATATGGCAATGTTTATTTTAAACATCTCAAAAACTATAAATTGCATACATGTGGGATAAAAAGCCTCATAGAAACCTTCATTTTGGCCGCCTAGTACCCAACTTGCAAGCACTAATTTATTCTATCTTCTGGGCCTACATACTCCCTAGCCTCCTCCTCATGACCTGCAAACACTTGGGGCATTCTCAACACCCATTTCCTCCCTCGCATGATATGCTAGATGCCAGAGGAGTAAATCATGCACATTAGATTCCTTCTGGTTTGTGATGAATACTTACCGAACAGTGCACAAACATAGCCCTTTGAAATCAAGTACTCATTGATGATGCTACTGCCAGCCACCCTCTCCATTCTCATCATGTCTGGTGCGTAACACATATAAAACATGTGCTAGATATAAGGTATATGCACTTGTTTAAAACACTGGCAACTCTCAAAAAGTGCGTGTGTGAAGAAGCTATAAAATAAAAAGTGGGCAGGTGCTTGGAAAGATTTGTGTAACCTCCAAACAGTGTACACAAATGCCTCTCCTTACGCTGATCACCAATTTGTAATTGCTTCCTGCTAACTGCACCCAGCTTGGTTTCTTACGTTGGCTCCTTTCATTTTGTCTCTTCACACATTGGCATCTTAACTTTGCATTTGATATTTGCTGAGTGTTGAAAATGTGCCTCCTCCAATGAAATTCAATGTGCTAGCAACCTCCCATTTAATACTTTTCATAGGCACTATGCACATATAATGTAGCATGCACATAGTCCCAAGAGAAGGCTCACACATTATATTTAGTGTATACAAAACTTAGCGAATGCTGCAAGTCTCCAATTTGAAATGTTGGTTTCTTCTAATGCAATGGCATCCATTGATCTCATGTTGGTTGCCTTCTATTAAATGCTCACCTGGCTGTCCCCAAAAGCAATGCTAATAACATCCCTCTGCTGCCTTCGTAACTACTTTTACAACCTACAGATTATACACTAAGTGAGGGCATGTGAAATGCTGGGAACCTCACGCAACCAGCCCCACCTTTGAAACTACAAACAACACACCATATGGAAACTTATGCAACCTGAAAGAGAAGAGACATGCTCATATCCATGGAGAGATATGGTGTGCGTAGTACCAAAGAAAAGGCATACACTTTGCATGAAAGGATTGCAGTGTATTAGGAAGTCTGGAGCGTTCATTTCAAAGTTTGATGTGCCCAACATAAAAACAAATGTATATGGCCATAATGCCCAAAAAGAAGAATTCGGCCCCTGTCCATGCATGCCACACAAGTCATAGTAACTCCATCTATTGGCACTGTGTACACAGGAAATGGTTGTAAGGAAATTTCATCAAATGGATCCATATAATCAACACTACTGGTGCAACAAATTTCAAAGAGAATCAAATCAAAAACAATAATGAGCACCCAAATAAACTGTATCGTTTTAATAAAAATATCAGGCCTAGCAATGTACTTCCTTCTAAAATGATGAGGCAGGCTGGACCCCAAGCGTGTCCGGCCTAATTTTTTTATTTATTTCAAACAACTGGCCTAAAAAATGATCCAGAATGACTGGTGTCCGCAAATGGATCCGATTCGGACAATCGGATATCTTTTAAAAACCTCAATTTTTAATACTTCGCCAGTTGCCAAATCATAACAAAACACCCTTAGTCGTGCCATTAAAACACCGATGAAAACTAATCCTTGAAAGATGAAAGTTGGCGGACACGGACCTTGTACCATAGACAATTACCCTGCCAAAAGGATTCACCAAAAAATGAACAAAGAAGGGGATTTTAAAGTCTAAAAACACCCATTCAGAATTGCCGGCAAATCACAAACTGAAAACACTGCCAACTGGCTCGAAAAGAGATGACTGAAAAATATCAAATGGCGAACTAAAGACGAGCCACTGGATCTGGTAGAAGAATCATCAACAAAGATCACAACAAAACAATCCTCTACTGGAGATGATCATCTGTTCAAAAGCTATGAATTTCTGAAAATGGTTACTTTATAGAATTATTTTAGCCATACCTTTTATCATTATTGCACACTTTTTACTGGCC
This sequence comes from Chamaecyparis obtusa, assembly GCA_027943335.1. Classification (NCBI taxonomy): domain Eukaryota; kingdom Viridiplantae; phylum Streptophyta; class Pinopsida; order Cupressales; family Cupressaceae; genus Chamaecyparis; species Chamaecyparis obtusa. The sequence goes on from BSBK01008523.1 coordinate 168,037, forward strand.
TTGAAATCATATCAAATGGAAACCTCACAGTCTGAAAACTTGGACAAAGGTTCTCTCTCATAAATAGAAAACAATTCTATGATCAAATTCTTAGAGTAATCAACTGGCTATCAAGAATTAATCTCCAAAGTCAGCCACTTAAAACATCCCAAACTGAAAACAATGAAACTATAGAAACTGCATTTGGAATTTATCAAGCAAAGTGATCAATCAGATTCATCATAATCTGAAACTTAAAATGGAGAATCACTTTCATGTCTACATTATGGAACAAACTTCAATTATGCTTGACCTCAATCAAGGTGCAAATGGCAAGGTCCCAAAGTGAGCCACTCAGAAAACTAAACAATGCACTCTTAGAGAAACTAAGAAATTGCAAACAGAATGGCTTTAGCAAACATGTCAAACGAGCACATGGGCGGCTGAAAATTAGCAAGATGACTCATTCCCATGTCTAAAACATGATGCCACAACTGACACATTATGATCAATCATGGGGCACTTAATGCACTCATCTGAACAGGGCCTCTGACTAAAATATGCAACTGATCTTCATTAGAATGTTAGAAACTGCAAATGGAATCAAATTTGTAAATCACCCAAATATATTCATCATGGACTAAAAATTTCTATATTAGCACTTTGTCATGATTACAATATGACACCACATTCCTTTCATCATGACCACTAACCAGGTGTTAGATGCAAACCTCCGAAGTAGGCCATTCAGTGAAAACCAGACAAAATGCAAAGTGTTAATTTGTGCACAGGCCTTCAAATGGGTACACTCAAAACCTATCGGAACTGAATTCTGAAAGTTGTTACCAACTATATATGCCAAATGAAAAGTGAGGAATACATGTCACAAGCACCGTCCCATGAAAATCAACAGGCCTTTCTGTATGTGCACTTGAAACTTAGGTCTTTTCATAGTGGTTTTTGAAGCACTGAACTTTGCCTTAGGAAAATTCTCTGAATATGAGCTCAAAAACTAGATATATTTTTTGAGAGCACCAACACTCCTGATTGTGTGGCTTCCTTGCTTTTGGTTGGAGAAGAATTTTGAAAGTGAGATTTTTGTCATGTTGTGGAAAAGAATTGTGTATCCTATTACAATGTGACATGTGTACCTTCCCAATTTTGAAGCTTATTGACACCCTATGTCTATAAAGGGTTTCCAAGACTGGGAAGAAGGATTAGAATTTCATTTTTGTGATAGCACTTTTTGTGTCTTAATAGTAGGTCCATACAATGTACAATAGTAGAGGTGTCTGTATTTTTAATTCAAGCTTTAATGAAGAAAGATGTTAGTTCTTATCTCTGAGTTATTTTGTCAAGTTTTATAGAGAAATACAATCAATGTTCTTTTTCTCAAGGAGCTTAATACAAAAAGCATTGTAGGAAATACTTGTATCTAAAATCTTGTCTCCTTTTATTATGGTTTTGTTGATTTTATGAAGATTTGAGAAAGTCTTGAATTTCATTTGCAACTCTTTTAGGTTGTATGTCATTTCATTGTTGCTATTGGTTCAAGGAACTAAGTAAAATGCTTCTATAATTTGATGAGATCAATAAGATATAATAAAGGATATTATAATAATAGGGTTTTATGATAACAATTGATACATTTATTTACAATTGAATAAATAGATTAGAGTCTTCATTGTAGTTTTGTGACTCTATGATAGTAACAAATGGATAAGGCACTAGTTTATGTTTAAGCAGTCAAGAAAATGTTCTAATGTTCATGGTTAAAATAAATCTCAAAATCAATTTTAATCATTGCTTGAAGGAAGAAATGTTTTAAAGAATGGTCACCTCTTAATACTGTGATCTAATAGATGCATTGTTGGCTACTCTTAGGTCTATTTTGTATCATTCAGTAAAAAAAGTTTTATATGACTAAATCTTCTTTAAAGGTATTAGAAACAAGAAGTTGTAAGGAAAAGTGTCAAATCCTAGGTGTACCCGCCTTGGTTCTACAAAGCTAGAAGAGTAGAAGGAAATGTTTCCTTGTTAGTTAGCCCAAGGTCAAATAAAGTACTCTAAATATGGGAAATAGTTGACCCCTAGGTGTACTTTGTTTGTTGTCTCTTGGTTATTCAAAATCTATTGAATTAGTAGCCAACACTTGGTTAAGTGTATAAGATGCAGTACTGAATGCTTCTCTCCAAAATGTTTGAGACACTCCCTTTTCAATCATCAGTGTCCTTACACAATTAATAATAGATCTATTTATTTTCTCTACTATACCATTCTGATGTGGTTTCCTCGGTGCAGTCTCTTTATTCCATGTCCATTGTAGGAAAGTGTATTTACTCATCAGATGTAAACTCACCTCCTCTATCAGATCTCAGACACTTCAATTATATTCCAGTCTCCTTTTCAAATCTTGCCTTGTACCACTTAAACATTTGAAAAAAATCAGATTTATCTTTAAAATCCATGAAGTACATCATTCTTGAATAATCATCAACAAATAAAATGAAATATATATCACCATAATAGATTTTTGTTCTCATAGGTCTACATAGGTTAGTGTGCACTAACTCCAAAATTCCTTGTGTAGTGTAAGGTTTTTATGTAAATTTGACTTTGGCATCTTAACAACTTGACATACTTTTCACATGACATTTTGAGGTTTATCTAATCTCAGTAGACCTCTTACTCTATTCTTTTTGCTCACCTTAATTAAGTTGTCCAAGTTAACATACATAATTTCTTGTGCCACAACCATATATCCTCAAATTTAGAAAATAAGAAAATATTTGTAGTAGTATCAAGGTAGAATAAGTTACCTTTTGATTGTAAACCAGTAGAACTCATACTTCCATTCTGATCAAATAATTTTACCTTTCCATTTTTAAATTCCGGTCAATGAACTATGTTATTCAGCTATGCCACACTCAATAGATTATACTTTAGTCCTTCAACCCAATATACATCATCACATTGTGTATTATCCAGCAAAATTATAGATCCTTTACCTTTTCCAGGATATGGAGTATCATTACCAAATCTAACATAACCTCCATTATAATATTTCATAGTAATGAACTTATGCGTGTCACCAGTCATATGATGTGAACATACACTATCAATTACCCATGTATCATTATTACTAACATGAGAAATTAAAGGTTTTTCTTCTCCATAACCTTTTTCATCAAAATCATCCTTGATAGAAACATACACAACCTCTTCACCTTCATCATTATCTATTACATCATCAGTTTGTCCTTCTTCAACAATATAGCATGACTTATTACCTTTGTTCTTGAAATATTAGTATCTCTTGAATATTTTATCTCTTTTGTTGTTATCTCAGTTGTTGTTTTTTTCTCATCATCGTTATTTTCAAGACATCTAGATGCAATGTGGCCAATATTATTACAATTGAAACATTTCAAGGGTAATTTACCTCGGTATTTTCCTTTTGCTCTTGGTAGAATTCTGGCTAGTAAATCTTCAAACTTTTCTTGTTGCCTTTCATCTTCAAATAGACTTTCTAGATCACTCTTACAACTTTGAAATCTTTCAATTGCACTGCTAGAATAACCATCACTAGATCTAGAGTCTTTAGAATTTCCAATGTTCAAAGATGAATTGAATGCAAACTCAATCTTAGAAGTGGTAGGTAAACTATTGTCAAAATCATTTAGCTCAAAAGAAATCAACTTACCGATTGTAGCATCCAATGAAACATGCATCTGAGGAATGGATCTCAGTTCTTGTATTGCAAACACGTAGATGGCATATATAGGAAACAATATCCTTAGAAGTTTACTTGTTACATCTTATTCTTCAATATGTCCTCTAGCACCTCAGATAGCACTCACAACCTCCTTCAATCTTTTACTATATTGTGTAACATCTTCACCTTCATTCATTCTTATAGAATCAAATTTTCCTTTCAGACTTTCAACTTTTTCCTTCTGAACATGTTGATCTCTACCATATACTAATGTAAGGTTGTCCCACATTTATTTTGTAGTATCACATCCTTTAAGATCATTGATCTCTAGGATGCTGAGAGAATAAAATATATCAATCATAACTTGTGTGTGGTATTTCCTTTCTCTTACTTTTTCAACTATCATAGGCCCAAATGGTGGTGGTGAATACTTATTGTAAAGATAATATATTGTATTCTCTCCAATTCTAGTTATGTGCAATCTCATCCTACTTTTCCATGTAGATAAGTTGTCCCTATTCAACTTTGATGCCTCCCTCTTATACATCTTCAGATCTTTTACTCAAGTCTTTGGACTTATCTCTTTATAGTACTTAGCTATGATGCCAATTGTTGGATTACTAAGAGAAGGTGAATCAGTTATCAATGATTCTTTAAACCTCAAAACTTTCTCTGATTCAACTTGGTAATAGCTTAGTCAGACAAAATTCAATATTAATTGATAATAGTAAATTAACTTATCAATCAGAAATAACATTCACAGTAAAATTTCAACACATATAACACCATTATTTAATGTGGAAACCCAATTTGGGAATAACCATCATGTGAATTTTCACCCACCAAAGAAATACTCTTTTGAAGCATGCTCGATTAAAAGAAAATCTTGTTAAAGATTACAATGCACATTGTTAAATGTGATCCTATTAGGGGATTTGCCACAGATCTATTGACATAGCCAAAGTGAATGGTGGATCCAATTAAGGATAGTCCAAACCTTATAGCTTCAGAATAAAATAGCAGAATAACACAACACAGCAAGACAAGATATGTTTCAAAACATATTTTCTATTAACATGCCTGACTATAAGGCCTTCCGGGTTAGGGCCAATTATAATCAGAAGTAATTCTACAAGATCATCAAGATCCAATACAAATATAGCTAGTTCAGCTCTAAAAACTATCAGAAACTGATGGAAACCCTAAGGCAGATCTAAACTTGAGCTTGCAAGCCTCCAAGCAATCTCCTTGTCTCCAAGTATGCAAACCACTAGCTTTGCTATTACAAACTATCAGATAACAATCTGATCTGCAAGACCTCACATGATCTTTTACACAACTTCACTTATCTGTTACCCTCAAATCTACTTTCATGATCTCTCTAAGTCATGCCTAAACAACTACCCCAAACATCCTATAAATACTAATCATCAGCCACAAGTCGGCTGGAAGAAACCATTAACTCCTAAAAAATATTAAATGCAATACAAGTAAGCTCTCAAATAGCCTTACAATTAATAAATTCAACATGTCAGCATGTAATAATAGCTATCAACAATAAATGCACCAAGTCAGCCTCCCAATTCTCCAAGAACACTCGTCGATAAGCCAAACTACCGAGTGCCAAAAAACATACCAAGCAAGCACACCAATCAAGCTTCACAAGCATTACCGAGCACCAAAAATGCTGAGTCTCCTTCAATGACCGAGCTTCCTTCAGCAACCAAGCAACAAACATAAACACTAAGATCCCGTTGGTAACTGAGTACCATGCAATAAAACACCAAGTCACCGAGTGACCAACATCAACCAATATCCACTAGGACTTCCAACTGAGAATCACCACCAAGATCACCGAGCTCCATCGATGATGGGAAACAAACTTTGACTGAGAACTATCACCCAAATAACTAAGAAAAAGTAGGTCTTTACTGAGCTTATCCGCCTCCTTCACCGAGTACCATAAAATCACAAGGAACTGGACAAGAAACTAGGATGCTACTGCATCAGACTCTCAAGGTACAAAGAAAAGTGTGTCCCACACTTTCTCAACAAAGGGAACATCTGAACAACACCAAATCCACTTCATCTTCACCAAAGGTTTCCAATCCATCACAGGAAAGAGAACCAATCTGCAACTCAACCAATCAACATGTCTAACATCCTAAACAAACCGAGCCTTCAACCCATCACCAAGGATCAAGGAAGAATCCCATATCATAATCTCATCACAAGACTTATCATTGTCAACCAGTGAATCAAGTCTACAACCAACAAACAACCTCTATACCTCAACACTGAACAAAAGCAATTCGACAATACCATCATCACAAAGGTATTCAATAATAGGTAACTCCTCATCAACAATAGCCTGATCAAGCAAAACTAGATGCTTTGCAATCTCCATGTCAGGAACAATCGACTGAACATGAAAACCAATCTTCTCACCAGCTTCAACAAGGTCAAAAACAATGTTGGCAACCAAAGGTGTCTCAGCAACAACCACAAGTTGCTTTGCAGGTTTCATGGTAGAATCTACCAACTAGCCATCAAAACCAATCTCACATACCTCCGCATGTCTTCTCTCTCAGACAAGTCTTATAACAGGCCAAAAAACTTTCTTTTGGATTGGCATGTGCCAACTTCGGTAAGCTTTAAAAAACTCAAAAACACTTTCCTTCACAAGGTTATCAACTCGGTTCTCCACACGGCTCAACAAATCTGTTTCCCATAGAGAAAACCTTTCAAAAATATTTTCTTACACCACATCACAAAGAGAAGCAATCACACCAGGGTTTAATACTCTTAGAGACATCTCCAAAGATAAGAAAATTCCTCTACAAAAAACCCAACACCGACCACCTTGTGACAACATCTGAGTTGTATGCAAGTCAGATCGCAACCTACCAACTCACATGAACAACTAGGCCATGATTCCACAAGTTCAGTGCCATGGATCCACAACCTAGATCATACGATCTCTTCGCCCACAAGATCAACTTCACAAGATCATCCTTGGTAGTTCAACCTTCACTCCACAAGATCAACTCAGCTCTAATACCACCTGATGCAACCAAAGTGAATGGTGGATCTAATTAAGAACAGTCCAAACCTTGCAGCTTTAGAACAACACAATAGAATAACATAACACAACAAGACAAGATATGTTTCAAAACATATTTTCCATTAACATGCTCGACTGTAAGGCCTTATGAGTTAGGGCCAATTACAATCAGAAGTAATTCTACAAGATCATCAAGATCCAATACAACTCCAGCTAGTTTAGCTCTAAAAACTATTAGCAACTGATGGAAACCCTAAGGTAGATCTAAACTTGATCTCGCAAGCCTCCAAGAAATCTACTTGTCTCCAAGTATGCACACCAGTAGCTCTACTATTACAAACTATCAGATAACAATCTGATCTATAAGATCTCGCAGGATCTTTTCCACAACTTCACTTATCTACTACCCTCAGATCTACTTTCAGAATCTCTCTAAGTCATGCCTAAACAACTACCCCAAACATCCTATAAATACTAATCATCAGCCACAAGTTGGCTGGATGAAACCATTAACTCCTCCTAAAAAATATTAAATATAATACAAGTCAGCTCTTAAATAGCCTTACAATTAATAAGTTCAACATGTTAGCCTGTAACAACAACTACCAATAATAAATGCACCAAGTCAGCCTCCCAATTCTCCAAGAACACCCATCGGTAAGCCAAACTACCGAGTGCCAGGAAATATACCAAGCAAGCACACCAACCGAGCTTCACAAGCATTATTGAGCACTAGAAATGTTGAGTCTCCCTCAATAACTGAGCTTCCTTTAGCGACTGAGTCCTCCAGTGAATGAGCCACTTCAACGACCGAGCAACATACATAAACACCAAGACCCCGTCGGTAACCGAGCACCGAGCAACAAAACACCAAGTCACCGAGTGACCAACATCAATCGAGATCCACCATAACTTCCAACTGAGAATCACCACCAAGATCACTGAGCTCCATTGGTGAAGTGAAACAAACTTCGACCGAGAACTATCACCCAAATAACTAAGCAAAAATAGGTCTTTACCAAGCTTATCCACCTCCTTCATCGAGTACTAGAAAATCACAAGGAATTGGACAAGAAGCCAAGATGCTACTTCATCATCTATTAGGATCTTCACCCTGTCAGGAGTGGCCTGGTTAAAGGTCTTTAAAAACTCTTCTAGAATTCCACCTCTCTCAAGGTTTTACAATAAGACTGTTAAGTCCACTTGGTTAATAGATTTTTCTACTACAAATGTTAATAAGAAATAATATAAAAAATGATCTATAAATTTGCAACTACCTCTTTCTTAGTCAAATCCCTTATGCACTCTTTTTCTTCACTTCATTCCATTACTTTCCACTAGCCTCAACACTTTATCAATCTATTCTTGCAAACTCAGATTTCAACCTTTTTCTTCTTCATTGCATCACTCAGTTACACATCCACCTTTCAACTTGGCAGCTTATTTTTCATTCAATTTCATCCTTTATATAGACTCTCTTTTGACTCTTAATCTCCTTTATTAAATTTTCCTCTATTTATTTTCAACCGTCATCTCATCCTCATAAACCAATTCAATGATTTTGGAACTCAGTAAAATGTTTTATTATCAACTCAGAACTTGAACATTTCTTGGAACTTGTACCTTCACTTTTTGCTACTTAGATCTTTACCATAGATCATCACCGTGAATTTTCCTGATCAGAAATCTCTCCAACTAAATCTTCCTCATCCTTACAATCTTCTAGATCATTGTGGCTCATCATTAAATGTCATTTTGATCATTGTATTTAATATCTGTTCCTTTCTCGATAGCTAACTCCTTTTCCTTTAACCAAAATTCTATTTTCTCTGCTCGGTAACTAATTCCGTGTATTCAGTGTCTTTACTTTCTTTCTCTTTACCGAAACTTACTTTCCTTTTAACGAATAACTCTTCCTACTCGATAACCAAACTGTTTCTTTTCCTTGGTCAACTTTAGTTCTTGCTCACTTGTCCAACCTCTTCTAGTGACTTGATATATTCAAATGTAGAGTAGAAAATAACTAAATCAATATGACCTTATTATTTTTTGATCTGTATTAGCTGTCCAATTAAGCTCTTCAACTTCACAACTTTTCACTTCTTCTTTTTCTTCAACTCACTCAACTTATATCATACTCCGAATGATATGGCAACTCAATATAAATGAGAAATCAATTTCTTGACATCAATGACAAAATAACAGCTGATCTATTCCTTCTAAAATCCTTTATACCTCTGATCTCTATCGATCTTCATCATCATCACCATCAGTTAACAACACATACACATGCACATGTACATGCACATACATATACATATTTGTATGACTTTATGTCAAATAAACACACATAGGTTAAAACCCAATTACAGTTTTAGAATTAAAAGCACAAATGGGTTTTATGCATACACATTAAGGATTTTAATTAGGCTTGGAAGACAAGGGCGAGGCTTGACAACTTTATTTCCCTCCTTTTAACACATTTTCTTCTTCAAATATGGTATCTCAACTTCCTCAACATTAGGTTAACATGTTATCAACTGGGTATTTGTAAAATTACCACCTTATTTTGGCACATCTTTAGAGATCTAACCATCTATATATATATATATATGTATATATATATATATGTGTGTGTATATATATATATGTATATATATATATATATATATATATGTATATCTATATATATGTATATCTATATATATATATCTATATATATATATATATATATATACATATATATATATATAGATATATATATATAGATATACATATATATATATATGTATATATATATATATATATATATATGTATATATATATATATATATATATGTATATACATATATATATATATATATACATATATATATATATATATATATATATATGTATATATATATATATATATATATACATATATATATATATATATATTTGAACAACATTAACATATAAAATTTTAATATCTTTTACCAGTATTTCTTGACTTTTTTAGAGACACGTGTGCCATTTTAAAATAAAGTTTGACCTACTTGTCCAAATTCAAATTAAATTATATATGATTTTTCTACATATCATTCTTTACAATTTAAAAAAAATTCAAATTTCAATTAGTTTGGTTCAAGTTATTTGACCCACATGAATATGTATCTAATTTTAAAGATGCCTCCACTTTGCAAAACCTTTAAAAAATACTCAACAAAAAATTACAAAAAAATTAACTACTTTTATTACTTACTCCTAACTATCTTTCTAGAAAAGGGTTTTTAAAAATGCTTAACACAACTATATCTTTCTTGACCCACACATTAGACACTATGTTATGATTTTAAAAAAAATAGAAACACTTTTTGATGTGGGAAGAATTTGAACCCTTTAATCTTATTCATTTTGAAAAACCTCTAGTACTTTAAAAACTAGATTAAGAGTACTAAGATTCTTGTTCTTTTGGTATCTTTAGATTTTGAGTGCATGTGTCTCAAATGTCTCCTCCAATTTTAAGTTTAGCTAATTTTAGATAAAACTGGCCACTTATACCCACTTTGTTTTCACTACCTTGGTGTGTATGCATCACATACTAAATATCATCAATAAAGATTATAATAACATTTAAACACTCATTGATAGAAATCCATCACTCACCACACATCAGATATACATGATCCACTCACATCAGGATGACAAAAATGATAACATTAAACTCACATTGCTAAAAATCTCCCCCTTTGTCATTGATGGAAACACCAACAAAAAACACAATCAGTACACAAATCCACAGCTGTTAACACAAACAAGTTTGACATTAATGACCAAAAAATCCAATATAGACAACATATATTACCAACATTCTCCTCCTTTTCATTTACGGAAACACTTAATCAACAATTATCTCACAATCTGTATTTCTCTCCATCTTTGATATGAAAGACAAAGGGAATAGCTATTCAACTTCTCTTAAACATTATTTTCCCTTATGGGTATATCTTCTGCATCTAAATTACTATTCTCCTTGTTAAGGATATCTCTCTTCTGCAAAACTTATCTTTAATTAGGTAACCACAACCTTCCTACTCCTGCTAAGAGTAGCCAGAAAATCAATCCAAGAGTCAACAAATAGACTTTGAATCTACCCCTGTAATGATGCATTGCTTTATACATCTAGTTGGAAGTAGGAGGGGAAATACATCATAAAATTATATGAGAGGTACTCAAAATTATCCTTTGATAGTGCCTTGGTGAAAATATTTTCAATTTGATCCTTGTAGACATATATTATAAAAATGATTGGATGTAGGATTTATCTACCCAATCTCAACTAACTAATGGGTGTCACCATTGGTCATAGTGTCTAAAAAAAGAGGAAAGTGGAGAGTTTGTGTTGACTACATAGAGATAAAATATACAACTAAAAATGATCACTTCCCCCTTCCTTTTACAGATTAATTATTGGATTCACTTGTAGGCATACAATATTTATCCTTTCTAGATCGATTCAGTGGTTATAATCATATATAGATTGCACCTGGAGATTTGGACAAGACATCCTTCACCTATCCTTGGGGGACTTATGCCAGTTTCATGCTTTCTTTTGGCCTAATCAATGCACCAAATTCTTTTCAAAGAGAATTCATTAGTATTTTCTCAAATATTTTACATGACTGTATGAAGATCTACATGGATGATTTCACTATCTATGGTACTACTTTTGCAAAAGCATTAGCCAACATGGGAAAGGTCTTACAAAAATATGACCATAATATATCTTTGAACATTGAGAAATGCTTCATGATGATGCAGGAAGGAGTGGTCCTTGTCCAATATATCTGTTAGAAAGGAATATAAGTGGGCCCAAAAAAACTAAGGTCATTATCAATCTTTTTGTACCTCTTAAACAAAAAGATGTTAGAAGTTTCATGGGACATGCAAGCTACTATAGGAATCTCATAAAAGAATTTAGTACGATGGAAACACCACTCTATACCCTCCTAATTAAAGATGTTGAGTTCCAATGGATAATAGATTGTGATAAATCATTCTCTAATTTAAAAACAACATTAACCCGTGCTCATGTACTCAAAGGCCCTAATTCATAACTCACTTTTTATATTCACACAAATGCATATAATAATAACATAGGGGTTGTCTTAGGAGAAAAATAGGGGGCCATACAAAATTCAATCTACTTTGATAGAAAAAATATGCAAGGAGATGAGTTCAACTACACTATTACAGAGGAGGAGATGTTAACAGTCAACTACGATCTCAATAAATTCATGCATTATATCACAGGATACTAGATCTTTGTCCATACATACCATGCAAAAATAAAATACCTCATGAACAAGCCATTAATTATAGGAAGATTAGCAAGGTGGTTGTGTTGATACAAGAATTTAATATCACCATTGTGCACACACTAGGCAAGACAAATGTTGTGGAAAATTTTCTCTCCAGATTGACCACATCAAAGGACACTCAAGTCATTGATTAATCCTTTCCAAATGAACATTTATTCTCCATTAACTTACAAACACACCTTGGTATGCAAACATATCTCATTATTTTGTCATAGGGAATTTTCCTCATCATTTCTCTCCAAAACAAAGAAGGGTGCTTATTGAAAAATAAATAGTTCTCATGGATAACATGTTGTTTATTCTATATTGGAGTAGATCATATCATGAGAATATGTGTGAGATAGAATGAAACTTATGATATATTTCATGCCTGCCATGATGAACCCTATGGTGGATACTTTGCAACCAAGGGAACCATAATGAAAATTCTAAATACAATGTATTATTTCCCTACACTTCATAAGGATTAAAAAAAATACACTAAGAAGTGTGATAGATGTCAAAGGATGGGTAGACCAACTAAGTCAAATGAAATGCCTCTATACCAAAAAGTATTTGTTACACCATTTGATAAGTGGGGACTCGATTTTGTAGGTCGAATTGATCCAACATCAAATAAAAAAATATTATATCTTGGCTTGCACTGATTATGTGACCAAATGAGTTGATTTCAAAGCCACAAAACATGCTAGGGACAATAAGGTTGCAAAATTCATCTATGAATAAATTTTTACATGCTACGGGGTTCCTAGAGAGATAGTCATAGATCAAGGGGCTCAATTAACCTCCACTCTTGTTACAACATTGGTCAATGAGTACAATTATAGGCATATAAAGTTTACCCCTTATCATCCACAAAAAAATGGCCAATCAAAGATAACAAATAGGGAAATTGAATCTATTCTAACTAAAATGGTAGTGATTCATAGAAAATATTGGGCAAGTGGGTTGCCAAAAGATATTTGGGCATATAGAACCACTTTGAAAACCACCTTACTCCCTTTGAACTATTATATGGTAAAACACAAATGATACCTATAGAGTTTGAATAAAAAATATTATAACAACACTAGACATGGGGTTAGATATATCCGAGGCATAAAAGGATAGGATTATGAAACTAAATTCCTAAGATGAAATGAGAAAATAAGATCTACACCATATTGAGATAATACAAAACTAGAGGGTTAGATGACATGACAAATAAATCAATAAAAATAAGTTCCATCTAGGTGAATAGACACTTCTTTATGATTCTAGGTATAAGGACAATTTAGGAAAACTTCAAACCAAATGGTTAAGACTAAGTAATGTAAATGTGTACCTATCAAGTCTACAACAAAACACTCAATAAATCATTAATTTCATTGGTTAGTCCATCAGATTCAATAGAAATCACATAAAACCAATGAAAATTGATTTATAGCTTCCTATTTAGAAAGAGTTTTGATCTTAATTCAATTGTGCTCTCAGATTAGGAGCTAAGATTAGTGACTAGACATGTTCTAAAATGGAAGATTCAAATGAAATAAGCAAATCAAATACATTCTATGATGGAATCCCTGATAAATAATGCAATTAACATGCAATTAGACTAAGAAATGCAAGATTCAAAACTAAATTTCTATGAAATTAAGATCTACATGCTGAATCTAATGCTAAGATGATATGAAATAACTCTCAAATTCTCAAAAAATCTTGCTAAGTGACCTAAACAATTTTGGCATAGTAATGTTATGTGAATTCTAGATGAATGAATCTTTGGATTAATGTTATTTTTATAGAGTATCCTAAGAGCTTGATGGCCAATGTTGGTTCACCATGAGTGGTGGAGATTGATTCTTGCTTGATCCATGTGATTGATGCATGTGAGTGATCTTTGATTGGTTGAATTAGCTCATTTTTCCTTTAGTGGTGAGTTGGAAAATAGAATAATAAAAGTAATTCTATTAATTAATAAGTCTAGCAATGAGATTTTTATCTTTAATTTAATTAATTGTGCTAGGAAAAATTAATTAAATAATTTTATTTTTTGATGTTTGATCTTTGGTGTCTGATTAAAGATTAATTATGTAACTAGGTGGATCAAATCAATTACATAATTTGGCCTAAGGTTTAATTGATTTTATGATTCTGATTAGGTCCTGACCCTCTAAATAGGGTTTAGGGTAATTCAATTAAAACTAGGGGCTAATAGTTATAGTTGTGTGTGTGAAAATTGTACCTAATCTGTAGACACAAAACTCAGTAAAACATTAGAGGTTAGTGATAATGAAATCATGCAAAATTGAAAGCTATCTAACCAAGTGATTTACTGCCTTCTAATAGGTGCGAGATTAATGTTCTCAGATTGTAATCGAGATCAGTAACCTAGACGACACCTAAATGAAGGATTTGAATGCAATTGATCTAGATATGAGATTGAATGCAATTAATCTATATTTTTGATATTTTTTCTATGCAATAAGAATGATTAATCTGATATGAAATCTATGCTAGATGAAATTGATATGCTATGAATGCTATTGAAAATTGATATGCAATGCTAATCTAACAATGATATGCAATATGAATGCAAAAATAAGATTGATCTCACAAAGATGTCGATTCGCAAGAGTTTGATTCTTCAATTCCAATTCTCCAGCATAAGTTTGCACAATTATGAGATCCTGTGGATGTAAATTTGAGAGATGATTGAGAGATGAATTATGAAGAACTAAGCCTTGGTTTTATAGAAATCCAGGGCTTTGGAGGTGCATGAGAAAAAACCATAAATCACTCAAATAACTCAGGTTGATTTTTGAGTTATTTTATAATAAAGATAATTTAATTCACAAAAATATGCAAAAGCTAAGTTTTAACTCAAAATAGAGTTTAGCTTTAATTGATAATTGATAGTTGTCTGCTTTTATGATTGTGCATGTTTTATTTATGAATTAATTTAATAATAAAGTGATTTATTTCCAACTTAACTGCTTTTAAAAATAAAATAATTGATTTATGGGTTAATCAATTATTTAATCAAATTTTTATTAAAAACTATATTATTAAATAATGACAACTTGCTTTAATTAATTAAATAAAAATTTAATCAATTATTCATAGGATATTTGGATTTATTGTGAAAATTAAATAATACAATTAATAATAGATAGAATTAAATTTAATTACACAATTAAGTGGCAAGATATTAAATCTAATTAATTAAATATAAAAATATTCAATTAATCAAGCTTTAGGATAAATGTGATTTATTGCCAAATAATTATAAAATTAAAGATAATTATGATGATTAGGAATATTACTAGGAATATTCCCCGATGCAGAATTTAAGATAATCAATTATGATTCGATGATGTTTAGATGTGCCTTAGGTTAGGACTTTGATGTCGATTTCGTTCGATTTGTCGATGTAGGAGGTTAATGAACATATAGCCCATTTTTGGGGTATTACATTTTGCCCCTCTTTGAATTACTGTGTGAAGCGTAATGGTTCAAAGATAGTCTGTGTTTGATAGAGATATGAAATTGATGTTTGAAATTGATAATTGATATGAGATAGAAGCTGATTGATATTGAATTGATATGGAGATAATAGGTCTTAAATGACCAAAGATAATGTTCACTATAACAGCAAATGAACCTATGATTGCGAAAAAGTGTCAAAATGCCTGATTCTGAACCTTAGGATTGATAAGAAGTGAGTGACCCGTTCTAGACTCGATTGTCTTAGCAGAACTAGCAAGTATCACATCCGAATCCTTCAGTTACCGAAGAACCAAGGAAAGAACACTATGATCCAATGGTTGCAAAAACTGATACAGTTTACAAGATTAGGAGAATACCAGATTGATATGGATCTTGATGAATCTGATATGCCCCAAGTGATGATAGATTTTCCCCGAGCGATGAGGACTTTTGATGAATCAGTGACTAGACGTGATTGTTGTCTTGATCACTAATGAAAGATATTGATAGATTTGATCGATAGAATTTGATTTACAGACTTTGAATGATGTGCAATACCATGCCCCCTTCAGGATTAAAATTGAAATCTGACAAGAAAAGTCAGCGTTGATAGTTTAGAAGCATGTTAATTGATTTGAGAAGTGGTTATACATGTCCGGTGAATGCATTCTGCATTGTTTAGAGGTCTTGGAGACCAAGGTTGACTAGGTTTGATCATAAGTTGACCATAGTTGACCAAGTTGAAATTTTGATAGTTTGATGTAAGATAATTAGTTAAGTTGAATTTTAGTTTTTTGTGATGATTGAAGGTCGATTATGCAAGTAGTTAATAATATAAATAATCTCAGATTTTGATTTTGATCCTGAAAAAGGATTCTACTTGCTGTTTCGTTGGAGGAACCTTCGTGTAAGATTCAACTCTTGTTAGATTGGAAGAGGTGATTGAAGAATTGTTTAAGCATTGAAGTTCATTTAGTCATTGGGAGATCATGCAAACATGCAAAATGCAAAGAGACATGCAAAATGAAATGCAACCTAAGACCTAAGACCTAGTCACTGATCATGTGTCGATTTGTTATCATCATTAAACTTTTAGGTAACCGGATAAATCAATACAATGCCCACTAGCTAAAAAAAAACCATAGACATATGAATATTGATTTGTATGTGCAAGAATCAATACAACACCCACTGGTCAACAACCATGGATATATGAATATTGATTTTATTTTTGGAATGTTGGATTAGATATAAGCACCAAGGCACAAATGCCAGGATGACCTGAATATCATGTCCATTTTGATATAGCAATTTGTACAAGCATCAAAACATAAACATCGTGATGACCTGAGTACGCCTTGTATTGCAAACACATCAAACAGTCAAGAGATCATTCTAAATCCAATGTGAATTACTCGTAGTGACCCTTTATCATTCACATCCTTAGGCAAGATTGCATTCCACAGTAGGAGAAAGAACTTACTCAAAAAGACAATAGTTAGATCAAAATTCCTTGAATTTTTTGGGTATCAATGGTCGAGGTACGCATGGCCATCCAATTTGAGATAGAGGCTCTTACAGTCAGACACCATTTTAATCCAAAATTTCCAAAGTTATTAGATTTCACATATGAGCAGAAAACAAAGAAAAGATTATGCCCCTAGTCATCACTCTCTAAATCCTATAAAGGACATCATCGAAGAGCTCGAAGGGACACAATATGCAAAAATCTCAATGCGAATCAGTAAGCATACAAGGAGATAAAAGCATGAAAAGCACAGATTGTTTTCAGTTGAGTTTTGATGTTTGATTGCATTGTTGTAGATGCAAAATCCTTTCTGGAGACAAGACTGACTGACTGACTCACATGAAGCTTCAAAGGACTCTGACTAGATAGGATACATCTAAGATACATTGGAGGCCATAGGATATGACATTGATTGCCCCCAAGTTTGAACATTGATAGGATACAGATGCGCAAGCTGATTGGTGTACAAACTGACTTATTGAAAACTGGAAATGTTGAAACAAACCAGGAGATATGTACAAACTAAAGCAAGATTGAAAACTGGGAAAGACCAAGATTGTGCTGATAGATGGAGCATTTTGAACAAGTGGCACCTGTTTGCCAGGTTTTCACCATCTTGGCAAAGATTCTATTTTTGCTACCAAGGCGCCTGTTTCCAGGTTTTCACCAAGGCACTTTTCTTTTTATTTTTATTTTTTTGACTAAGATATTTGATGTCCGACTCAGTCATGCTGACACTCGGTTCACTGATGGAAGTCCTAATAGGCTCAACTGCATTGAGGTAGCAGGCAAGGGCATAGTCATTCGGGAAGGTGTAAACACCATGGCTTGGGTTTGTGGAAGTTTGGTCGATAAGATCAGGGCGTTGGATAGTTAAAGCGGGAAAGGCTTGGGATATGGTGTTCATGGATGGGGATATGTCATCATTGGTCCTAACCTGATGCTCAAGTTCAAAGGTGATATTACAGCTCAAAATGTTCAATTCATGAATAGGCTCAACATCATCATGGGAGTCCTCTTCAGCGATAGGTGGATTCGACACGTTAAGTTCATTGTTTCACTCTAGACCTACGTTGGGTTGAGATACATATTGGTGAATAACATCAATATATTTCTCTGTTATAAGCTCATCTTCTTCTAGAATGGCACCCCATTCATAGTCATTTGACTCAGCTTCTGATTCAGGATCTATAGGAAATCTTAGAAAATGTGTGAAATCAGGATGAATACCCCAAGAAGGATTACCCTCAGTCTCTGACTTGAATTCATATTCATGGGAATCAGTGTCAGAATAACTACCCCCTTCTTCTTGATTAGTTTGATCACCTTCGAGATTGGCTGGTTCTTGTGGTGCAACCATTTCTTGCGCTACAGTAGGTTCTTGTGTTTCTACTACATTAATTCTTTTGATAGGATCATCTGTATCATCAAGAAGATCTTTGATCTCTTTAGGAAATTTTTCATAGGGGATAAGCTCAGAGCTATCTGAATCATCATCAGAGGGTTCTGTTTCTTCTTTCTTAAGAAGGGGTTCTCCTAGTGCAATTTTTTCTATGACATGAGAACAACCACCTTTGAGATGATAGGGTTTCTTCTTAAACCCTAAGCCACCAGTATCTTTGTTGGCTCTACCAATATGTGAAATGGGTGTCACAAGACCCTTTCCGCTGATTCCTAGAGGTCCTTGATCAGAATATCCCATCTTGGCTATCAATTTGTTTCCTGGACCATATGAATTAGAAGGGATTGTAGGTGCTATAGATTCACTAGGTTGAACAATTTTGGATTCAGAATCATCTTTGTATAGCCATGCAAGCACAGCTTCATCCTCTTCAAATTCTTTTTTGGATACTTGCTCCGCCACAAAATTTCTTTTGTATGCTTCCATAGGTTCTGATTTAGATTGCTTCAAGGATTGTCCATATGACTTAGGTGAGATTGGGAGAGATGTTAGAGACAAGACTGGCTCTATAGTGTATTCTCCCATCCCATTTTCTTTGATATTGATCTCTTTAGCAATGTCTTCCATCTTGGATGTGGAAGCCACATTTTGCTGCTTGATGGAAGATTCTCTGTTATTAGGTACAAGCTTATCGGCACTTTCCTTCAATGTATTGCAAGTTGTACTCAGATCTGCTGGGATAGTAACTTCTACCCCTTCATAGGGAAATTTCAAGCATTGATGGTACGTAGAAGGGATGGCTTGCATTTCATGGATCCAGGGTCTCCCTAGAAGGATATTGTAAGCCAATGGTAGATCAAGCACCTAACATGTGGTATCTTTGATGACCAGACCCACTCAGATGGGTAAGACAATGGTGCCTTTAGAAGTTCTTTCTTGTTCATCATAGGCTTTTATGGTGATCTTCTTTCGAGGATCAATAGCCATCTCTAAGAATCCCAACTATGTGATTAAGCTGTAAGAACAAATGTTGAGGCCTGCGCCCCCATCTATCAACACACGTTTGACTCGACGATTTTGGATCAAGACTTCTATGTGCAAGGGCTGATTATGTGGGTGACTTAGGGAGTTGTCATCTTCCTCTGAAAAGGAGATATATTGTGGAGATGTTAGATGACCAACCATAGTCTAGAACCTGTCTAGATCTAGATCATCAGGAACATTAGAGCAGAGCAAAGCTTTGTCTAGGATATCTCTGTGAGCTGGAGATATTTGAAGTAACTCAAACATAGAGATTTTGGCATTGGTATGCTGGAGTTGTTGGATGATGCTATAAGATGTAGGTCTTGTATCCTTTGGATTGGAAGATTTCGAGGCAACCTTCTATTTAGAAGCAGATGTGAGATTGAAAGGTATCTTAGAGACATTAGATGAACTTGGTGTTTGTCCTTTTAGATGAGCCTGAGCTTGTGATCTGGTAACTGCATTAGCTGAGGAATGATTTCTATCTCTTCGTATAATCGTGATGACATTGTATCTCTCAGAGAGATATGGTTCAACCATATTGATGACAGCATTGTTTCTAGGGTAGGCATAGTTGACTTTTGCCCCCATGTTAGGCTAAGAAGTGGAAAATCCCTTGCCATGTTGTGGAAATGGTTCTATAAATGTTGTGTGATCATTATTGCTGGTAGGATTATCATTCATGATGTCTCCTTGATCTATCAAGTCTTGAATGGTATGCTTCAAGTGGAAGCATCCATTAGTTCTGTGGCCTTTAGTCCGATGGAAAGCACAGAATGCATTATCTTTCCACCAATATGGTTTTGGATCTGGATCAGGGTTTTGGATTGGTGGTAAAGAGATCATGTTATCAGCTATTAGGGTTCTTAGGGAAGATTCTAAAGATTCTCCTAGGGGAGTAAACTTTCATTTATTATCCCATCGTTTGAATGGCTTCTTTGGAGATGGTTCAGTAGATTTTTGCTCTGAAGCTTCAATGGCTTTGGTGGCAAGGGTGAGATTGTAGGCCGGTGCCTTTGATGGGGTGTGGATAGTGTCAACAACACCATCAGAGATGATATCTTTGTTTCTATTCCAGCTCTTGTTTTTATCTTTTGAGCTAGATCCAGATTCAGACTTGTCCTTTTGAAGTGTGATTTCTCCTTTCTTGACAAGTACTTTCTCAATCTTGATTGCATTATCCACCATTTTATCAAAAGATACATGATCTTGCATTTGTAATGGATAGTTGAGCTCTGGAATAAGGTTATTGATAAAGATTTCAAGTTTCTCCATTTCGGGAATTTGTCTAGCATATAGAGAGAACTTCTTTCTCCACCTCTTGAGGAAAGTTAGGAATGATTCCCCTGGATATTGCTTGAGGTTACAGATATCGATCATGGTGACTGGATGTTGAATATTGTAGGAATATTGTTGATAAAACAATTTAATCAATTCCTCAAAAGTTTTGATCGTAGAAGGTAATCTTGAAAACCATTGAATGGATGCTCCTCCCAAGGATCTAGGAAAAAGATGCATCAGATAGGTCGGTTCATGCATGAATTCCATGGATTGCATACAGAACTCTCTGACATGATCTTGAGGATCAGAGTGTCCATCATATTTGTCATACTTTGGCATCTCCACTCTTTTTGGGAATGGTGGCATATACAAGTTTTTGTCAAACAGGAAAGGACATAGGGCCTCCATGGAGAACTCCTTGGGTTCCTTCTCCTTCTTAAGATTGTTAAATTTGACTTGTATAGCATGCATCTATTTTGTCATAGCTGTGAGTGGAGTTTCTTCCTCAGGTGTGATTATATCATCAACGTTAAAGTTGGGAGGAAGCTTAGCCCCTTCCTAGGCTAATTGTAAAAAGTATGCCTCTCTATCCACTTTCAAGAAATGCCTCATCATTCTCTTGAATTCATCGTCATTCTGACATCGATGGATTTCAGAGGGGGTAGGTTCTTGGTCAGCATTATGTTGAGAATGGTGTCCCTGGGATCCTCCTCCTAGAGAACCATGATTTGTCCCTGCTTGAGACATGGTAGGAGTTTTTGGGCTCCCTGGAACAGATTGAGGAGGAGTTTTCTGATTACCTCTGTGAGTTGATAAAGGAGGTATGTAACCAGTTTTCAATCGAAAGTTACTGAGACCGTCATCTTTGTAAATACCTGACTTGATGAGTTGTTCAAGAGTTGGACCTGGGGTATTGGTCAAAAGTAAGTTCTGAGATGTTTCTTCTGATTTCTTGTGTGAAGAAGCTCTGGTCTCCACCATTAACTTTGAATGAAATAGAAGAAAAGGATGAAGACAACTGAAGAACAATTTGATTTGAGAAAATCGGATGACGCAACCTTGTCAAGATTATGATAGTTTTGAAGATCTGATGAGATGTGGGTGAAGGAAACTGTGCCCTGGATGTATGGGATAGACCGCCCAAAAGATAGCGGACACGAGTTCTCAACACTTAGTCTATTTTTGAAGATTGATTGAAGATTGATAGTTATGACAAGGTTTTGACACGAGATAAAAAGGACTCAAATTGATCAAACAGAAGACTAGATCAGATTCAAAAGATCAAACTCAGAAAATGGTAGAATGCTCAATAGCTACTGCTCTGTTCCTGACACAATGATATTTTTGACAGATTCTGGAACTAGGCTGGAAACATTAGATATCTTGCAATTTGACAATTTCTGACAACTCTCTCAAATTTTTCCAAACGACACTCTGCAGACTCGTACGACACTGGGTAGTCTATGAAATGATAGTTGCTAAACTCGTATGACAGTTGGGTAGAAATGAAATGACAGTTGTAAAACTCGTATGACAGTTGGGTAGCAATGAAATGACAGTTGTAAATATCATACGACAGTTGCTAATAGGATTTTGACTTTCTTGAATTTGCTGGTTTGAAAAATCGTACAACATTGGGTTCTCAATCGTACGACAGATGGGTAATACTGAAATGACACTTGACAAAAATCATACGACTTTTGACTTTCTAAAATGACTTTTGACTCTAGAAAGAATTTACGTCAATTTTTGCAAAATTTAAGGTCTTCAGTTCTGGATTGTTTGCAAATTGTACTATCCAAATTTTGAAGGTTATACCAGATTTGATCATTTTTAATAGCCAAGTAGATAAACAAGCACGCAGAATAGAAAGCAAGTCATTCCAAGCACATCTAAAAACAATGAACAAGGGCAAAAGCAACCTTGCGCATGAACAATCAAGTGACCAAATTGTGCTAATCCCTGAGAGTACTAATTGTGTATGTTTTGAAAAGTTTTGCAATAACACACATATACCTGAAAGTGAAAAATTGGCCTCTCTAGGGTTTTTAGTAATGGTTTGACTCTGCAACTTTTATGATTCAAAGGGGTGAACTCCAATCCCGGTGCACTAGGGTTTTGACACAGTCCGAGAACTTAATCTTCAAGAGCTGCTAGGGAGATCTGACAACCCAACAATGAACCATACCCGTGGAGATTTCTTCCACAAGGACATTTATACAGCGGCTGTCACTACCATGGTGAAAATGGCTATTATCGCTTGAGGTTCCATCAATGCAGTTTGCCCTGTGAAGGGATTGTCCGCTATGGTTAACCCTCTCTAAAGGTGACTCACAAATTTATACTACAAGGGGACTTGGCTCCAGATTCAAGGTTTTGACACCTCTTCACTTTTAACCCAAACAAAGCAAGCAGATTAATCCGACACGCTAAGACAAAGTTTTGTTCCACCAAGGTCTGTGATATCAACTCCACGTGATCTATCAACCTCTCTGAGGAGAGAATGTATCAATCAATAAGAGAAGATGCACTAACCAATTTTGATTCACCAAAGCTCATGATATCAACCCCACGTGATCTATCAACCTCTCCGGAGAGAGAATGTGTCGATCAATAAGAGAAGATGCACTAACCAAGATGAATGTGAAACACACTAAGTATCCTCCCTACCTACAAGGATTCTATCATCAAGAAAGATTTCTCTAGGAATCCAATCTCTCAAGAATCACGAATAGTGTTCATAGGGCCTAATTACTATGTGAGCACAGATATATTCCCGAAAGCAAATCTACCAAAAGCACCCAAAAAGTAGAAAGAGGAACACTTAACGCTTAAAGCAAATATGAGATGAGTCCACAAGGTGGAACACTTAACACCTCACACAAGCTGAAAATGAGTCCCCAACTTAGAAAACAAGTGAGTTCCTAAAAGCACAAAAGGGTTGCCAAGTGGAACACTTAACACTTCTGTCCTGTTGACCCCTCCCCTTTATGGCGCTGAGATTGCAACCACGGGGTGGAAATGAGGGGCCGGTGGATTAGCGAGTCCAATAACCCAAGATAGCAATCAAGATCAATCAAAAGTATTCTAAGACTACTTAATGAATCCTTAAGGGATCACAACCTAGTATCAAATTATGCAAGTGTGTAGAAATAGATCAAAAGCATGAAAAGATGCACACAAGCTTGACACGTGAGAGATTTATTTTAAGTCCCAAATCAAAATATTATTAGATAAAGGATAATACCTGGGATCCTTGCAACGCGCTTAGTAGATTTTACCTGATTTTTAACAATTCTTGTTGAGCTTTTCCATGCAAGCAAGTGACGAACTCTCCAACAAGCAAACAAGCAAACAAGATATGCAAAATATATTCAGCTTATGAAAACCATAGGATTAGCTCTAAAAATAAATTTTTAGGAGCAATAATAACCATAAATTAATCCAAATGACAACTCATGTCATGCATTGAATCATATGAAAAATAAGTGCATACCCATCATAAAATTTTAATTTTTTTGCACTACATTTGACCTAGTCAACAAGATCTAATTTTTTTGATATGATTTTGGCCACAAAAATAGAAATTTAGAATAGAGACCCCTACTAAAAAATAGAGAGATTTCCAAAAATGCAAAAATTTTAGAAAAATCTCTTCATTTGTGCCCTAGAGACCTGTTTTATCAAAATAGACCAGTTTTTGTAAATTGACTATTTGAGCTATTAAATTGCATCCAAATTTAAAATACAAATAATAGACCCCCTGTATAATTTGAAGAGCTTTCCGAAAATGTAAAAATTTTAGAAAAATGTGCTGATTTGCGTCAGATATTAATTTTTTATGAAAAATTGAAAAAAATTTATTAAAAATTCAAAATAATTCAGAAAATTCTAAATTCTTTTTCAAAGCTTTCCTGATATGTCTCCAACTTGAAAAAAAAATTTCAGACCAAAAATACAAGCCGTTTGGGAGATAAAATTAAATCTTTGAAACTTTAGGGTTTTAGCTCCCAAAAAAAATCAAAACTAGCATGCAAAGGTGGGTTGCCCCACGGTGGGTGCCAGAAATGTGTGTGTGAAAATTATACCTGATCTGTAGAGACAAAACTTAGTAAAACATTAGAGGTTAGTGATAATGAAATCGTGCAAAATTGAAAGCTATCTAACCAAGCGATTTACTGCCTTCTAATAGGTGCGAGATTAATGTTCTCAGATTGTAATCGAGATCAGTAACCTAGACGACACCTAAATGAAGGATTTGAATGCAATTGATCTAGATATGAGATTGAATGCAATTAATCTATATTTTTGATATTTTTTCTATGCAATAAGAATAATTAATCTGATATGAAATCTATGCTAGATGAAATTGATATGCTATGAATGCTATTGAAAATTGATATGCAATGCTAATCTAACAATGATATGCAATATGAATGCAAAAATAAGATTGATCTCACAAAGATGTCGATTTTCAAGAGCTTTGATTCTTCAATTCCAATTCTCCAGCATAAGTTTGCACAATTATGAGATCTTGTGGATGTAAATTTGAGAGATGATTGAGAGATGAATTATGAAGAACTGAGCTTTGGTTTTATAGAAATCTAGGGCTTTGGAGGTGCATGAGAAAAAACCATAAATCACTCAAATAACTCAGGTTGATTTTTGAGTTATTTTATAATAAAGATAATTTAATTCACAAAAATATGCAAAAGCTAAGTTTTAACTCAAAATAGAGTTTAGCTTTAATTGATAATTGATAGTTGTCTGCTTTTATGATTGTGCATGTTTTATTTATGAATTAATTTAATAATAAAGTGATTTATTTCCAACTTAACTGCTTTTAAAAATAAAACAATTGATTTATGGGTTAATCAATTATTTAATCAAATTTTTATTAAAAACTATATTATTAAATAATGACAACTTGCTTTAATTAATTAAATAAAAATTTAATCAATTATTCATAGGATATTTGGATTTATTGTGAAAATTAAATAATACAATTAATAATAGATAAAATTAAATTTAATTACACAATTAAGTGGCAAGATATTAAATCTAATTAATTAAATATAAAAATATTCAATTAATCAAGCTTTAGGATAAATGTGATTTATTGCCAAATAATTATAAAATTAAAGATAATTATGATGATTAGGAATATTACTAGGAATATTCCCCGATGCAGAATTTAAGATAATCAATTATGATTCGATGATGTTTAGATGTGCCTTAGGTTAGGACTTTGATGTCGATTTCGTTCGATTTGTCGATGTAGGAGGTTAATAAACATATAGCCCATTTTTGGGGTATTACAATAGTAGGCCATTTTAGGGTGATTACATTTTCCCCTATTTGAATCTATGTGTGATCAAATCATTGATTTAAAGAATGATGTTTGATGTAGCAAACATAACTTGATTCAATCAATGACTGATTGAGACCAGAATGATCAACTCAATGCAGTGCATTGAAAATGATCACCTATCCAAGGTGATGATGATGGTATTGATGAATAACCAATTTGATGTAAAGCGATGAAATTGATCACTATCAGAAAGATTCTAAAAATCTAGAGGTTCGAAAGAATGAATAAATAGTCTGATATGAAGTGATGAAACTGACTACCATAAAAAAGGATGATCATGACAACTGAATTGATATGGTTCATGATGAAGCCAATTATTTGATGATGATGAAGACACTATCAGTTTTATGTAAAGAGATGAAACCAATATGCCCATGTTGATTCAATGATGGTGAGAAGATTGATGTTGGCTGAGTAATTTGATGTGATGCGATGAAGTCACTAGTTTAGATACATAGGTCAGGGATAATCAACTTGATATGGATTTTGATGAAGTTGAAATGCCCCTAGAGGTAGGATCCTATTTGATTTGATGACCAAACTTGATTTGAGATCTTGAATTGATTGATTGACTCATGAATAAGATTTGGTGAAATTTCTTGATCTGATAGACATGGATTCGATAAATTTTGGTGAAATTTGTTATGATCATGCCTCCTTAGGAGAAAAATCAAAGTGAAAACTTGATTAAATCCTAATGTCGGCTTATTTGAATGATGATGAATTGATTTGGATTGACTAGAAAGTGATTTGAGTTTATTATAAACTAATTTGAGTTGATCTTGTGTTGATTAGAGTGTGATTTGACCAAGTTTGACTTTCTTTTGACAGAGATTGACATCGCTCAGCTAGATTTTGATGTACTTTGACCTTATAACAATGTTTTTTATTTGATTGCATTTTTTGTACATGTGTTCGGTGTCCTGACGTGATGCTTGTTGACTAGGTTTGACCTAGTTTGACCAAGATATATCTACATTTGACTTGGTTTAACCAATTATGACTGATTAGAAATGTTTTTAAATTACTGCCAAAAGATTCCTGACTGATTCTACACTATGTTGACTGATTCTTCCCATGGTCCACTGCACTTTGACTAGGGTTTTAATCGAAAGTTGAATTTGCAAAATTTACCATCGATTTTGATTTTAATCCCGAAAATGGATTTCTAATGGTTGACTGAGCATGTAGTGCTGATTTTGGTCCACTTCGCTAAGTTTGAAAATTAGGTCATAATAAAGTCAAATTGTATAAATAGGTCCAAAATTACCTTTTACTATTCATCACTTTTGACTTTTAGAGTTTGTTCTGCCCCCTGAGAGAAACCATGATGATTCCCACACATAAAAACCAATTTGAGATGTCTTGGTGCCATTGAAGACCTTAACAGTATGTCACACTAGTAAGTGATTATTTTTACCCTATGATTGCGCAAATTTTCATCAATTTTTATGTATTTTAGATACTTTTTTCTAGTTTTTTATATGTTCTTTTTTTTTCTTATGTGATACCTTCTTGCTTTGTACAAAAAATCTGTTATTCTTTTCCTATATTCATACGACTTCCTCTTATTTCGTATTGCCTCACTTTTTATTTTGTATGAATCATTTTTAGGAAACCCATTTATTTGTATGAACATAAGTCCTATTTTGTATATGATTAAATCTTCGTATCCTTGCATGTTTTGTTTCATAGGAAGAACTAATTTCTTTGCATCAGCTGTACTTTTTTGTATGGAAAGTAGTGAATGAATTTCATTATTTTCTTCAATCAGTTTGATCTATTTTCTTGTTGATTTGGTCTCAATGATTGATTGATGAGGTTGTATTGTACTCTGATGCTCTAAATTATGTTGATTATGTTCATTTTTTTTTGATACTAATGCCTTTCTTGTTTGTTTCTGATGCTAACTTAGTTCGATCCTATATTCTTTTGATGCCATAGACCTTATTCGATGAGAATGGTTACTCAATTGTACGATGAGGAAAAAGTGCTAACTGGTCACCTTGGATTGAGACAGTTGTTGGATATACCTAAAATTTGGATGAATCATGGTTTTGTCACTGCCCTTGTTAAGAGATGACATAGAGAGAATAACAACATTCCATATGTTGACTAGAGAGATCAAAATCACACCCAAGGATATCTACCAAATTTTGAGGATTCTAGTGGTTGTAGTTCAGGTAAGTATGAGTAAGATGAAGATGCGATGAGTAAGTATGTTGATGTCTTGATGATATTTTTTGTCACTTGTGTTATTGTTATTGATGTCAACTTAGGTGCTCTTAGGTAGATGATTGTGTTCTTGGTGTACCAAGTTATGATGTAGAAGATCAATTGCAAGTTATGCTGTTAATTATGGGGTGAGATTTGTCACATAGGATCTAGAGGTGTGTGTAGTATTGTATGTATGATCAGATATGTGTATGATGAGTTTTATGCAAGTTACAGTCAATTTGGTGAAGACATGGAATTGGTTTTGTAGTGAAGGAACAAAGAAGAAAGATTTGATCGGTATGTCCCATAGGAATGGAATTAGGTGTTGTGATAAGAGGTGTGTGATATTGATGGTATTATTGGATTGATTTTGAAATCACATCAATATTGGTGATTTGTGGACAGAGTTACATGATTTTGAAGTTTAGACACTAAAGAAGGAAAGAATAGTGAAGTACAATTGGTTAGATCCTTGATCGGTGAAGGAAGATCAGTTTGTGAAGATGGTTGAGTATTCCATAATATGTGATGATGTATCTAAGATTATGTGGAATTTTAGGTATGATTCTTATTGGTCAATTTGATAAAATACTCATGAAGTGGTGCATGAACCTAGGAAAGTGTAATATGTTTGATCTTTTGGTGTCAAATCAAAATGTGATTAGATCCTGATGTTGGTGTGAGATGGAAAATGATTCCAAATTATTTGGTGGACTTCTATGGAGTGAAATTTGAATTTTAGATGTAATATTTAGGCAACTCTATGTTGTAATTGTTTCTATTTGAGGTGTTGACATTTATGTTTTATCGTTGATGTCAACATATGTTTTCATTTGTTTCATCAAGAGTCTTAGAAAGATTGGGTGTGACAAGAATATGTAGGTAAGCTAGGGTGATATGGATAGTGTATGACATTCCAAGGTGCATGAGCTTAGCTTTGTGAAGAAAGAGGTGTATAAACCTTATGTCTAAGGTCATAGATCATTATCTACTTTTTTGCATGAGTTATGGCTGATTTGGTGAAGATTGGTTACAGTGCAGTAATAAAGGATTATTACAGAGATGGTCTCTGAGTTTTCACTATAGCTTGGATGTGAGCATGGATTTTAGCATGCGAGCTTGAGGCTTGACAAAAGACACATGGGATAACATTGTGTGAGATTATTGGGTCACTAGGATCGTGGTGATGTTAGATGTGGCGTGTGATCTTGGGAAGACCTATTTGGGGATTACCAAAGGAGATAATGTGTTCAAAGAGTTTCTAGCAAGGATTACAGATCTTGGCATGCATTTGATGATTTGTATTTGTTTTATACTTGTTTAAGATACCATGTGTATGTTAGAAAGGGTCTATGTATTCATTTGTGCATTGAGGAAGTCCAAACATGCCAACCTAATTGCTTGTTATAAATTGTATAAAGGAAAATAATTCCTTAGAGTGTTGTATGTATGGTTTTATGGGGTTGCAAGCTTGTTATTGTGAGGTCTTCTGGATGTAGAGAATATACCATTAATTAAGCACTTCATTGGAACTACATAGGCAAGGTTAATTATTGTAAGTCAGTTCATTACTGTTATTGTATACTCTTATACATTTATTTGCACAATGGATCCAAAAGGTGGGTTTAACCTTTAGAAGGTGGATTTAACTTTCACTTTGGGAAGTGTTCTCGAGTAGTGAGACTAACTTTGTACTCAACTCCTAACAAGGTTGGAAAGACTCCTAACAAGGTCTATCCTTTAGTAGGGACATGTACTAGATGTAATAACCAACTCCTAATAGGGACATAATATTTCTAGTGCATTATTTGTGGGTTCCATCCCCACCCGAGTTTTTCTCTTAACAAGGTTTTCCTTTACAAAAAATCCTTGTATTATGGTGTTCTTGTGGTTATATTATTATTTTAGTTTGTTTAAAGTAATTAGATTAAAATGATTTAAGCTTCATATTTGGAACACAACTGATTCACCCCCCCTCTCATTTGTGTTGGTGCATTGTTATTGCTAATAATTGGTATAAGAGATTCTCATCCTCAGATAGAAAGATTAAATTCTTGAGGAGATCCTAAGATGGCTTACTATAGGAAGGAGAGGCCTAAGTTTGATGCTGAAAAATTTGACAGATGGAAAAACAATACGAGGAATCATTTGATTTGCATTGGAATTGATTACTGGATGATTACCAAGAAGGAGGAAGATATCAAGGTAGAATCTGAGATAGATGATGTTGATGATGATGCCAAGAAATTGTTTCATTGTAATATGGTTTCAAGGGAAGAATTAATCAGTGCACTTTCAAAATAAAAATTTATAGAGGTTAAGGAACTTGATTTAGCACACAAGATTTAGACAAGGTTAGAAGCTTTGTATGAAGGAGATAACTACACTAAGAAGGAAAATTTGTAGAATTGGAATGTGAAGATGGGGAACCTAAGGATGCAAGATGATGAGAATTTTAAAGAATATGTACAAAGGATAAATGAGGTTGTTATAGTAAACAAAAACTCTAGAGGTACATTCATTGAAGAAGAAGTGATCACAAAGATTGTGAGATCTTTGACACCAACTTATGAGACAAAGGTTTAGGGGATTGAGGAGATCATTAAACTCATTGAGAACTTCAATAGAGATATGTTGATTTCTAAATTAACCACCTTTGAGACTGTAGAGTTGTAGGATGCATTACCTATATTGGAAATTGCATTCAAGGCTTATGTTCACAATGACAAGAGAGTATTATTAAGCCTTGAGAGCACTATAAGATGTAGTAGACATGAAAATATTGAAGATTACACTAATGATTGGGATGAAATATATGAAGATGAGAGAAAGATGTATGATCTTGCAGCTCTGATCACAAAGAGGGAAAAGAGAGGTAAGTGTAAGTTTGAAGGCAAGTTACACCTAAAATATTTTTATTACAATAAAATTGGTCACTTTGCATCCAGAAGTCCTACTAGGGTTCCTAAGAAGAAACCTAAATTTTACAAGTCTAAGAAGGATAAGGAATGTTATTATGCTAGTGAGGGTATTTCTAATGATGATTCTACAAATGATGAAGATGAGATTGGATTTGTTGTAATTAAGGATGAAGAACCTATTCATGAAGAGAAAACTTTAGTTTCACATGTGGAAAAGAAATTAGAATAGATTACAGATAGTGATTTCTCTCATCACATGACTAGTGATAAAAATAAGTTTGTTCTGGTAAAAAAATATGATGGTGGAGTGGATAGATTTGGTGATAACACTCCTAGGTTGAGCATTGATAGAGGATCACTCTCTCTTGATGGAAAGACTAAAACTAATGATGTCTTGTTTGTGGATGACCTTAAACATAATTTTTTGAGTGTTGGAAAACTTATAGATAAAGGCTTACCACTTGCAATTAAAGGATGGGAAATGAACTATTAAAAGTGAGACAGGGGACTTGATCACATTAGGTACAAAAATAAGAGGTAATATGTTTCAATTAAATACTGAAGAAGACATAGTTGTGAGGAATAAAGATAGATTGGTCTGCAAGGGCTATTAAAAAAAGGAAGGTATAGGATTTTAGGAAGCATTTGTACTTGTTGTGAGGTTAGAGGTAGTAAGATTGTTCCTTGATAATGCAACACATAGAGATTTCAATACATATAGGATGGATGTGAAGTCTACATTCCTGAATGGTGATCTTGAGGAAGAAGTATACATAGATCAGCCTGATGGATTTCCTTTGACAAAAGACCGTGACATGGTTTTTAGGTTGAATAAGGCTTTGTATGGACTAAAGCAGGCACCAAGGGCCTAGTATGCTTGGCTCAAAAAATATTTATTGCATCGTGGTTTCACAAAAGGTGGTGAAAATAGTAAGCTGTATTTGAGAACTAGTACACATGATATTTTGATTGTTGAGGTGTTTGTGGATGACATGATCTTTGGAGGTAATCATGAAATGAGAAATAAGTTTTTTGAAGAAATGAAAATTTAGTTTGAAATTTCAATGATTAGTGAAATTAAATTATTCCTTGGTCTACAAATAACTCAAAATAAACATAGTATTTTCATCTCAAAAACCAAGTATCTTAAGGAGCTACTAAAGAAGTTTGGAATGAAGGATTGTAAACCTGTTGGGACACTTATAGTGACTAGGTGTAAGATTTCCTATATTGATTAATCTAAAAGTATTTTTTGGACTAAGTACAAGTCCATGATTAGATGTTTGCAGTACTTGACACACACTAGGCCATAAATAGAAAGTGAAGTTGGAATTTTTGCGAGGTTCGAAGATGATCCTAAGGAGAATCATTTCTCTACTATTAAAAAGATATTCATATAGCTAAAAGGAACAATAAAATATAGTTTATGGTATGATAAATCTGATGATATCACATTGCATGCTTATACTAATGCAGATTGGGTAGGAGATGTGGATGAAATGAAGAGCACTAGTAGAGGATCCTTTTTCCTTGGGAAAAGGTTGGTCTCTTTGTTGAGAAAAAAATAGGATTGTATAGCTTAGTCTACTATTGAGTTAGAGTATGTGATCACTACCATAAATTGTACATAGATTGTGTGGATTAATAAAATGCTTAAGGACATTGGGGTATCCTTTGAAGAGTCTATTTTAATACAATGTGACAATACAAGTATAGTAGAGATGTCAAAGAGTCCAGTAACACATTCTAAAACATATTTCAATCAAATATCATTTCCTAAGGGACAAGGTTGTAGAAAAGGAGGTCAATATGGAATACATTAGTACAAAGGAGAAAATAGAAAAAATATTCACTAATCCCTTGCCAAAAGATGCTTTTAAGTACCTTAGAGGTATTCTTGGGGTGAAAACCCCTCCTTGTGACAACTAGATAATGTATAAATGCATACATCTAGTGGCTATCAGAGATTTATCACTTTGAAGTCTAGATTGATGGATCTACTCTTGAGAGGGAGTGGTTGCAGGTACATAAAAAAACATATTTGGGTGATTGAACACCTAATTTATTTTTGATTATGGTAAAATTAGGTTTTTTTGGGGCTCTAAAACCCTTTACATTAAGAAGAAAGATGGGAAGAGAAAGAAAAAAGCACAAAAGAGCAGTTGAAGGGATGAGAGAACATAGGGAACCCTCCAACAAAGAAGACTGAAAAGAATAAGATAGAAAAAAAGGACCCACATAGAAATCCAACAACAACAAACCGCTACCCAGAACTATTCCTGCTGATTCATATAATCAACAATGTCATCCTTTAGTTTAATCATCTTATGGATATACTCCCTTAGGTTTACTATCTCCTTGGACTAGACACCCATATTATTTTTGATGCTCATACAAGCTCTATACCTAGGCCCTTTAGCAAGGGCAGCCACCTCTTTCATGTCTTCCACAATATTAACAAGAAAACTGCCCTTATTTCCATCTAGCAGGGCAAGCCGTGCCCTCAGATTCTCAGTAGTAATCTTCATACCTTCAAAGATCTACTGCATCAAGCGATTAAGGGTCTCTTCAATTCTATGAAGATGACTAGATGTGATTTGCATTCTGAAATTAACAACAATATTAATCCTAGTCTCTAATTTCTCCAAAAGGGCTTGGTCATCCACAGGGACCCTCTCAATGGTCCCACCAACTGTCTACTTAGCACCCTTAATCACAAGCATAGAAACTTGATCAAACCTTTCCTCAAGCACCTGATTTGTCATAGGCATGAAGATTTGAAAAAGCTATAACTTGTTGAGCTAGGATGTGCAGAGATGGAGAAGAAGAAGACCTTTGACACCCTTTTCCATTCATGTCAAAGGAGGAGAGTTACAGGTGAAAAACCCTTACTATGTTAGGGGGAGTGTTGAAGAGGATATTGAGAAGGTCATATTAAAAGGGCTACTTTTGGGTTGATGTTTAATTTTCACATATGTTTCCATAAATGCCAAAGGGGGAGATTGTTGGAATTATTTCTATTTGAGGTGTTGAAATTCATGTTTATTCATTGATGTTAGCATATGTTTCAGTTGGTTTCATCAGGATTCTCAGATAGACTGGTTATGACAAGAAAAAGAAGGTTTGCTAGGGAAGTACATACAATGTACAATGTTTTAGGGTGCGTGACCTTAAAGTTTCAAAGTAGGAGGTGTGTATATCTTATATCTAAGGTCACAAATCATTATCTAGTTTTTTGCATGATTTATGGTTGATTTGGTGAAGATTGGTTATAGTGTAGTAATAGAGGATTATGACAGAGATGGTCTCTGAGTTTTTAGTAAAGCTTGGATGAGATCATGGATTGTAGTATGCAAGCTTGAGGCTTGGCGTAAGATACATGGGAGAACATTTTGTGATATTCTTGGGTTGCTAGGATCATGGTGATGTCATATGTGTCAGGAGATCTTGAGAATACCTATTTGGGGCCGATCAAAGGAGATAACATGTTCATAGGGTTTCTATCATGGATTTAAGATCTTGACATGTATTTGGTGATTTTTATTTATTGTATACTTGTTTAAGATACCATGTATTCATTTGTGCATTGGGAAAGTCCTAATAGGCTGACCTAATTTCTTGTTGTAACTTGTATACAGGAAAGTCATTCCTTAGAGTGTTGTATGTAAGGTTTTATGGGGGTGTGAGATTGTTGTTGTGAGGTCTGGTAGATGTAGAGAAGAGATCATTCATTGAGCACTTCATTGGAACTATATAGGAAAGGTTAGTTTTTGTAAGTCAATTTATTATTGTTATTGTATACTCATATATATTTATTTGGAGAGTGGATCCAAAAGGTAGGTTTAACCTTTAGAAGGTGGATTTAACATTCACTTTGGGAAGTGTGCTTGGGTAGTGAGCCTACCTTTGTAATCAACTCCTAATAGGGTTGGAGAGACTCATAATAGGGTATATCCTTTAACAAGGACATGTAATGGATGTAATAATCATCTTTTAATAGGGCTAGATCTCTTAATAGGGATAGAATATTTGTAGTGCATTTTTGTGGGTTTTATCCCCACCAGATTTTTTCCCCCTTTATATGGTTTTCCTCAAAAATGAATCCTTGTGTTATGGTGTTATGATTTTGTGGTGTTCTTGTGGTTATATTATTGTTTCATTTATTTAAATTAATCAAATTAAAAGGATTTAAGTTTCATATTTGACACACAACTAATTCACCCTCCCTCTTAGTTGTGTTGGTGTATGTTTATTGCTAGCACTATATGCCCTAATTATTGTAAATATATTAATATCATTTTGTAATGTGTTTTTTAGAGAGTGGAAAAATAAGCAGTAGCTATTGTGCATGTGGCAGAGATAGATAGTAAATCAAGGGGTGCGATTCAGAGGAGAGGTGAATTTGAAAGAGAGGAAGAAGTGTGAACCTAATTGGATCTGTAAAATAAAGGAATTGGTGCTATTTTCTAGATCAACCTTCTTGTTGTTCCCTAACAGTTACAATAGGTTAAATCCCTTAACCGAGTAGATCCTAATAGATCTTTTTCTGTATATCCTTTAACAGGGTGGCACTTTAGCTAGTGTTTTAAGTCCTCTCACAAGGATAATCCTAATAGGGTAAATCTCCTAATAGGGCTAGAAGTAAATCTGTTAACAAGGTGGCTTCTAGCAAGGTCTATTCTTAACCAAACTTTATTGTAAGCTCCTAATAGGGTTAAGATCTTAACCAATCGTACTTCAAAATAATATGATTCTTATTGGCTTAGTTTAGAAGAGTATGATTCTTATTGGTGTACTTTAGAAAAGTATGATCTAGAATATGTGATGACATGTCTAAGGTTATGTGGAATGTTAGGTATGATTCTTATTAGACAATCTTATTGATAATTCATGAAGAGGTACTTGAACCTAGGGAAGTGTAATATGTTTGACCTTTTGGTGTCAAATTAAATTGGGATTGGATCTTGATGTTGATGCGAGATGGAAAATGGTTCAAACTTGTTTGGCGGACTTATATGGAGAAAAACTTGAATTTCAGATGTAATATTTAGGTGGCTGTATTCCCTAATTATTGTAAATGTATTAATATCATTTTTTAATAAATTTTTTAGAGAGTGTGGAAAAATAAGAAGCATGGATCATGCATGTGGTAGATGTAATGCCCCACCAGGGAACCCAAGAGAAGTTAACCTAAAACATGCTACTAAGTTTGGTGAACAATTTTTTTTTCTAAAGTTAACAAACAAGATAAACAACAATGTGGAAGCAATTACCATTTACTCACATTGAAACAACATCCAAAATAGATTACAAGACTCAAGGGTTCCATGACGTAGAATTACGTAAGAACAAAACCCAACTAGAACTAAAATCAATAAAAGATTCCACAACTTATAAATTAGAATTACATGATAACAATAAATACAATTCTCATGGACATCCATGACATCTACATAAACTAACACCCACTGCACATGTCGCAAGGTATGTAGTAATAAAACTAACTATGATAATACAATGTCCAGATTAAGTATCACATGCGATACACTAATACAGGATTACAAATATGAAGATAAGAAAGAAGCATCAATGAAATATCATAAGGAAACCAACTGCAGGATCACCATCAAGCACCGACACCAGGACATCAAATCTCAAATGGTAAAGAATCACTACCACCCATTCATGTAGAACCACAAAGGCCTACCCCACCGTACTGAGGAGATAACCACAAACCCCAATCGGATAACCAATACAAAACAAGGATAGAACTCTAAGAAGAAGGATCCTGAAAAGAACTCTAACACAAGATACACATGATAAAGATATAGGTACAACTCACTAAACCAGAGGCAACTGACACATGTAGAATAATGAGACTATGCATAGGAAGGTGTCATCATGTACGTCTAATCCTTGAGTTTTATCCTGGTAATCTCTCTGGATCCCAGCACTCAAGTGACCATACACGGTATCAATGACCTCTCATACTGACGAAGTCATCAACTATGCCAACTCATCCCTTAAAAGGGGCCTAGTCATCTTCTCAACTCCACCTTAGTCTGTACTAGCACTCAAGCATGGGTGAGGACTTATATCTTATTAGGTTCAGTTAAATACCCCTTAATTATATTAGCTTATCACTTGATTACTGAAACTTTACAATAAGTGGTCCTGGCAGCCACTTGTGGGCCCCGACGCTTATTGCAAGCCACCTCCTACTACATGTCTAGGTAAACTACCCTAGGCTCACAGATCTCTCCTAGATCTAATCAAGTATACAACTACGTAACCTCATATCCATTTTCACACAAAAGAACTAGATATGGTTACAGAGATACCATAAATAGATACAGTATAACATGAGCCCAATGGTCAAACAAGAATGATAATCAGATAGAGTACACTCACATCAAAACATAGTTGAAATAAAACATCTGACACATACCCCATCCTCTGTATCCTCCTAGGTCTTCTAGTACCTGACAACCCATAGCGTAAAAGAAGACACATCAAGCACGAAGAATACAACACTCACATTAACGAATACTGAATCAGGTCTATAAGCATTTATAATTCATTTAGAACATAATTGAATCCAAAGCATATAAATAATGAAATCTACTGGGAAAAATCTGATTATAATCATTACAATATTATCATAACTAAAGAATATTCCCTAATGATGTTCTATGGACTTAAAAGAATAAAAAGCCCAATTTCAATGGAAATATAACACTTGACTAGTAATAATTCCCAAACATAAACTATTCACAATTATCAATATAAGTTACAAATAATCAATCTATGAAACAAGTATCTTTCAATTACATATTAATTTCTTATAACCAATATTTGACTAAGTCTATTTAACAAAGTCAAACTAAAATTTGTCCTAATTTACATTTCGACCATAATCCTTGATTAACTCAAAAGTTAAACAACATATAAAATTAAGCCAATTTAATTAATAAATTAACTAACCCAATTTAACAAATTTAAGAAACTGAATTAATTAATAATTAACAATTAATTAAATCAACAATAAAATTTAAATATAAATAAACTAAATTAACCAATAGTTAAATAGAACTAATTTTAAAATTTATTAACATTTAATAATAAATTAAAATATAACTTAATAATATATTTTAAATTAAAATAAAATGCTAATGCTCAAAAGTAAATTAACTAAATAAAAACATATATTAAATTTTATTCAAAATAAAATCCCAAGCAAAGAAAATGATAAAATGCACTTGAGTGGGGAGCGGGCCCCACGCGCCCCCACACACAGCGCATGGTCTCCCTTACGTGGGCAGCAGTACTGCCTACGACAGTGCTGTACTACCGTAGCAGTACTCTACACACGTACGTGGAGGGATGGGGGTAGGGGATAGGTGGTCCCTGCCCCACCTTTGACCTTTTAAATTTTTTTATTTTTTATTTTTTTTGAAAAACTTTGTTTTATTTCAAAGTAACTCAACTTTTCTAAAAATACAATTAATATATATATTTTTTTCATTGTTAAACTAATTTTATAAACAATGAAAACATAAATATAAATTTTTTAAGAAATAATTTTTTTTTCCTATAAATATGATATTTTCAAAAATAGAAATAAAAACCTGTGTATTATTTTTCCAGAAATGGAAATATTACTAATTTTCAACATCTCATAGCAAATTTGTCTTTTTCTTTAAGTGTCTTTTTCCGTATTTGTTTGTGAATGCAATTCCAATTTACTAATGTTTTCTTTTGTCTTTTGTAGCAAATAATTTCTCTACCTTGGTAAATTTGTTTTGACTATCATTTTTACTATCATTTTCACAAAGAGTGGATTTTTTTACCCAGATTGCATTTTTCTAAACTAAAATTGATTTTTCTCAACAACCCAATTAATTAATTTAACCACTCTATAGTATTAACTATAACAAGATTAATTTTTCATTTTCTATGTGTTCTAGGATGAATTTTCTCCCCAAATTCGAACAACATAACCCTACTATGCCAAGTCATAATATAAACTAAAAGCTATGAATCTAAGGGTTTATTAACACCCAAATTGAAAACATATCAAATAAAAGATCTAATCTATAAATTAAATCAAACATAGTAAATAACTGAAAGTTTCACAGATGAAATCACAGGAAGATTCCTCAAAACCCTACCTCAATTCCAATGCTAGAAACTGAATAAAATTGCCTGTAGAATGTTGAATCTTCCAGATTTGACAATAGGAAAGCTCAACCTGTAGATTTTGAAACACAAAGCATGCAAATCCCAAATCCAAAAGCAAGCAACCTTCACCTAGAATTCAAGCTCAATCTCCAAAAGCTCAAGAACACAAGGAAAGCACAAAAACTCCAAAAGCTCTCTCCAAAATTGCTCCAACAAAAACTGATTGAATCCAAAATGAATGCAAACTCCCTCTATTTG
This sequence comes from Chamaecyparis obtusa, assembly GCA_027943335.1. Classification (NCBI taxonomy): domain Eukaryota; kingdom Viridiplantae; phylum Streptophyta; class Pinopsida; order Cupressales; family Cupressaceae; genus Chamaecyparis; species Chamaecyparis obtusa. The sequence continues at coordinate 207,808 of BSBK01008523.1, forward strand.
GAAATCAATTCCACCAATCAAGCAAAACCCTAGATGACTCACACAAGAACTCCTAATCAAACTCTCCCACTTTTGGTTGAGAGAAATTACTAATTAATAAATTAAAAATAAATATAATTGTGCACCTCTCAACGTAATCTCCTAAAGACAAGTTATCACCATTTTCAAACAAATCACTTTCAACTCAATAAAGCACATGTTAATATTAAAATCTAATATTAAATAAATTAAATACTTAATGCATCATGAATTCATGAAGTTAATTATTTAATCATTTAATAATACTCACAAACATAATAAAATCCAATTCTCAATAAAATACTCAATTAAATCTAAATAATCAATTATTTGATTTTAATTAAATTTCATCATAATAAACTTAGGACATAATTAATATTAATTTCCAAATACTCAATTAATTAACTTTAATTTAATTCTCTCAATTAAATCCTAGAAGCATAATTAAACATTAAATTCAACTATGCACCTAACATTGATATTCACATAAAATAATCTAAATTAACATAATTCAACTATAATCAATAAATTAATAATCACCCACATAATCATAAATCAACTGAATCATGCAGAGTAAAAATCAAACACAATAAATCAAACAAACACAGGAGAATGGATCCTCGAATTCATGCCAACTAGATGAATTCAGGTAGGGTAGAAAGACTGACACTTGTCCAATCCTTAGACAATAAGGCTTAGGTTTAGGGTTTTGGGTCTGTGTATTATCTCCCCTCTTTACCATTGAGATGAATGTTTGTGGGCATGCTCACTCCTGCCAATTCAGGGAAGATGATGCCCTATACTTGCGAACCTATCACCACAAGATGAAGCATGTACATACAATAATATATATAACAGACAATGATAGGGTACGGTCGGTCGTGTGGATCTCGACTATGCAAGTAACTACGCCTCCATCCTCTACCAAACAAACATGTCAAATGTATGCAAATATAAGATAACCATACACATGCCAGTATGGGATCAGTACCATAGATCAATATAAAACATATACATAACATCAAATGATATCAACATCTAATCTATGCAATAACTTGATACACATTCAATGAACAGAAATCCATAATCTTAATTTATTAACATAATAATTGATCACATCAAAAGTGACCTAAAAGAATTCGGTCAACAACATAAACATAAAGAAACCTAAAATTGAACTACGGGCGGGGTACTATAGTAGAATTAAATAGTAAATCAATGGGTGTGATTCAGAGGAGAGGTAAATATAAAATAGATGAAGAAGTGTGAACCCAATTGGATATGTACAAGCAAGGCATTGGTTCTATTTTCTAGATCAACCTTCTTGTTGTTCCCTAATAGTTCCAGCAGGTTAAACCCCTTAACCAGGTAGATCCAAACATATATTTTTTGTAAATCCTTTAAAAATGTGGCACTTTAGCTAGTGTTTGAATTCCTCTCATAGGGATACTTCTAATAGGGTAAAGCTCCTAATAGGGCTAGAGGTAAATTCCTTAACTAGGTAGCTTCTAACAGGGCATGTTCTTAATCAGACTTTATTGTAAATTCCTAATAGGACTAAGATCTTAAACATACATACTTCAGAAGAGTAATTTATTACTCATGGGCATCATCCCCACCATGGTTTTTCCATTTTGGGTTTCCACATGAAAAATACTTGTGTTATATGTTGAATTTGTGTGGATTCTTATTTCTTGGTGTATGTTTTGCTACAAGTAAAGGTTACTTATTGTGTGCATGTGGTGAGGATTTGAAGGATATTTTTGATTAGATCAGTTTTGTGTTTATTGGTATATTAGTAATTCACCCCCCTCTTAGTAATCTTAGGGCCTAATAATTACAAAAATTGGTATAAGAGCATAGGTCCTCTTGGTGATAAGCTTAACTACTTGAGGTAAAGATTTGATTGATAAGATGTTTAGAAAGGAGGCTCCCAAGCTCACAAAAAATAACTACCTAGTATGGGAAGATATGATGGAGCTATACATAAGAGGTACAGGTGATCAATAATGGAAGCATCTTGAAACTTAGTACACTATGCCTTAGGGAACCCTAATTATAGACTAGTTGAAGGAGAAGAAAGAGAACACGCAAGCACAAGAAGCCATAGTAAGTACCCTTTTTTATACTAAATATATTGATGTAAAAGGACTTAGAACAGATTATGAGGTTTGGAAGAAACTTGAACAATTATATGGAGGTGACAAGCATTTGCAAAAGTTAAGAGAAGAAATTAGTAGAGAAAAATATGATGACATGAAAAATGGTAGAAGGAGAGAACATTTCTCAATATGGTGCAAGAATCAAAGATGTTACTAATGAAATCAGAGGTGCAGGTGGTACCATGGAAGAAATTGTCATAAGTAAGATGCTAAGAACCTTGTTACCTTCTTATTCCATTAGAGTGTTTGCAATTAATAAGATGAGAACATTTGATAAAGTGATTGTTGATGGACTGATTAGTAAGATTACTACTTTTGAGATTAATAATTATGATAACAATATTCAGAAGGTTGAAACTACTTTCAAGGATTCTATGGCAAGTGTCCCTACAAGGAAACGTAAAGAGTTGATGACTGAATCTGATAGCTTGTCTAGTTTCACCATGGATTTAGATGCTATTTTGGAGGAAGAAAAAAGATAAGGAGAACTTGAAGCATTGATAGTAAGGAGGTTACCTAGAGGAACCGGTAAGTACAAAGGAAAATTACCTTTAAAATTTTCTCTTGTAACCAAATTGGTCACATTGTTGCTAGGTTTCCTAATGGAGAACACCACAAGGATAAGGACAAATACAAGAACTAGAAAGGAAAGAAAAAGAAAGAATGTTATATGGTTGTGGATGAAGGTGTAACCGATGAGGAATATGATGAAAATGATGAAGATGAAATTATTTTTGTTTCTATAAAGGAAGATCATTCCGTAGGAGATAAAGAAGGTGGAAAAGCACTTGTTTCACATTTTGAACATCATAATAAATGGATCATAGATAGTGGGTTCTCACATCACATGATCAATGATAATTATAAGTTTACTAAACTTAATGAATTCTATGGTGGTGTTGTAAGGTTTGGAAATAATTCACCCTTCTTCATGAAAGTTAAAGGTACCATTTCCTTTAATGGAAAAATCAATACAAATGATGTCTATTATGTTGAAGGTGTAACACATAACTTGTTGAGTGTGGGTCAGCTTAATGACAAAGGATACCAACTTGAGTTTAAAGGAGGAATGTGCAGGATCATTAGAAGTTCTGGTGATGAGATTTCTATTGGAAGGAAAACTAGAGGTAACTTATTTCAATTTATCAATATAGTTAACAATTGTTTTGTTGCTAATATTGAAGATAGATGGTTATGGAATAGAAGGTTCTACCATGTAAACTTTGATATCTTGGTGAAGGTAAGAAAGACTAATGTAGTAAGAGGAATGCCACAACTTGTGAAACATAATTTTATGTGTAAATACTGTCATATTGGTAAGTTAACTAGTACATCTTTTATTAGTGAATCTTATTCATCATATAATATAATTGATTTAGTGCATATTTATTTATGTGGTCCTATGAGACAAAGGAGTTATAATGGTGATAGATATTTTATCCTATTTACTGATGATTATTCAAGAATAATGTGGGTTACATTTCTGAAGGACAAATCATATGCATTTAGTAGTTTAAGGATTTTAGAGCACTGGTGGATAACAAATTAGGAAAAATTCTAAAATTCTTAAGATTAGATAGATGAGATGAGTTCACATTAGATGAGTTCATGAAGTATTGTAAAGATAATGGTATAAAAAGATAGATATTAGAAACCCATAAAAGGAGGTTCTTATCCCATAAACCCAATTTATTTGATGTTTCTAGATCATAAGAACAATAAACCACAAGTAAAAATCAAAGAAAACATCATGCCCCTTGTCATTTCTTCTCTAGTCCGTAGACTTTATCGAGTTTCTTGGAGGACATAACCAATGAAAATAAATAATAATAGACAACAAAAAAATAAAATTTTATATCTTACTCCTTGTTCCTCTAGTCCATGACCATTATCGAATCACTCAAAAAAAACATGATCAACATAGCTCAATCAAGTTTGTGTCTAGTTATTATTTTGGTTTGATGTTTGTTTGCAGATATATGTTTGTCTATTTAGTGGTTTTGATAAACACTATTTATTAGGTGATTTTGGTTTTATTTTACTTTTACGATCATTATTTTCTTGATGAGTGTTGAGAAACACTAATGTTTGAGTGTGTGGGTGTTAAGAGACACCATTGTGTGTCAAGTGTAGTGTTTGTGTTTGTTGAATGTTTGTCATCACTTGTTTTAGAAAATCCATCTAATGGGTGTTGAGAGACATCATTGTGTTGAGATTGGTGTTGAGCAACACCATTTTTGTGATGAGGTGGTGTTGAGAAACACTAATGTGTCAGTGGAAGACCATTTAGTGGATGAGAGACCATGATGACTGAATCTGATTGGTGAGACAACTGACTCTGATTGGTGAGATGACTAAATAACAAGACGTCGACTTGGATAATGGAATTACTAGGAAACTACCCCCAATTAGGTATGCATATCGTAGGATGAAGACACACACTGTTTCCAAGCTATGATGGTGATATTCTAAACTAACTACTTTGTAAAAGATTAGGAAAGTGACTAAAGGTATTTACAAACTAAATCCTAAAGAAGGAAATATAGCCAAGTGATGCATTGATCGATGGAGTGGCCCGTTATAAGTATCACCTATTTACCAAGTTTTCACTACTTGGCTTAATTTTCTATTTTTCTATCGAGGTGCCTATTTACCAAGTTTTTGCTGAGGTAGTTTTTCTCATTTTTAAAATTTTTTTATAATTTCTCTCTTTTTGATTTTTTTTTTTGATTCATGAAGGCACCTATTTGAAAGGTTTTCACTAAGGTGATCATTTTTCAAGACTTTTTCCGATGTTTTTGTATTTTCTTAGGAAACATTTTCACTATTTTGGGGATTTTCTAGGATCTTTTTCCTGTTATTTTTTAGATTTTCTCGGGAACATTTCCTACTCTTTTTGGATTTTTAAGGATTCTTTTCTGTTATTTTTGGATTTTCTCAGGAACATTTTTTGCTATTTTAAAAAAATTTCTTAGGATCCTTTTCTATTGTTTTTAAATTTTCTTAGGAACATTTTATGCTTTTTTAAATTTTCTTAGGATCCTTTTCTATTGTTTTTGGATTTTTTCAGCAACATTTTATACTGTACAAACTATTGATCTCAGGATGTAAGGTGTAGAAATTATTCAACTGGATTATATTGATCGGATCTAGAAGTATATCTCCTGGTGTTGAGAGTTGATAGGCTCTAGAGCCAAATGCCACTATAATGATGAAGGGTCTGAGCTATTTGGGTTTAAATTTCTCTTTTGTTCTTTGTTCTATTGATTTTTAGGATTTTTTCTCAATACAAGGTCTCCAACCTAGAATTATCAATGCTGTACTTTCTTGTTATAACCTCTAGACATCCTCTTCTGATAAACTCTCAAATGATTAAATGCCTCTTGTCTACACTCATCTAACAATTATAGCTCTTGAATCCTTGATATTTTGTACTCTTTATCAATTCAAAGACTTCTCAATGATACTCTTAGAGATGGAACTTCTAATTCAATAGGTAAGACTACCTCTAATCCATAGACAAGAGCAAAAGACATTGCCCCTATTGGAATTTTGATGCTGGTTCTGTAAGAACACAATGCTAGATTCAACTATAGATGCCAATCCTTTCCTGATTTGTTGACTGTTATGTGTAAGATTTTCAAAATTATTTTGTTTGAAGCTTCATCTTGTCCATTCCCTTGCGGGTAGTAGATCGATGAAAAATGTCATGTGATGTAAAAATGAGAACATAACTCATCCATATCTTTGTTTTTAGATTTCCCCCATTGTCTATCATAATTGAAGAGGGAATTCTATACCTACAAATGATGTATTTAAGGATGAAAATAGACACTTGTTTTCCTGTCGCTTTGATTAAAGGAATGACTTCAAACCACTTTCCAAAGTAATCCATGGCTGTGATAATGAACTTGTATCTATTGGATGATGAAGGAAATATTTGTCCAATGAGATGAAAGGCCCACTGTTGAAATGGAAAATGTGTTACGAATGGTAATAACTCCCTTGCTAGAGCATGGATCAGGATTCCATGCATATGACACTTTTTACAGGACGTAGTAGATTGAATTATTTATTTTTCCATGTTATGCTAGTAATATCCCACTCTTAGGAGTTTCTTAGCCAATGAAAGACCTCTCGAATGAGATCCAAAAACAATTTTGTGGACTTCTTTTAATGCACACTTAGACTGTTCTCGTTCTAAATATATAAGTAAAGTACCATCTAGGACACACCTATATAAATCATTAGCTATGATTACATAAAATGATGTAGTTTAGATCAAGTTTCTCTTCTTATTTTTGGATAAGGTGTTAGTGTAATTCCCCGCTAGGGAACCCAGGAAGACATGACATAAAACCTCTGAAGATGAAAGAATTTTTTTTTTCCTTTGTTAGCTAGAACAATACTCATCATTACTTCATATTTATAAAATATAATTATGCACTTGTTTATAAACTTGAATGCAAGATATAATCATCCTAATTCCTCATAGGTTCCCTAACATCACTACTAAAGCAACCTATTTACATTCATGACTTGTTCATTGAAGTAAAAGCTTTATTGTTCAATGTAAATTTTAATGCACCAAGGTAAATGTTCCTAACCCATTTCTTTCATTAAACATAAGTTAATCATTTAACAACATTATTCCTCACATCATTAATTCTATATTGATCTCATAAACATCTACTATCTTATATACCACTTTTCTCTAATAATTTAGGGAAAAGGTTCATATTCATTAAGGTAAGCATTATCTTACGTACTTCATTAAACCATACTCACTTTATGCACTAAGTAAATATAAACCAACTATTGAACATTAAAATAAAGCTACTAACTTGTTTTATTGATTCATAACTATTCATTTTTTTATAATTCCAATTATTAATCTATCATTTTACAATAATTACTTTCATTAAGAGATAATAAATACTTTACTAGGTACATCAAAACATAACTATATCTAAGATAATTTATGTAATAAATGAACATCATAAAAGAACATGAAAGATATGAGAAAGTATTATAGACAACTTCCTTTTAATGTTGACAACATGCTCAACACATAATCAAATATTTCCCCCTTTCTTTCACTTAGAACCACCCATTCTATAATACATTTATTGAAGTAGAATTACATTATTATGCCATGTCATATGACTCTTTACAATACATGAATACATATAGATCATTTCATCTCAACATGATAATATACAATGTGAAATCTTCAATTGAAGATCTGGAAAGGATCATGTGCAAGGATCATCCAAGAGACCACAAAAAATACCTTGATATAATATAGATTAACCACCCAACCATGTGGGACCAATAGGCCCACTCCCCTAAGCTAGGAGATATAAACCAAGGCCCATGCAAAAGGTAACAACTAAGGAATACCTAAGGTGACTTAAAACCTTCCCCAAAAAGAAACATGAATAGAAAAGATAACAAATCAAATAGGACTACTAGAGGCATCACAAATCAAGAAGTAAGGATCTCTAGAGTACAAGATAGGTGAGTTTCATCACATAGCCTTTCTTGTTGGGATCATTCCTAGCGGTCATAGACTCCAGTACCCCATCACTGAGATCATTCCTAATGGTCATATTCATGGAGTCTGACACCCCCTCACTGGGATCATTCCTAGCAGTCACATGGACCTTGGTAATCCAATAGGCATATGCAGACCAACCATAATTATCTTTTTTAGTATGTTTATCCCCCCTTTCCAGTTAATTTTATTAATGTTTTCACTTGATTAAGAAACTCACCAATGGGATCCTCTTGGTGGCCACTTTGTGCCCTAACATGCACTATGAGCTACTCACCCATTGTACCTAGATTATTACCCATAAATGCAACATCATAAATGCACAAAAAAAATTACATCAAATCATAAATCATTTCTTTAAAACATCATATTACCATTTGATTAGGTTTAGGTGATCACTGGTTGTCCTAATCCACTGGACAACCCTAAAATCTAATCTATCACCCAGATTGAATTCAAAGACCATAAGAAGGCATCATAATGAACCAACATGATATAATAACCATATTCAGTATAATAAAGGTCTAAATGAATAAAAAATAACACCCTAAAATCCTTTGGTATCCTACTAATCTCTAACACTTGACAACTTCTAAAATTCATTTATTTCAAACAATGATTAAATACCAAGAGTAGTCATCAATAAACAATAATTCATAACTTCCAAAAAACCATAAATTTAAACAATCGCTTTGGTGAGAATATAAAAATATCGTCATAGACATTGTATCCAATTTTATGAAGATCCAATAGTGGGAAAGAAAGTTATGACTTTTGTTCTAAAATAGAAAACTGTAGTTAGGGTTCAGACCTACCTTCACTAAAATGGTTGTAACTTTCACAAAACATAATAAAAATACACCAAACCAATGGGAAATGAAAGATAAAACATATTACCATATCTAAAATCAAATTAAGGTCTTTAAATAACTTTTAAAATCTATACCATTCAGATTAAATTAACTATAAAATCAGAACCTAGAATGGACAAGTTTAGTCTGCTAAAATGTACATAATAGGGAATTAATTCAACCCAAAAAAGGAAATACAAGAGATACCCATTTGAAATCTCTAAATTTCACTTCCAAAAAACCAACCAAGAAGAACTATAGACTCAATTTATATTATTAAAATAACAGATCTCCAAAAATTGTTTACTAAAAACCCCAGGAAAACACATGGCAATTTTCACAAAAGGAAACTCAAAATTTTTAAATAAATATAGGAATAGAAAGTAAAGATATAAAAAATCATGATAATATATAAATGTATCCATATTGTATCAGATAAATAATGCAATCAATAAATTCAATCCATACCTCAAGTCCTACAAAGATTCAACTAAAGGAGGAAGGAGACAAAGAGAGGATTTTCTTGTTACATCTTTTTCTTCAATACGTCCTCCAACACCTTTGGTAGCACTCAAAAATTCCTTCAATCTTGTAATGTACTATGTAAAATCTTCACCTTCTCTCATTCTCATAGAATCAAATTTGCCTTTCAGGCTTTCAACTTTTGCCTTCTGAACATGCTGATCTCCACCATATACGAATGCAAGCTTGTCCCACTTCTATTTTTTTGTATCACATCCTTTAAGATCATTGAACTCTAGGTCGATGAGAGAAGAAGATATCCCAAATCTTAACTTGTGTGTGATCTTTCCTTTCTCTTATTTGTTCAACTATCATAGGTCCAAATGGTAGTGGTGAATACTCATTGTCAAGATAATATAATGCATACTCTCTCCAATTCGAGATATGTACAACCTCATCCTACTTTTCCATGCTGAGAAGTTGTCCCTATTCAAATTTGGTGCCTCCCTCTTATACATCTTCAGATCTTCTACTCAAGTCTTTTAAACTTATCCCTTTAGAGTACCTTGTCTTTGATACCAATTGTTGGATTACTAAGAGGGGGATGAATTAGTAATAAGTGATTCTTTAAACCTTAAAAAATTTAACTCTGATTCAACTCAGAAAGATAAACTTCAGTAGTAACCAATAACAACAGTAAATTAACTTTTTCAATCAACAACTTTAATTAATTAGCAAATAACTTGCACAATAAACATTCAACACATTTGACACTAGTATTTAACGTGGAAACACAATTTGGGAAAACCCACTGTGGGAATTTTCACCCACCAATCAAAATACTCTTCTAAAGTATGCTCAGTTAAGAGCCAATCCTATTAAAGATTACAATGCACATTGTTAAATGTGACCTTGTTAGGGGATTTTCCTCAGATCTGTTAGGATATTCACCCTATTAGGAGTGGCTTGATTAAAGGGCTTTTAACACTCTTCTAGAATGTCAACTCTCTAAAGGATTTACAATAAGATAGTTAAGTCCACTCAGTTAAGATATTTTCTTGCTATAAATGTAATAAGCAACAATATAAATTATTTAATCTATAAATCTACAACTACATCTTGCTTAGTCAGATCACTTGTGTTCTCTTTGTCTTCACTTCATTCCTTCACTATTGACTGGCCTCAACACTTCATCAATCTCTGTTGTAGACTCAAATTTCCACATTTTTCTTCTTCACTGCATCACTTGGAAACACATCAACACTTCAACTAGAAAACTTGTTTTTCATTCAATTTAATCCTTTTATATAGACTCTATTTTTCTTCTTAATCTTCTTTATTAGGTTTTCCTTTATTTATTCTAAACCATCAGATCACCCTCTTAAACTGATTAAGTGAACTTGGTACTCAGTAAAACTTGTTATCATCACCTCAGAACTTAAAATTTTCTTGGAACTTGTACCTTCATTTTTTTCCACTTAAATATTTACCATAGATCATCACCTTGAATTTTCCTGATCATAGATCTCTTTAAATAACTCTTCTTCATCCTTGGATTCTTCCAGATCACTATGGCTCTTCATTAAATGTTTTTCTGATCCTTGTATTTAATTTCTATTTCGTACTCAATGCCCTTCCTTTTCCTTCAATTGAAATTCTATTTTCTTCGCTTTGTAACTAACTCCTTGCACTTGATGTCTTGGCTTCCTTTCTCTTTACCAAAAATTACTTTCCTTTTACTAAATGAATTCTTCCTGCTTAGTAACTAAACTATTTACTTTTACTTTTCAACTTTCTAATCTTTCTCACTTGTTCAATCTCCTTTACCAAATTGATATCATCAAATGTAAAGTAGAAAACAACTAAACTATAATTACCTTATCATTGTATGATTTGTATTAGCTACCCAATTAATTTCTTCAACTTCACTAACTCCTTCACAACTTTTCACTTCCTCTTTCTACTTAACTCAATATAAACTAGAAATAAATTTCTTGACATTAATGACAAAATAACAAATGATCTAATCTTTCTACAATCTTGTATACTTCTAATCTCGGTCCTCATTGTCATCACTAGTTATGGTTAACAAAAATTAATTCGAGGAGTTATGTTCTCCACCTTACTTTCATCCTTTGTGATTATTTTTGAACCCTACTCTTTGGTAAGGTTTAGCATTTTGGATCAATTAAAATCTTTTCATTAAACCCTACGATGTTATTTTTCCATCATTACCTTTTTGGCTTGTAGGGCCAAAGGGGTACTCGTCATTAAAAGGGGACCTATTTGTCAAGACCTATCACTGTAGGTAATTAAGTGTAGGTCATTTTAATCTTTTGTGCCTCAAGTTATTTTTTCCTAAGGTATCACCTCGTAGCCTTTTCCCTTTATTTCACTGAGTTAGGGGTTAAGTGTTCATGTTTGGAGGGACCCTTTACCTTTTCAAGTAGTGGGATACGTGTTATTTTCCCATTCACCCTGTGATCCCGTGATGGTGTCACAGATGGACCTAACTTATCGTGGGAAGGCGAGGATTTTCCATCTATCAACTATTCATTTAGTAGAACTCTACATTAATATCTTATGCTATGTTCAAAATTCCTTTTGGTTAAATCTCGGATTACTAACAAGTCCATCTTTCAACATGTTCTTTTTTTTTAATGGTGATCTTTTAATCTATTTATAAGAAGGTATTATTCCCCATTGGTGCTCAAGGACTAAAGTGTTGTAGGGATTGACAATCCTTGTGATCCCATGATAAAAATTTCCTTACAATTATTTAGTGTGGGATCACGAGAGGGTGCCATGTGTCTTGGTTTGTTTGTGACTAAGAACGAGGGGTTGGGTTGCTTGAAAAGTTGGTGGTAGATGGATGTGGTTGATTGGTCAAAACTAATAGCAGAATTTTAATATTAAAGTTTTTGATTATGATATGGTTAAAATATTTACAACTTATGTGCTAATATTTTAACACATGGGTAAAATCAATAAAGATATTTTGATCCAGTAAAAAAGGTGATAAAATTTTATTGCATAAGGATGAGTTTGTGTTGTGAGTGATGGTTAAAGAAAGGATGGAATCAATGGTTCTTGTAATCCCATTCTATAATTTGATTGATCTTTATCTAGCATGGGATCATGAGATCTTTCCACGTATTCACGGTTGGTCAGTGTTGATAAAGGTAGTGCTAGTAGACGAGGTGATGAATTGGGTGTTTCCACTTGTCAATTTATTAGTCCATGTTCTACGTCAAAGGTCAGCATTCATATAGAATTGTGATTGTTGTTTGAATTGCCAACAAGGAAATGATTGATGGTTTATCATGTGCAGTATGAGGGTTAGTGGATAGTGGCTAAAAGATAAAATGGTGTCAGGCCATCATACTATCTTGATATTTTCACATGGCCATAAGGAGGAGTTTTAGGAGTAGGGAAAAAGATGTGATGTATCTTCAATAAATGGAGGCATTGTACAAGAATAAAATGGCCACTATGACCAATACATTTTGAAGATTCTCAGGTTTATAGTGGGCTGACAACAAGATTTGATATTGTAAAGGTAGATATATGTAGAGAATTACACACAAACAATTGTTCTGGTGTTCAAGGAGTAGAGTCATGATATTCTCCCAGTTTGTATGATTTTAGAAGTTATCTATTCTTCTTCCCTACAAACTTCATTATTAAGATATTAATAGAAATGGATGTTCTAAAGAAGGTAGGAGACTTCTAGAACATGGCCAAATTTGTGAGGATACAATTGTAAGAAGTATATTGGGATATATGAAAGGAGCCATGCATATCATAGCCAAAGGGTATTTAAATGGAAAATGATAGCCAAAGGGACATTTAAAGAAAAACTATGCTACAAACACAATATCCAAAATGATAACATTCTTATATTTACTAATGACTGCATTGCAGAGAGGTGAAAGGGGAAGAAGAGGTCAATGAGACCTTAAAATTATGTAGTAACCTCTAGAAAGAGGGAGGGAGGTTACCCAGAATCTTGCATTCTTGCACGCGTCGCAAAAATGCCAGTCACTCATGGGCTTGCAGAGATTCTTGAAAATGTTTGACACATGTCAACTCTGCAAATTTCATGGCCCATATAGGGCATGATATTTACATAGTTTATAGATTTTCTATTTCATCAATTGGAATTTTGTTCACCTTTGAAGGTTAAAAGATAACATACTATGCTAGTGTAATGCTTTTATGTATCAAATCTTGTTAGGTCACTTTTAGGTTATGACCTGAAGCTTGTTGCATTCCAATTAATTTTTGAATCCTAGGGTCATTAGGGTAGGAGGGAGAAGATATATAGGCCAATTAGATTGAAGAAGGATAACTTGTGGAAACATCAGATCAAATCTGGTCTCCTTCTATCAATATTTTTTTCTTCTCTCTTCTCTAAGGGTTCCATCTTGGGGATTCCAACGTTTTGGGTTTAGAGTTCCACTTCTTTATTTTGGAAGAACATTCTTTTGGCTCCAAACATATCTAGTTCTAGTAGAAAGTTTTCTAGTTCTTGGGTTGTGTTGTAAATCTTTTACAAAATAATTTTATGAATCTGGGTTGATTCCTTTTGTTATTTTCAGTGTCTTTAGTAGTAATATTATATGATAGAGATAGCATGAGTTTTGTTAATAAAATATAATGTTCATTCAATTTTCTCCTTTGTGAAAACTAGATAAGTTTTAAGAGAAGTAAAACAAAGTGTTATCCTCTCTTAATATCTTGTTGTGAGATATGTGGTTTTTTTTTCATGTGTTGGTCTAATGGATCAATTTAAATGATTTTTAGAAGTTTTAGATTTGATGGTCTTGTGAAGGGATTTTGGTAAGTAGGTTGGATTAGGATTACTATTAAAGGGTGTTGTAATGTAAAATTTCTTAGATCATTTTCTATCAATGAACTTTGTTGTATGATGTTATGCTTCTTATGGCTCCATGGCCCAAAGGGATGAGACATTGATCTTAGTTAGGTGTGGGTTTTACATGTTTATTTCTCATGTTCTAGGATACTCTTGCTGGAAATATTGATTAAATCATAGAATATAATTTACTTTTATGAATTTTTTTTTGTCCTACCTTATCTTATGCTTCATGCAGGTTGATGTTCAATGGGTAATTAGCCATCATCTAGTATCTCCCTATAATGTTTGATGCCTTATATAAGATATATCTATTTATGAAATGCCATGTTTTAAGTTTGTAAAGTGTGTATTGAAGGGCATTGAGGTTTACCTTCCTGTAGAGCCTAAAGTGTAGAAGGATTTATAATCCTTGTGAATTGGTCCAGTCCTCTTAGGAATTTTCTACTTGGAGTTGGCTTCTCCTTAGAATTTGTTGAAGAGTACTGGTAGCTATTTTATAGTATAAACCCCTTATAATCGAGAACCAACAAAATGAGGACTCTACTAGGGATAGTTGTGTAAATAATTTGTTGCAAAAATGGTTTATATCGAGTGTCTTCTTGCCTTGCTATAAATTTGTTTCCCAGTTCTGTTTTCCCATCCATGTCACCAACAACTCAAGAGATTTGTTGAAAACTTGTGCAAAAAAGTTTATAGTGAGTTGCTCCTTTCTTTATTGAATTTGTCCTAAATTGTTTCTCTATAGAGTCATGTTCTAAATATTCTTCCACTTTGTCAATTGTGTATTTCTCCAAGGGTGGTATGATAGTATGTTTTTTTTCATCAAGCATAAATTTGGTCAAGATTTGTCCGTTATGTAAAGGTTTTATATTATCTCACCAAGAGTGAGTGGTGACTTTGAGATATCTGTTTGCACTAGTTACATTATTGTAATAAAATAAATTATGGATTCACAGCTCTTTTTAATTAGATTTGAAGCCCTTGTGATGTGGTTCTTGGACTAGGAAGGAAATTTTAAGGGCTTATGAAGTGTTGTTATGTTGTTGCTAGTTTTTGACAAAGTGTGAGTAGAAAGGAACTTTGAGCCATAGCTTACTTGTCCTCCACAAAGTGGTGATGAATCTACCAAATAATTCAGTGAAGGTGTGAAGCAAGCTTTAGATCCATCATGTATTCCAGCCAAATAGCTAATTTGTAGCCACATAACTTCTAGGTATTTTGATTTGCATATGCAAAATATTTTTCATGAAAGTCAGTTGTAAAGTTTTTTGTTTCCCTATTAAGTGTTTTCAAAAATAAGTGATGGACTGATCATTATTACATACTTATAATTTTTTTTGGCTTATGCATTAAAGTATTGAAGTATGTTTTAGTCACATTTGGTGGTAGGGAAATAGGTTATGCTACAAGCTATAAAATAATATTATAAGTAGGTATGGTTTTAATGTATATGCGAGAAACATCAAGTATGTTTTCACATAGTATGACACCCATGTTAGGTTCTTGTGGTTATTTCTCTATACAAAGATATAATCCATTTTTTTTTTATGGCATTAGAGGATTCCCCAATGTTATTCCTTCTGATATTAGGAAATGTAATCTATGCTAGATTTCATGCTAGGAAATGTTTTTCTCTTAATTTATCATAGTGATTCTATGCTAGATTTCATGCTCAAATTGGGAAGATCTACACTTGTATCTATCTCTCATTTGTTTTTGTATATTATCTTTGTCTATTCAATAGTATTATTGTGTGTATCTATTATTGTGTCTTAAAATAATATCTTATTACATAGTAAGGGCTTTCCTCCCTCAAGTGAGGTTCATTTTACTACCTGTTTGATCTTTGTGCAATAATGTCTTTCCTCCCTCAAGTGAAGCTCATTATTATTGTCCATCTTTGTGTAATGGGGGTTCTCCTCCTTTAAGTAGGGTTTTATTTCTATTTCTTGTCTCCATTTTGGTTTATGCCATCTTTCTATCCATGAAGGTGAAAAAACCAAAGCAAGGGTTTAACTAAGGCAATCCTCTATACAAACCCAACATTGTTTCCTATATCTATGTGTGAAGATGATGAATATGTAATTAGATCTAGGACCTCAGACCAATTGAAACATTTTGTAACTTTTCTATTCTTTGTTGAGCAAGACTGCAAAGAAACATGCAAATATCCCCGCAACACAATATCATCCAAGGCTGAGAGCTCCAAACTTGTTAGGTATGTAATCTATATTATGTGTTTCCCATTCCTTAAATAAAAATATCTATATGCACTATAGTTTTTGTTTTTTCAGCTTTATTCTTGTTGGTGTAATTAAATATTCCTAATTACACTTTACTTAATCTTACTTTGGATAATGCATTGCACAATAGTTTTTCATTGAGAGACCTAAGAGTTTGAACCTCAATTATATACATGGTGTAGGATAAATTCCACTTTAGGTATGAGATCCACCTTTAGTGCTCATATCACATTATCATCCTCATCCTATGTCACATACTTCATTTCATAATGGAGGATGATGCACATTTTGTGGACATGTGACTACACCTTGCATAGGTGATAGCTTATTAATATTAAAGATTCTTATCATTGTCTCTTATCACCTTTCCTATTTAAGGAGGCCTATTATATAAAATTCATTCAATCATCTAATGAAGTCCATTATCAATAATATCATTCTTGCATCTTAATGCAATTGTCTTTCCAATCTCTTGTGGAAGTTATATTGGTCTTTCATTTGATCCTAGGGGTATTGTAGAGTCACCTAAAACTCTAAGATGGTATCATAGCTCTCAAGGTGTGAAGACCTCTTCTCAAGAATATCAATCTTGGCTTTATTTAATTGTGGGTGTAGAATAAGGCTATCTGGACATCACCATTTCATAGTCTATTTGGGGAAAATTTGGGGTTTTGTATTTTGTGCCTTTCTATTGTAGGTCAATATTGGAGCTTGCTAATAAAAATCAGAGGTTGGAATCATATTAAGGAGGTCCAAAAACCCCTGAATCAAAATTTTCTTCATCCAAATCAGACACCTAAGGCCAAATCTAGAGCCATTTGAATTTTGGAAGTGCGGTGACTGTGATTCAGAAAAAATAATTTCAGAGGTGATTTTCAAACAACGATATCTCAGCCATCTAGATTCCTTTTTTCGAGCATTTGTTTTTTGTTTTGGAGTAGAATATCATGATCTACATAGTCATGGAGGTGGTTTCTAATCTTTGTTCTTAACTTTTTCTGAAAATCACAAATCCCAGTTT
>BSBK01008523.1:230000-252500 GCA_027943335.1 Chamaecyparis obtusa
GCATGAGTTTTATCACTTTGATTCCAACCCATAGAATTCTGGTTAGAATAAGTTGTAGACTTATGAGTTCCTTTGATCCTGAGTCCTCTATCTTTCCTAAGAGTCTTGATGACATCAACCCTATCATGGATAATAACTGTTACCATTCTTCCCATTATGAAGATGAGGATTTAAGGGTTCCTTGTATGCAAGTCCAAAAAATTTCCCATGACTTTGAGAAATTTGAACAATGGTTAGGAACATAAAACCCTGATCCCAAGGTCATTTATGTTGTATAAGGTTTAAGGAATCTCACCCAAAATGATGAACATGGTGTTAACATCTTGTGTAGTATCTCTCATCTCATTGATACCAATATTAATCCTCTTAGGGATTTTGCTCAAGATTTAGGTCTTCTTCCACCTACTACTAGTGTTGAAACCTCCATGACTATCTCTACTTCCATTCTTGGTGTGTCCACTTATGCTCCACCTATCATAAAAACTTCAATTCAAAATTATAATCCTATACATGTCAGTATTCCTAATCCTATTGTTCCTTCCAATCCTTCAAGTGTGCTATGTGTTTCATTTCCTTCATCTATTCCCACTTACCATAGTGTCCCTTTTTTTTATTCAACCATTACTAAAATTTCTAACAATGTTCCTAACATTTCCAACATATCTCCTCCCATCGTTCTTTCTACCAATTCTACCATTAATAGTTTGGCTCAAACCGTGTCTTCTCTGTGACAAAAAGTTTATTCAATGACTTAATCAAAGTTCAACAATCCTACTTGTGACATTTCTAGTCCTTTGTCTTTGGATATCATCCATGTTGTTATCCCTCAATACAAAGATATTCCTTACCTTCAGACTTATAACACTAAGGAAGATGCTTTGACTCATGTTAAAACCTTTCAAATCTTGTGTAGTGATTTTTCTCATGATCATAGGTTCATGGATAATTTGTTTAATAGAACCTTTGAAGACAAATCCTTGCAATGGTATTGTTCTAAATTCCTCCTTATTCTATTGATTCCTTCAAAAACTTGCTAATGCTTTCATTCAAATTTTCCAAAAAATAATTGGTCCTAAATTTCTTTGACCAATTTAATGCATTGTAAACAAGGTGTTAAAGAAAAAGTGATTGATTTAATTGGTATATTTAAGAATTTGTATGCTCATATTTCTTATATTTTTCTTGATATTGATATTCAATGTATTTTTACTACTAATTTACAAAAATACTTTAGAGATAAGATTCTACTTTATGAATTCTCTTCTTTCACTCAATTGTGTGTAGTGCTTCATGATTATCAAATTCAAGTGAGTCTGTTTGAGAGAACCACTATAATGGATCTTGGTGATAAGAGTGATGCCACATCTAAAACTATCAACCAATTATAGAAACCAGTAAACTCCATAAAAATAAAAAACTCATCTAACAATGTTGATGAACAAGTGACGACAACATTCAAAGGTGTGGTTCCTTTGTCATCTTTGTTTGGTCTTGATCATAATTTTGCTCAACTTTTTGAATATTTTCATAAAATGTCATTGAAGTTAATTAATGCTTATGTATTAACACTTCCTCCTATCAAACCCATTTTCAAATCCAAATCTTTTCCCAAACACTTTTATAACAATGCTTTATGTCAATACCATTGTTAACCAGGCCATGATACTGAAAAGTATTACCAATTAAAAACTATTATCCAAGACCTTATTAATTCTAAGGCTATATCTCTTGAAGGTCTCAATGATGAAGGAAACAAATCTATAGAACCTCCTAAACAAAACTTTAAAATCTAAACCAACCCTTTTCCATCTCATTCAAACAAATACCATTGAGTCTACTTAGCCTTTATCTTCTTCTCAATGGTTTGACTATAATATGGAATGTGATAAAGCCAATCATGTTGTCATCCTTATTTTTCAATTCAAATATAACCCTCAATATGATCCTTTTATTACCTTTGACTCTACTGAGACAATTAGAGAACCTAATTGTCCCCTCTGTATTATCACAAAGGTCAATGGCCTTTATTATAGTGGCATCCTCATTGATCCTACTTGCATGGTGAATGTGATTATTGAAGAACATATTTTTACTAGACAATTACAATGTGATTATTATGATAAATCTGATGTTATGATCCAAACTTGCAATGTTTTCCTTAATTCTCCCTATGGGTATATTTCATTTCTTGTTAAAGTTTGTGGTAAAAATTTGGATGTTACTTTTACTGTGATCCCAAATTATGATCAATTTCAAGTCAAACTTGGTCTTCCTTGGATCACCTCTGTGAAATCTATGGTTTCTCCTATTCATAAATGCCTTAAATTTCCTCATAATGGAGAAATAATGATTATTAACCATAGTATTTATCATCCTTCACCACCTTGACACTTATTTGATCTTGATTTATTTTAGCCTTCTATGCCTCAATCAGCTCAAACTTGTCTCGATAATCTCTTTTTCTTCTACCAAGCTTACAAAGTCCAAAAAAAATATGCTCTTAGAAAACCCAAGGATGTTCCATCTCTTTTCCTTGGATGTGGAATTCTTCCTACACCTCCTACACCTCCTATATATGATTATGTTCTACCTCCTATATCTTATATACATACCCTTGATGTGGTCTCTCAGCCTAGTGTGGTTCCTTCCATTTTTCCTTGTCAAGATGAAAAGGGCCTGATGTTGATTGATCCCAAACTAAACCCAATTTCCAACAAAACTAAATGTAATTATCATGATCATGATTTTCATCATAAAAACCATGCTAGAGATCGCCAAATATCTTGAATTCTACTAAAATTAATTTGGATGAAGAAGAAACTCTTTATCATGATGATTTTGATTCTAACAATGATAATCATGCTACTAATTCTGTGTGTGAGATTATTGATCTTGATTATGATTTTCCAGCTATGTTTTCACAAAAATTATCTATGAATCCTAGTGAGAAAGAAAGATACCTATCTTCACAACATGGTCCTTGTTTGTAATTGGCTATTGTTCCATCTTTTGTACTTGATTTTTCTCCTCTTTCAAGTTTTCCACCTTCCCTAAATACTACAGACTGAGATGTGGGGCAGATGATACACTTGAATAGATCCTCTTGTATGGTGGATTTTGTGGGTTTTCCTATTACAATGTGCTTCCTCCGTAATGTGATTCTTGTTATATTTTTTGTTTAGATTTCTTTAAATGACCCTTGTTGCATTTTGTTCGTGCAAGGTGATAAAGGAATTAAAATGTCATAAATAATTTTCTATTTGTATCTTCTTCTATATGTTGTTACATGTTATTTCATGTATGTACCATTTCTCATTAATGTGTCTTTGCATTTTTTGATAAGGGATGATACAAAATAGTATCGACCTATTCTTTTTGGTCTCCGCAATGTCGGCCCCAAAAGACTCTTCTTCACAACTCTTACATGTTATTCTTCCATTATGCTTGTAGTTCTTCTACCTTTAAAGGATGATGACATTTCATTTTGAAATAATATAAAATGTATTATCATATGATCATACTCACCATGGAGTTAGTATATCCCTTCCATTCTCTCTTTTGTCATGTGCTTATTTCCCTTGATTTTCCCTTTCTTGGAGGAAACTCATAGTGGAAACATTTCTTGTGGGTGTCTATACGCTCTATTAAAGTCATTTATCCCATTAAGGTGTTTGCAATCACTTTAATGTGGGGGCATACACTCTACTCCATATTTCATATTTTTCACATACATACACAATGATTTGATGCAAAATATCTTGTGGATAACCAAGGATACAATGTTTTCCTTGTGTTTCTACTTTGGATCCCTTAACAAAAACAATCTTTCTTTAAGGACTGATCCTTCCTCTTTGATCCCTATGGAAACAATCTTTCCTTAGGCCTGATCAATTTCTCTTAGATCCCAAGTAAAAAAAATATTTTTTCCTTAAGGCTTGGCCCCTAAGGAAACACCCTTTCCTTAGGCATGATCATTCCTTTTTCGAATCCCTTAATGGATACAATGCTTTCCTTAAGGCATGATCCTTTTTTGATGGATTGAACCATTTCTTCTCCAAACCCAGTGCCTTAGAATAGTAGGGGCAGGGTGGGAGGGAATCTATAGTTGGGTGGGGATATTGGCGAGAACAGTAGGAGGCGGCATAGCCCATATAATAGTAGGGGTTTATTCGCTTTAAGAAATCGCATCCAAATGAACCGCGAATAAACCTTAATTCACGGGCTCTCTTCACTGACTAGCATAAAAAATTCTTGCTAGACCTTTCAATACCATCATTTGTGGTGTTTTTCCTTTTTGTTTTGTCCATAGTAAGATAATGGGTATGTTCATAAAGATGAGGGACCAAAAATGGGGTATAAGATGAATTTTTTTTTTTTGTAATCAGAAAACTTTGAACTTTGATGAGAAATTGAAGATAGTTAGATTTGAAATTTAAAGATGCAACAAGAACAAGAGTTTTAGTACTCTCAATATAGTTTCTAAACTACTAATTTGTTTTGAAAATGGTTGAGATTAAGGCCCTCAAAAAGGGGGAACACAAAAAGTGGTCCTATTTTTTGTGAAAAAACATAACATAGCATCTGCTGTGGTCCCCCTAAAAAGTTTAATTTTTAAAAATTTTTTATAATCTATTGAGTGAGAAGTTATCTAACACCTCGTAGTTTATCCTAGATTTTTCTACTAATTTCTTGATGAATGTGTGAATGTTTATGAATTTTTGAAGTGCACAAATCTTGAAAATGTGAAATTTGTGTGTGCTCTCGCTAGAAATTATAAAAAACTAATAAAAAATTAAAAAAATTATTTTTTAAAAAGTGTGTAGAATGGAGTCCAATATCTAAAAAAGTAACTTGTTTCAAAATTTTACGAACAAGCCAAAATCTTTGCCCAAAATACTACATGTTGGTTTTTGACAAAAACTAGACATATTTACAAAAGAAATTAGAGATGAAAAGCTTAACATAATTAGAATTAAAAATAAATTATATGGTTAGATAGATAACAGAGAGATATAGAACATCATGTTTTCTAATTTTTTTGTTGTTGAACCATGTGCAAATGTGACATGGAGCACACAAGAAAAAATGCATTTTTTTTGTATTTTTTAACCTAATGCAATTAAAAAGACACACACCCTATTTAGTGTGTGCCCTATGTGGTAATAAAAAAATATTCAAAAAACCTTCTAAATACAAAACAAAACCTATTTGATATGTGTCAAATGTGTGAATAAAATCTAGTAGGCCCTGCTAGGCCAATTTCACCACCAAGACTATAAATAAAATTTAACATTTAAGCATAAGTTTATTATACTTAAGTTAAATTTTATGTATATACTTTGAGGATGTTTGAGAGTGGTTTTAGCTTCATAGGTGTTAAAATAAATATTCTAGATTTTGAGGGGTTTTAGGAAATTTTAGACTTAGCCAAATTTTGGGAATCAACACATTGTCTTTAACATGATTCCCAATGGAATATTGATTGTAACCTTAAGCCCTTGACTTGTGCATAATTTTTTGAGGGTAATTTCTCATTTTATTTTTTATGCTATGGTTATCTTGGTAATTAACATGTATATTTAACCATGTTAGGAGAGAGAGAGAGAGAGAGAGAGAGAGAGAGAGAGAGAGAGAGCACATTAATCATCATAGGACACACTTTAAGATTCTAAGTGGTTCTAATGTATCATTAGGGTTCATAATGGGTCCTAAGTGGTACTAGGATACCTTAGGACCCATTAAGACCTCCTAGGACCCATTAAGACCCATTAAGACCCTTTAAGGCACATTAGGATCTCTTATGAACCCCTAGAGAATATTAATCATTATAGGATACACTAATGGCTTCTAATATCTCCTAATATATCGTAATGGGTTTTAATGGGTCCTAAGTCATCCTAGGAACCCTTAGGACCCATTACAACCCCTTAGGATGCATTAAGACCCATTAGGACACATTAGGACACATGAGGACCCATTAGGACCCCTTAAAACACAGTAATAGTCATAGGACACATTTTAGGGTTCTAATATGCCCTAATGGGTCCTAATGTATCCTAAAGGTTTTTAATGGGTCCTAAGTGGTCGTAGAATACAATTTAGGGTTATAATGTTTCCTAACAGGTCCTAATGTGTCCTAAGGATTTATAATGGGTACTAATGGGTAACACACACATATGAGTAAGTGCACAATTATGGGGGACTAAAAAGATGACACTCATCTTTTTGGTTCCCCAAAAAACATAGGGCGTACTGTTAGAATGATTTTAGAATAACTAAGAGGGGGGTGAATCAGCTATCCTCAAGTCTAGATTTACCAATTGAACTTTCTATCTCTTCAAAAAACATAGATCTAATCAATAATTCACTCGGTCTTTATAGAATATATTAGTAACATAAAACTTATAGTCCACTATCCAAAAGTAATCAACTTGTAGAATATAAAGCTTTCAACAACATTGACATCAAACAACATTCGCACAAGTATAAGACAAAGATTTAACTTGGAAACCCAATTTGGGAAAAACCACTGATAACATGCTACTAATTTTCACTCTTCTGAAGTGAGCTCTATGAGAAGCCAACCCTGTTAAAGGTTTATGACACACACTGTTAGGTGTGACCCTGTTAAGAGTGGCCTAGTTAAAGGGCTTAAGAACATTCTATTAGAATGTCACCTTGATTAAAGGGTTTACAAAAATGACTGTTAGGTCAACCTTGATTAAAGGATTTTGACCGATACAATGGTTAGAAAGTAATAGTAGGTTTTGATATGAAATATAAAACTCACTTTGAAAATAAAGATCCAATGCAAGCATATTCTGATTTACTGACTGACCTTTATTTCCATCTTCATCTCTGATATGCTCAAAATTCTCTTCAAGAAATCACGTCAACTTTGTTCAACTCTTCACAGCTTCACCTTAGCCTTCTGCTTAGATTCATCAATCAATAACATCAACCTTTTCCACACTCTCCATAACCTCACAATTAGGTCATCCTTATACCTCCTTGATTAGGTAGATTAATCTTTTTCCACTTAATCTCTTTTGTAGATCTCAGGTTTACGTCAGATTCATCTAATCCTTCAATCATTTTATTCTCCTCCTTTTTCTTCTAGATACATCTTCAAACTTCTCCTTGAATCCATAAGAAAATGGTTTACCATGCATTAAATTCTCCATATCATTCATTAATAATTTTAACAAATTTTACATATCCCAAGAATTCAACTATGTCGACTGGGATTCTCAATTCTTTCACAAACTATAAATTATTGACACTCGGTCAATACTATGTTCATCTCCTTAGTCATTAATGGATATCTTGGTCATCGCTAAAACTTTCCTTCTCAACAAATACCATCTTCTCTCGGTTAATTATCCGTTGCTCGAAAAGTATTGATGCTCGATTGACACTAAATTTTCTCAGCTTATACTAGTGCTCAGTCAACACTAACATCACTCGGCTTAAACTAATTTTCTTCACTTTTTCTCAATTAATCCTATGCTTCCATTCTTTCTTCTTCACTTAGTGTTAAAGATAAAAAACACATTACCTTGTCAATGTGAAAACTAATCAAGTACCCATTGAAGTATCACATAACTCAACCTTTCCTTAGGTCCTCTTGTTATATCTCTTTTCAAATCCTCTTCATCAATCAAAAGATATGGTACTCTACTAGATAGAAACTATCTTACGAGTTAAGGTTTGACATCAATGACAATATAAAAATTGTTTCAATTGTAGTTTCCAACAATCTCCCTCTTTGGCATTAATGGTAACACCACATGATTTACCATACAATCCAAAATCTTTGTATATTATATCTTCATTAATATCCTTAACTTCATTCTAATCTCTAGTGCTTTATCTGTTCAACTTTATTGAATCTCTCCCTCTTTTCTTAGGGTCATTTCTTCTATTAAATCTCTTTTCTGTATCTCTCTCTCAGGTTCATTGAATCTCTCCCTGTTTGACAACAATGCCAAAGAAAACTTTATTTGTCACTTGCATCTTTACTATGTAGATATCTTCGTATCAGTTCTCTAATTTGTATACTCCCTCTATCATCTTTCTTATGATTGATTTACATCTTTTTCTTTAATTCTCACAACTTTAGGCAACTCCTAAAGTGTGACCTCTTCTGCATCAATTTGTCTGATATTCTGATTAGCACATTTGATGTAGTGCTCCTATATGTTACTAGGTAGCCTCAGTTAGGATCTAATCACTTCTAATTTACCTCTAAGAAATTCATGAGCATCTTTAGGTAATACTTTTGTGAATATATCTGCTAATTGTTCCTTTGTATTCACATATTCCAATCTCACTTATTTAACTTGAACTAGCTCTCTCAAGTAATGATAGATACTTGATAGAAATATGCTTAGTATTAGTGTGTATAACAAGATTATTTGATATGTTGATAGCACTTGTGTTATCATAGAAAATAACAACTGAATTAGTTATTTCCTCCTTCATACCTTTTAACAATTGCTTGATCCACAGTAAATTTGAACAATTCACTAATGTTGCTACATATTCAGCTACTGCTGTAGATTGTTCTATTTCTTGCTTTTCCAAGAGACTAATTTGTTTCCTAGAAAGAATGCACCACCACTTGTACTCTTTATGTCATCCACATTTCCTGCCCAATCTGCATCAGTGTAAACTTTCAGTTCAAACTTATCATTCTTCTTGTAATACAATCCATAGTCCTATGTTCCTTTTAGACATCTCAATATCCTTTTTACTACCATCATGTGACTCTCCTTAGGATTTGCAAAAAATCTTACAACAATCCCAACTACTAGGGAAATATTTGGCCTGCTATGGACAACACATTGTAGCTTTCCAATCATAGATCTATACAAGGTTTGATTTACTTCAGCTGTATCATTAGTTTTTGATAATTTTTGTCTAGTAGCCATAGGTGTACTTATTGGTCTGGAATATTCCATACCAAAAATTTTTAGTATCTCCTTGACATACTTAGATTGAGTAATATAGATACCTTTCTTCATCTATTAAACTTGCAAACCGACAAAGAATTTGATCTCACCAAACATAGACATTTCAAATTCAATTTACATCTCATTTGAAAAAGTTTGACATAGGGCATCTTTTCCTCCAAATATGATATCATCAACAAAGATTTCAGCTAATAATATCCATTTACCTTTTTTAGTCTTCAAATACAAATTTATGTTGTCATTTGTCCTTACAAATCCAATCTTTATCAAATAGTTGTGCAGTCTCTCATACCATGGTCTGGGAGCTTGCTTCAATCCATACAATGCCTTATGTAGTTTACAAACCATATTCTTCTTTCTTGGGTCAAAAAATCCTTCTAGTTGTTCAATGTATACTTCTTCTTCCAGTATTCTATTCAGAAATGCAGATTTGACATCCATTTGATACACTTTTAATCCTTTAAAAGTTGCATATGCAAGTACAGTCCTTACTCCTTCCAATCTTGCAACTGGAGAAAATGTCTCCCCATATTCAATGCCTTCTTCATGTGCATATCCCTTGCATACCAATCTAGCTTTGTTCCTAGTGACTTCTCCATGTTCATTTAGCTTATTTCTAAATACCCATTTTGTTCCAATAACATTTTTGTCTTTTGGTCTCAGTACTAGTGTCCAAGTTTAGTTCTTTTCTATCTGCTCTATTTCTTCATTCATGGATTGTATCCAATCTTCATTCTCTAAATCATCTTTTACTATCTTAGGATCAAATTCACATAATAAGTAGGCTTGATCTTTTAACTTAATTCTTGTCATGACTCTAGATTCCTTATCTCCAATGATTTTTTTTGGCTTATGATGTCTTCTTGCATATTGTGCCAATGTAGGTTCAAATTTCCTTTCTACTTGATCTTGATCTTCAGGTTCATCTTGTAGATTCTCTGTCTCTTCTTTTGATTTCTCGACAACATCCTCCTAATGTTTGACATTTTCTTGTTGTGGCTCGGCAAGTTCATGTTGTTGCTCAACATTTGGTTTGGGTACATTTCTAGCCTCTCCTTCTTCCATGTATACAAAAGATCTATAATCTTCATGTTCTTGCTTGCACTCAATTTCATTCTTTTCTGCATATTCATCAACTCTAACATTTTCACTTTCCACAACTTTGTTAGTGTTAGAATTCAAATACTTGTAAGCTTTTCTCTTAGTTGAATATCCTAGGAATATGCCTTCATCACTTTTAGCATCAAGTTTTCCATTCCTATTATCTTTTAGTATATAACATTTGCTTCCAAAGACTTTAAAGTATTTCACATTAGGTGCATGCCCATACCATAACTCAAAAGGTGTAGCATATGTACCTTTCTTGATTTGTACTTGGTTCAGGGTATAAATAGTTGTACTTATAGCTTCTCTCTAGTATTTTTTTGCAACATTCTTCTCTATCATCAGTGTTCTAACAAAATCCATAATTGATCTGTTTCTTCTCTCTGCTATACCATTCTTTGGAGGTGTCCTAGGTGTAGACATTTGTCTTTTTATTCCTCCACACCCCTATGCATGCCCCCCCTCAGATTCAATTGTGGGAGGAGGAAGCTGGGCCCTACTATCTATAAGGGCTTCCCTCTTGGCCGGTTGAATCCTTTAAGCTTCGAAGCCACTTCCTCAAATATATGACGGATGTCCGAACCCGTTCTCTTGTATCACAGATCTACCATTATAGAATACATTGAACTTATTTGATATGAACTCTCATCCTCTATTAGATTTTAAACATTTCAATATTTTACCTATTTCTTTTTCAAATTTTGCCAAATACCACTTAAACAATTGAAATGCATCAGATTTCTCTTTTAGAAACATCACAGTCATCATTCTAGAATAATCATCAACAAACATAATGAAATGTTTATCACCATAGTAGCTTTGCACACCCATAAGTCCACAAAGGTCAGTATGAACCAATTCCAAAATATTATCAGAAGTATTTGTCTTTCTCTTGAAACTAGACTTTGTCATTCCCCAATTGACACTATTTACACATCACATTATCAAGTTTATTGAATCTTTCAATAAACCTCTAACTTTATTCATCTTACTAATATTTACCAAATTGTTAAAGTTCACATGACACAACCTCTTATGCCATAACCATACATCATCAAATTGTGTAAACAAACATGTTTCTTTAGATAGGTCTAGATAGAACAAATTACCTCTTTTCTGTTCTCCACTTCCAATTAGTTCACCAGTGGCATCAAATATTTTAGCCTTCTTGTGATGAAATTCAACTCAGTAACCAGTACTTAACAATTCTACCTTTTAGTGATTCAGGGTTTCAAACTTACTTTTATCACTAGTCATATGATGTGAGAAACCACTATCAATAATCCATTTATCACCTTTACTCACATATGAAATAAGAGCAATTTTCTCATCTTTATCAAAATCATCTTTCATAGCAACATAAAGAACTTCTGTATCACAATCATCAGATTCACTAGTTTCACTGTCAGTTTCCTTTCTAGCAATATAACAAGATTTCTTACCTTTTTCTGTGTAGTCTCTGTACCTTCTGTGATCACTATCATTTCTTTTGTCTTTTTACTTTCTTTCCCTTCTTTCATCCTTGTCAGTCCTGTCAAGGCATCTTGCTACAATATGGCCAACTTTGTTACATGAAAATAGAGTATAGGAAATTTATGTTTGAATTTTCCTTTTCCTCTCAATATCCTTCTAGCCATAAGTGCCTCAAGATCATCTAGATCATCATCAAAAGTATCACTATCACTTTCATTGTTACTGTCACTGCTCACACATCTTTCTTTTCCTTTCTTGGGCTTATGAAGAACCATTTGAGACTTGAATGCAGATTCAATGTTGTGAATGGTGAAATGATCAAAATTGGACAACTTAAAAGCACTAAGCTTTCCAACAAGACTTTCCAAAGTTAGGACATTACCAAGATTACATCTTGATTCTTGTATTGTAGATACTCTAATAGCATAGATAGGAAGCAAGGTTCTCAACACTTTACTAATAACAATTTCATCATCAATATTTCCATTAGATCCTCTAATAGAATTTAATACCTCCTTAATTTTGCCATAATAATGAGCAACACTTTCACCTTCTTGCATTTTCATTTCATCAAACTTACCTCTAAAACTTTCAGATACAATCTCCAAACTCTAGATAGTTGCTAGTGTGTCCCACATTTGCTTTGCATTAGTAAAATTCTTGATGTCTTCAAATTTAGGACAGCTTAGGGCAGATACAATCTCCAACATTTCTTGATTGTGTTCTTATTTTTCTTTCATCTCCTCGGCTATCATAGGTGCAGCAGGTGGTACATATTCATTTTACACATAGTGTTGCACCGAATCACCAATACCAGCTAGGTGCAATTTCATCAAACTCTGTCATGTAGGGAAGTTCCCCTTGTTCAACTTTGGTACCTCCTTTTTGTACATCTTGATCATTAGCTTCAAGTACCTTTAAAATTTTATCCTTACAAGCACCAACAACTCTGATACCAATTGTTAGAATGATTTTAGAATAACTGAGAGGGGGGTGACTCAGTTATCCTTAGGCCAAGATGTACCAATTGAACTTTCTAGCTCTTCAACAAACTTAGATCTAATCATCAATTCACTTGGTCTTTATAGAATATATATCAGTAACATAAAACTTGCAGTCCACTATCTAAAAGTAATCAACTTGCAGAATATAAATCTTTCAAAAATATTCACATCAACCAAAATTCACACAAGTATAACACTAGGATTTAATGTGGAAACCCAATTTGGGAAAAACCACCAGTAACATGCTACTACTTTTCACTCTTCTAAAGTGAGCTCTATGAGAAGCCAACCCTGTTAAAAGTTTACAACACACACTATTAGGTATGACCCTGTTAAAGGATTTAATCACCTTGTTAAGAGTGGCCTGATTAGAGGGCTTAAGAACATTCCATTAGAATGTCACCTTGATTAAAGGGTTTACAAAAATGATTGTTAGGTCAACCTTGATTAAAGGATTTTGACTGTTACAATGGTTAGAAAGTAACAGTAGATTCTGATATGAAATATACAACTCACTTTGCAAATATAGATCCAATACGCTCATATGTTGATTTACTAACTAACCTTCATTTCCATCTCGATCTCTGATATGCTCAGAATTTTCTTCAAGCAATCATGTCAACTCTGTTCAGCTCTTCATAGCTTCACCTTAGCCTTCTGCTTAGATCCATTAGTCAATAACATCAACCTTTTCCACACTCTCCATAACCTCACAATTAGGTCATCCTTATACCTCCTCGATCAAGTAGATTAATCTTTTGCCACTTAATCTCTTCTATAGATCTTAGGTTTAGGCCAAATTCTTCAAATCCTTCCATCATTTTATTCTCCTCCTTTTCCTTCCAGATACATCTTCAAACTTCTCCTTGAATCCATAAGAAAATGGTTTACCATGCATAAATGCTCCATATCATTCATTAATAATTTCAAAACATTTTACATATCCCAAGAATTTAACTATGTCAGTTGTGATTCTCAATTCTTTCACAAACTGTAAATTACTGAAACTCAGTCAATATTGTGTTCATCTCCTCAGTCATTACTAGATATCTTGATCATCGCTAAAAATTTCCTTCTCAGAAAATACTATCTTTCCTTAGTTAATTATCTGCTGCTCGACAATTACTGATGCTCGGTCGACACTAAATTTTCTTGGGTTATACTAGCACTCGGTCAACACTAGCATCACTCGACTTAAACTAATTTTCTTCACTTTTGCTCGGTTAAGCCTATGCTTCTAGTCTTTCTTCTTCACTTAGTGTTAAAGATAAATAACACATTACCTTGTCAATGTGCCAACTAATCAAGTACCCATTGAAGTATCACATAACTCAACCTTTCCTTAGGTCCTCTTGTTATCTCCTCTTTTCAAATCCTCTTCATCAATCAAAAGATATGGTACTCTACTAGATAGCAACTATCTTACCAGTTAAGGTTTGATATCAAAGACAATATAACTTTTTTTTCAATTGTATTTTCCAACACGTAGACCATATGTCCTAGTATGTTGAGCCTAAGGCTTGGCAATGCCAAGCCTATATGGTACATGCCATATTGAAGTTATTATAAATTTTAAAAAAAGAAGCCTAAGTGATTTTATTTTCTCTTGCAGCCATGACTTAGAGAGAGGATAAACATTTAGAAGGATTTGCACCACTTCTTGAGAATTATTTTCTATATTGGTGTGTTTGATGTCTCAAAAATACCACCAAGATGTCAAGGAGGTCAAAGAGGTGAGTCATTTTATGTTTTTAGCTTCTTTTTTATTAAGATATATGTTTAATTAAGGTTTTAAATTAAATTTTGTTTGAATTTTCAGCAAATGTAAACCCAAATCAAGAAAATCCCGATTGACCTCCTCATGAATAAGTTCATGAAGAAGCCAATGAAGAAAATGAACCTCAACCTCTACCATCAATTGAAAGAAATCAACCAGAAACATAACAAAATCTTTTAAACCAAATATAGAATAATAAAAATCAATTAGAGTCTTTGATTGGCATGTTGAAATAATCATTTTAAATAAATGCTCATAGGGAATCACTTTCTAATTCATTGGAATCATTTTTGACCCCTATAGGCGCTATTAATGGGCAACTAAGTATATGGTCAAATAAAAGAGAGGAGAAAAAAAAATACTATGAAAATAAGTTATCATATGAGGAAGTAAAAAAGAAAAAATAAAAAATGGAATTTGTAGGCTCTTTACAAATCTTAAAATAAATGAACCTCTTAAATCCTAGTTGTAGGAGTTTTCCCATCCGTTGGTGCCACCATGAAGGAATAAAAAATAACTTTTGAGATAGATGGTGGATGATTTTTGATAGCCCTCATTGTAATAATCACGACGTTCTATTATATTTTTTGAGGAAATTCTATTGTGATTTTCTCCTCAATGAGGTCCCAAATTATTTTGATTATTTACAATTTTTGGGTATAGGTGGGGGGTCATCGCACGATAGACCAGGGGCATAGCATGACCTTAACATAGTTAGAAGGCCCATTTTCAAACCACATGTTGAGCACATTATTGTTCCTTGCATTGTGAAGGAACATGCTAAGGCGGACACACTAGGCACCATTAGTCCACTTACATAGACCCTCATATAGTGTGCCAGTTCTTTATTCTAGAGTGAGATTGGTGAGTCTCAGAGGGCTCAATTTTCTCCCCATTTTTTTCAATCATGTGCAGTCCTATGCACATATGGCAACAAGAATGGTGGATAGACAACTGATGATAGATTAATGACTGATGAATTTATCAATGAAATATTTGGCATTAATATAAAGGTAACTATTTTCAAGTTCATTTAATTTATTTGATTATATTTAATTTATAAATGAATGAATAACTAAATTAGTTTCTAATGATTATAATCAAAATCTAGGGTCAAAGTGTCTATGGAAATGAAAGTGTTCCCTTGACCCCCTTTTCCATGACATCATCGAGTCCACAAGTATGTATCTAATGAAGCATTATAATTATTATATGTGAGTAGTATATAATTATATTAATGGTTGTCATAACTCACTATGCATGTGCATTAGTTTATTTTTGGACCCTCAACATTGACACCACATAGTACAAGATGACGTGGAACTTCAATGGAGGTGACTTTATTTGTAATTTCATCTAATTTACTTGATTATATTTAATTTATAAATGAATGATTAACTAAATTAATAGAATAATTACAATCAAAATCCATATTCAAAGTGTTCATGGTAGTGCCAATGTTCCTTCATCCCCCTTTGTTACATGTGTGTGTGAACGTGTATAATAATAATAAGAATAAATCATCGTAATTATTTCACATGAATAGTATGCAATTATATGAATGGTTGTCTCATAACTCACTATGCATGTGGATTAGTTTACTATTGGACCCTCAACATTGACACCAAATAGTGAAGGATGTCATGGCACTTTCACTGAGGTATCATTTATTCATTAGTGGTGTTGTAAAAAAATATAGGTATTATTGATAACTACATAATACTTTTGTTGTTTCATTTTTATTTGTTGACATTGTATACTCCTCCTATTGTTTGTGACTCATTGGATCGTAGGGTTTCTATAGCTATAGCGAGTTTCAAAGAATTGAGCAAGGTATGAAAGGGATTACTTAATTTTATTTGTTGTTTTAATGGTTTATATTGAAATTTTTAATGATATTCATGTATGCATTTTACTTATTATTTTTATTGTTTTTGTAGGGGATTTTAAATCCAAATCATCAATGTTCCCCTTCTATGGATGAAAAAAATGACTATTTGTTATCAGTAAGTGAATATTCTATTGTATGTCATCCTACAATTCAATTTTGATGTATATTAGTTATTGATGTTTATACTTGCGATTTTATCAGCTGGAGCTCCAGAGGAGTGTAGAGAGGAGGATGAGTGAGCACACTTAGGAGATTCCAACATCCATTGCATCTCCATCCACCTAATTTTCAAAGGCAACTCGTGATTTGTTTTCTTCTACTCAAGGGAAATGACTAGACTAGGGACATATATTACATGCCTTTATGACATTTTTGGACATATTTTTTTTATATAGTATATGTGACATTCTACGTTGATTTAGATTTTAGAAAGCCTTTATAATTGTATTGGATATTTCTATGTATGACATTAATATATATATATATATATATATATATATATATATATATATATATATATATATATATATATATATATATATATATATATATATATATATATATATATATATATATATATATATATATATATATATATATATATATATATATATATATATATATATATATATATATTTGGCTTCATTCCCTATGAGTATTTATAGTTCATGTTTTATGTATGCACTTCATGTCCCATGTATATTGACGTATACTACTTCATGCTATGTGGATGTCTTATGCTTTGTAGATTTCTCATGCCTTATATATATTTATGCTTGCATGTATCTATGTATATTATTACTGTATGTTTTATTCCATACAAATTTAGTTCCAACACTTTCATCTCAATCAGTTTATGCAGAAGGTGATGATGTACATCAATATATGATTATGTAATGTAATATAATACTCTTTTTTAGATTTGGAGTTAATTTTTTATTAAAAAAATGGTTGGGAGATCTTGTGGGTGATCTAGTTCCGTAGTAGTCATTGAAGACTCAATTATTTTTAAAATTCCTTTGATGAATTAAGGTTTTTATCTTCTATGGATACACAACCATAATTCTTAACATGTCATTAATGAATTATTAATTGTATCTTCTATGAAGCGCAGTGTCCTTCATAATGGCCATTAAGTCTTTGTTTCATCTTTTCATTCACCATATTTCATATGTGGTCATCATTATTTTTAACTTTATAACACATGACAGTGGATGCATCTATAAAATCTTGAATGTCCCTCAATAAAATAATGAATGTCTTTCCTCTAGATAGTGCATACATACTGAAGGAAAACCTAATATCAATGGCCAAGAAAAACTTCTACCAAAACAATGATTGCATGTGACAAAAAAGTCATTTATCTTATAAAATCAGTGAAACTCTAGAGGCTTGAATAGTGAATGATTATACGTAGACAATAAATGCTTATAAAAAGGCCCCCCTTTTAACATTTGGACTACTAAAGAGAACCCCCCTCTTGAAGAATAAATTTGATGAACTTTTGAATCATCAAGGAAATGAAATTAACCTTTAAAACAGAAGCCTTTAGACAAACTAGGACCTATGAATATTTTGACCTAGAGGGGAAAAATATGTAACATAGACCCTAAGAGATACACCGGTACAAAGTAGTCTAGAATGTTAGATTGAGTTGAAAAGTGAAAAGAGGTCATGAATTTTTACTCACCCAACTGAAGTTATTTTCATAAATGGTTTGAGGACACAATGATTCATTAAAAAGATACACAATGTTGTAGCTTTCAATTGACAACATTGCAAGATTTGGCAAGAAATGAGATGTAGTCACTACTTTTTAATGGGGTTGAATCTCATGAAAGTAAGAGAGGATTTTGTGGGTGTTAGTAAAAAAAATCATAGAATTTGATATATTGTTGATACATTGAACGAGCTCTGAGAAATTCTCTATCAAAGTTTGACAATTTTTGCACTTTATGCACCTTAAGGGATGTGTCGGTATAGAGTAGTCCAAAATGTTTGAGTGAGTTTTGAAGACAAATGAGGTTGTTCTTGTTGGAAATTGATGTTTTGGAGCACTAGGGATCACTTAAGGGTTGTCATTTATGGAAACACTTATGCTGGAGTGATCGCATGCGGAGAGTTTTGGTATTGGAGTCACAGTCATGAAAATGATTAAGTACAGAATCAGGATAAAGGTATATTGTGTTACAGTTTTGGTTAGCAATGATAGTCTATGATGTATTATGGCTTATAAAGTTAGTAGAAGGTATTTTGGGATATGTAGGACCTTTAGTTAAGGTTGCATGTGTTTTGGTGATCGGATCAAAGAGATAGAGTATTGTGAAGGTATGAGAAGACAAAAAATTAGTGTAACAGGGCATATGAGCAGTTGCGAAGATTAAGGAAAGGTTAGTTGGCATGGAAATGTGCTAAGTCAAATATAAGTTGTATATTGTTGACACTTTGGTAATATGTGATCTTCGACTCTATGTTTAGCATTTGCATAAGTTTTTATTATGTTTTGTGAAGTATTTTGAGAGCCCATTGGACGGCAGAATTTGTATAAGTATAGAGTGCTTTATGAAAGTGACAAGTGTGATTATGATGATGATGTGAATCTGAGAGCAGAGAGAAGATGCGAGATCAGAATTGGACAGAGCTATAACTAGAACTATCTAAGAAAAGGAAGTGCTTGTATTGTTCATTTTGGAGAAATATTTTTGAGACAATATTTTGATTGTAAGAGTTGTATGCTCACCACCTTTAACAGGGTGTTTTTATACCCCTAACAGGGTTTTGTATTCCTCTAGCAAGGAAATGTACTATGTAATAATCATCTCCTAACAGGGCTAGATCTCCTAACAAGGATATAATATTTTAGTACATAGTTGTGGGTACCATCCCCACTAGGGTTTTCCCTTGGCCAAGGTTTCCTTGAAAAAAAATCATGGTGTCATGAGTTATGTGTTGTGCTTTTATGTTCTTTTCATTTCAGCATTAATGTGGTTTATTTTCAAGTGGTTAAACTTTAAATTAAAGTGTTGTAATATTGATTCACCCCCCCTCTCAGTATTACCTAATACTAACAATTGTTGGCATTTAATCAGACAACTAAAGGTGTTTATGTAGAAATTTAGAGGCCACAAAAAGTCATTTCGAAGATACATAATGCTGCAAATTTCAATTGAGTGACATTGCAAGATTTGGCAAGAATTGAGATGTGGTTGCCACTTTTGAATGAGGTCAACTATCGTGAAAGTGAGAGAGGATGTTATGAGAATCAATAACATGATCTCATAGAATTAGATGGATTTTTATATGTTGCATGAGCTCTGAGAAATACTTTGTCAAAGTTTGATAATTTTTGCACTCTATGCACCTTAAGGGATGCATTAGTATGGAGTGGTTTGGAACATTTGAGTGAGTTGTAAAGCCAAATGAGGTTGTTTGTAGTATAAAATTTCCCAACCAAATATTTTGGTGTAGATGATTTGACACCACAATGAGTCATTTCAAAGATATGTAATGTTGCAACTTTGAATTACATGACATTGTAAGATTTGGTTTGAACCGAGATGTGGTTTCCACTTTTGACTGCCGGTCAAGTCTCATGAAAGTGAGAGATGATTTTGTGAGTGTCAATAAAATAGTCTAGTAGCATCAGACTTATCATTGATACGTTTCATGAACTCTGAAAAATGCTTTGTCAAATTTTGCCAATTTTGCACTCTATGTACCTTAAGGGATGTACACTGATACAGAGTGGTTTGAAATGTTTGAGTAATTTGCAAAGCTAAACAAGTTTTTTCTTGGTGTTTACTCATTAAAAAATATCTATTGTCATAGATGATTTAAGGCTACGATGAGAAGTTTCAAAGATATTCATTGTTGCAACTTTCAATTGAGTGACATTACAAGATTTGGCAAGAACAAAGATGTGGTCGCCACTTTTGAATGGTGTAAAATCTTGTGACAGTGAGAGATAATTATGTGATAATTGGTAATACAATCTTGTATCATCATATAGATCATTTATACATCGTACGAGAACCAAGAAATGATTTGTTTAAATTTGACAATTTTTGCACTCTATGCATGCCTTAAGGGTCGCAATGGTACAAAGGGGCCTAGAACATTCAAGAAAATTAGGGAGTTGAACAAGGTTGTTCTTAGTATAGATACCCACCCAAATAGAGCTATTGGCACAAACCATTTGAGGTCACTATGAGCGATTTTAAAGATACACACGATTGCAACTTTCAACTAAGTGACATTGCAATATTTGGCAAGAATCGAGATGTGGTCACCAATTTTGAACAAGGTCAAATATCTTGAAAGTGAGAGAGGATTTTGGGGGAAGAAAAAAATGATCCTGTAGCATTAGATGGATTTTTGATGTCACACAAGCTTCAAGAAATAACTCAAAAAAGTTTGACAATATGTGCGCTCTATGCACCTTAAGGGTCACACTGATTCAAAGTGGTCTAGAACGTTCAAGCAATTTGGGGATTTGAACGAGGTTATTTCTAGTGTTTACTCGCCCAACTAATATGTGAAAGATGATGTTCCTTGTGTATCATCTTAAAATGGAAGCACTTCCATGATAAGAGCATTTAGTCCTCCGAGTGAGTGGTCTAGAGTCATGTTAAGTGCCTTGATCGAGTCTTTGCATGTATCTGGCTTTCTCCCCCCATTTTGCTTCTCTCTCCACCTATTTTCACTTTATTTCTGCATTTCCTAGCATTTTGGATTGAGGTCCTGAGGTTTTTTACCTCAAGGTCAAAGATGACCTTGAGGGTCAATGATGACCTTGACCTTGACCTAGATCAGGGACAACCTTGACCCTGACCTAGGGTAGGGTCTACCTCATCCTTGACCCAGGGTTCAAATTTCAAGGTTCCATCATTTTCGGGTGTCGAGTTTCAAAAATATTTCTTTTCCCGCTTCTGGGTTGGCCATTTCAGGTTTTGGAATGGTAAATCCTTAAATTGAATTTAATATGGGTCCATTTTTAGGGGTTAAGGTTAATTGAGATTTAATTCCCCAATGTTAGCCTTCTCTAGAAGATTGTGCCCTAGATCACTATAAAATGAAGCCTTCCTCTCTCATTTTCACATCCATAATCAAGAAATTACATCCACCTTTTCATGATCAAGTTATCAAGTGCAAGCAAGAAGGAGAAGGAAAGAAAGCAAGCATTCATTCATCCTCAAGCTTAGCATTCATTCAAGCATTCAAGCATTCCATCAAGGAGATCCATTGTTAGCCATTGAAGGATTCAATCTCTTTGGAGCCCCCTTGAAGATTTCTCCATCCACATTCATCCAAGCCTCCTCATATGAAAATATCCATGCAAGATTGGTGTTGAAGATCAAATGTCATAGATTTGACACATCCTACATAAGTTTCTACATTCATTTGGAGCATCCATACTTGTGGATTCAAGGATTCAAATCCTCTACAAGGACTTCAACATAAGCAAGGTGAATAGTTCCTTTACTTTGTTTATTTACATTACAATTTCAATTCAATTTCAAGGTTAATTCCTAAATTGGGGTTTGACCAAGGCAAACCCCCCATACAAACAATAAAAAAAACCTCTTTTTCTTGTAGGTACAGGTGTAGGACTGCAGATCTGAGCTTGGATTTGGATACCCTTTTTGGTGAACTTCTGAGATCTACGAACAAAATCAAAGTCAACCTTCAAAATCTTGAAGTAGTCTTTGACTTTTTGTCGGGGTCAAAGACTACCTGCTATCGGAAAGATGCAAGTTTTCTGGGTTTTCTTTGTCTTGACATTTCCAGTCCAGAATAAGTTGCAGAATTGCCCGAAATTGTACACAAACATCAAAAATTAGCATTTTTCATATTTTCCCTATTTTGAGGTTAGTATTTGCCTTTCAATTATTTCAGCTTTAAAACATATACCATTCATAGAAAAATATAAGGTTTTCTTCTTAATTCATATTCTCCATAGATTGATTCTTTTGTGTATTGACATTTTGGTTGATCAATTTGGATCTGTCCTTTGGGAATTTGGATTTAGAAGTAGATCTCATATTTACCCCATTCAATTAGGTGATACAATTTCATCTTATTCACCTTGAAATTGAGATGTGAAAGATGAAACCTCACCAACTTAAGATGTTAATGGTTTGCCTTCAACTTCTGATGTTGTATGTACAATGCATCCAACATGATATGATAGTGTTCCTACACCTTGGGATGTAGAGCATGGTGTGCATTCAACATGATACACTAGTGTGCCTACACCTTGGGATGTAGAGCATGGTG
>BSBK01008523.1:257500-340456 GCA_027943335.1 Chamaecyparis obtusa
TTCGTAATCTGATTAACTTTCTGCATTGAGGAAATACTTTTCAAGCTGTTATTTTCTGCATTGTCGTGTTTCATATCAACTTTTTATTCTCTTAAATGCTGTTATAAATTCAGTCCATGCAGCAAATGAAACAGCACATCAACTTTTAAGTATCATTAAAAGATTGAATCAGATGGCTTCCTTACTGGTATCAGGATGTTTGCATGTTCTCAAGAATATACTGATCTTTTCTCTCTTATTTTTTAATAGTTTAGTCTACCCAAGTCCAACAAGAAGCTCCCTGGCATGTACAAATAATACTGTTCCCTGCTTGCCAGGGAAACCTGTCACAGATTATTTCAAAACAATGAAGTTTTCAGAAGGCTATTCAAACCTTTGGGGTCCCCAGCATCAAAAAGTCTCTCAAGACCAGTCCACTGTGACCCTTCTTTTGGATAGATACTCTGGTAAGTATAAGATACAATTACTTTTAAGCTCCTCTAGGCTACTCATTTGTCAGTTTAATCCGACGTAGCAACCAATCAGCTTATGGTGTAGATTATTGTAACATCAATTTATATATTATTTATCTTAGTTTAAGTATTTCTGAATTAGGTTATGTCAATATTTTTTATATTAATATTTTAGATCGTGTTATCTATTATTAGGATGAGCAAGTAAGAGAAGAGTAAAGATCTACGTTCTATGATCTATCGTTAGGATGAGCAAGTGAGAAAGAAGTAACATTCTATTTTTGTTTGTTCATCATGATGATGGACTCTTCTCTTGCTTGCTCATCCTGACGATAGATCATGGAGTGAAAATCTTTTCTCTTCTCTTGCTTACTCATCCCGATAATGTATCATGGAGTGAAAGTCTTTTCTCTTCTCTTTCTTGCTCATCATGATGATGGACTTGTCTCTTTCTTGCTCATCTTCGTGATGGATCATGGGGTGTAGAACATTTTATTTTCTCTTCTCTTGCTTCCTCATCATGATGATGGACTCTTAGATTTCGCTTACCTATCATGACGATGGATCATGGAGTGGGTGTAGGATCTTTTCTACTCTCTTGCTTGCTCCTCATGACAATGGACTCCTCTCTTGCTTGCTCATCTTGATGATAAGACTTTTCTCTTGCTTTCTCATCTTGATGATGGATCATAGAATAGAGTCTTTTATCTTCTCTTGCTTATTCTGAAGACAGATCACAAAATATGATCTGAAATATTGATAAAAAAATAAAATTCACATAATCTAATTCAACAATATTCAAACTAACATTATAAATTGTAAAAATAACGTCTATAATATCAATCTTGGTTATTGCAGGTAGTGGGTTCAAGTCAAAAGAGGCTTACATGTACGGTTTTTTCAATGCTGCTGTAAAACTACAGGCAGGCTATACTGCAGGAGTCCTTACTTCATTCTATGTAATACCATTTTTCTCTTCTAATCAACTGTAAACCCCAGAACAAACTATTGGGCATTGAATTTAATATAAACTGTGATCTTCGAGTCCAGAAGCATTTTCTTTCTAGTTTTGCTTAGTAGTTCTTCAAAACATCTAACCATGCTCCCAATTCAATTGTTAATCATAATGTCACTCTTTTAGTTTATGTGATTCCCTTACTTGTTGCAGCTGTCAAACAGTGAGGTCTACAGAGGCAAACATGACGAAGTAGACATAGAGTTTTTAGGAACAATACCTGGAGAGCCTTATAAACTGCAGACAAATGTCTATGGAAATGGTACAGGAGATGGACCCCATCTCATTGGCAGGGAACAACACTTTCATCTCTGGTTCGATCCAACACAGGATTTCCACAACTACAGTATCCTCTGGACACCTCATCAAATCCTGTAATTCATTTTCTCACACATAGAACATGTTTAATGAGTAAAATAGATTACAGGTTATAATAATTATTGTTTTGTTTCAAAAAAATTTAGGATTTTTGTTTGTATCAATAGTTTAGATGATTTTTTAATAAAAGAATTCGTAAGAAAACACAATGATAAATCATAGAATGTAATTAAAATCTTAATGTAAACAAAAATCGTACAATAAAATTGAAGAGCAAAACAATAATGTCTAATGAGGCTCAAAATAGATTTATGACCTAAAATGTTGTAACTTTGGTCTCGTTATGATGTTTGTTGGTACAGATTTTTTGTGGACAGTATCCCCATAAGGAGGTTTCCAAAGATGCGGAGCCTTGGAGGGACGTATCCCTCAAAGCCAATGTCAGTGTATGCAACCATTTGGGACGCTTCTTCATGGGCTACTGATGCAGGAAAATATAAGGCCAATTACAGCTACGAGCCATTCTTGGGAACTTACACTGAATTCATGATCAGTGGATGTTCTGAAAAAGAAACCGAGTGTTGGTATGGGTTTTTGGATAATTTCATTCCTCACAACCTGAATGACCCTCTCAGAGACGCCCTCAATTTTGTACGCAAGAATTATATGATCTATGATTATTGTCAGGATTTTCAGCGATATCCCAAGGGCTCCATGCCTGAATGCCCACGTACTGCAGTGAATAAGACCGTTGATGAGTCCACCATTCTGCTATTTGGAGGAACACAATCTAATAATACATAAGACCAGTGATCATGTAGACACCAAGTATGTGAAAGGTAGTTTCATAGTCACCTGACTGTCATGTGATACTTTTATGTCAGTTTTATCATTAAACTTTGCTTTTCAATTGATGTTTTAAGAAAAATATATATTTTCTTAAAATATTAAATCAAATGTTGTTAATCATGTATATATTTAAATATTTTAAAATTAGTATTTTTGTTTTCTTAAAATTTGATTTCTGGTGAGCTGATTTAAAACCTTCCAACTTCACAAGAAGACCAAAAGTCTATTGACTTTTAAGATTACTTAATAATAAAGATAATTATTAGAAAAACATGGTTTCTTTGATAGTCTTTAAATTCTACTAAATTTTTGCAATTATGAAAATATGAAACATTAAAATAGATTATTAAATAAAACCCTAACTCAAATTAGCATAATCAATGGAAAAAAATGTTTTTAAAATATTTTTGGACATATAATTCAAGATATTGAAGGCCTAAATATATTAGGATGGTCTAATAAATTGCAATGGAGATATCATTTCATCACCAAAGTGTTCCAAATTTTTTGGACTAATAAATATGGAAACATTACTCAATATAATGAATGATACAATAATAAATTCTTATAAAAAGGTAAAAACACAATAAGTTGTCACCCTTTTACAAAGGAAAAGGCTAACAACACCAAAATTGAAAAACTTCAAAGGCATAATAGTCATAATTCTGTTTAGAATTTGAAGATGATGTAAATTAATGAAATGTATGAAAGAGAATAAATTTTATGCCTAAAATTTTTAAAAATTAATATGTTTTTATAATTTTTTAGGTCTATTTTTCATTTCTTAAAAAATATCGCAAATCAGGGAGTTTATTTCCTGTCAAATCATTATAAGTAAAACATTGTTTTTCCCTCCAATTTCAGAATATGTTTTAGATGACATGTATATCTAGTGCAAGAAAAAAGAAGGAAGTGTTCGCAATTTATAGTTTGCATGTTATAAGTATTCAAAGTCGAACTTACCTAAAATCAACATTTTTTGTCTCCCGCCATTTTTCCCCTATCAAAACTATACTAAAAATTAAATAAATTACATATTATTGAAGATGACTCTCTTCTCTAGTGTTATATATGATTTTAAAAATTTTATGAATTGATTTAGCATTTTTCTATATTTTCTAAATCAACAACTTCTCAAAGCTTAATATAGCTACATGTAGTTTTTAGCAAATTTGTTTAACATTTTGTAGTTGAAACAACATAAAATTTATATGTCCAGAATCGTAGTTTCGAGATATAGAAAAGGGTACTTTTAATTTTTTGATATTTTCTATTTTCAACAAAGAAAGGAACAATAGAAGTGCAAATTTATGCATTTTTTATATTTTTGGAAATTTGGCTGCCAACATGGCATGCCACCTAGGCTGACTCGGCCAAGCCTAACTTGGTCGAGCCCTATTGAGCCAAGTACCCTTAGGGATCGACCCCCCACGAGTGGTCGTGTAGGCGACCCACCCTTTCAAATAGAAGGATATATATATATATATATATATATATATATATATATATATATATATATATATATATATATATATATATATATAAGTTCTTTTTAAAAATAAAATATATCAATTGAGAATTTTAATTCTTATTTTAGAATATTTAAAGGGTTTTTGAAGTTAGGAGGCATTTTTGGGGGGAAGCTGCAAAGACATTTTGTTTCCAAAGGAGTGTGAAGGCAAGTTTTTAGTAAAGAATAATTAAAGAAAGAAATAATTTATTGCTTAGATATTTGAGCAATGGGAAATAAAAGGACTAGAAAAAGAAAATATGATCATAAAAGGGATGACCCAATGAGAGATCATACAAAACTTGTCGAACAACAACCAGTTGATGTTGAAGAGGAACCTATCGATGTTGAAGAAGGTGCAACTCAATTAGGGGAGGATATTGGTAGTAGTCTAAGTATACATATTTATCCTACAATGCAAAATTTGATGGATATGAATGATGAATCCCTTATTAGTCAAATTACATCGGAGAGTGTGTGTGAAATTTGTACCTAGCTGAAGACACAACACTTCAGTAAAACATTAGAGGTTAGCAAATCAAGAATCTGCAATATAAATGAAACTAGCTAACTAAGCGATTTACTACCTTCTAGTAGGTGCAAGTATGGTATTCTAAGATTCAGATCAAGATCAGTGACAATGCAACACCTAAACGAAAGATTTGAATGCAAATGAAATAAATGAGATATTAATGTAGATTAATTTATTTATTTTTATTTTTGATGCAATTAGATAAAAAATTGTATGAATCTA
The DNA here is from genome assembly GCA_027943335.1 of Chamaecyparis obtusa. Lineage (NCBI taxonomy): Eukaryota > Viridiplantae > Streptophyta > Pinopsida > Cupressales > Cupressaceae > Chamaecyparis > Chamaecyparis obtusa. Next base: position 262,399 of record BSBK01008523.1, read on the forward strand.
ATCTAGAATATATGGAATTGATATGTATATTATTCTAACAATGCTATGCTATGCTATGGAAATGAATGCAAAGCTATGAAAAACAATGAAAGATCTCACAAAAATTATCTGTTGCAAGTGCTTGATTCTTCAGATCCAATTTCGCTAGAGTAATTGTGCAAATTCGAGAGATGTAATGTGAAGAGTTGAGCCTTGATTTTATAGAAATCCAAGGCTTGAGGATGCATTGAGAAAAGCCATAAATCACTCTTGATAAACTCAGGTTGATTTTTGAGTTAACAAGAAATCAAAATTAATTAACTCATAAAAATCATGCAAAAGCAATTTTTATCTCAAAATAGAGTTTAGTTCACTTTTTCAACTTACAATTAGATGTTGAGTTTAGAAAGTTAACAAATTGAAATTGATAATTGATTTGAAGTTGACTATTTTTCTGATTGTGCATGATTTAATATGAATTAATTTAAAAATAAAGTGATTGATTCTCAACTTAATTGATTTTAAATTTAAAAATAATTGATTTATGGGTTAATCAATTATTTAATCAAACTTTTATTCAAAACTATATTATTAAATATTGACAACTGGTTTTCACTAATTAAATAAGAATTTAATCAATTATTCGTAGGAGATTTTGATTTATTGTCAAAATTAAATAATATAATTAGGAATAATTAGAATTAAATCTAATTAAATAATCAAGTGGCAAAATTAAACTTAATTAATTAAATATTCAAAATATTCAATTAATCAAATTTTAGGATAAATAGGATTTATCACCAAATAATATTTAATTAAAGATAATTATGATAATTAGGAATATTCAAGAAATATTCCCCGATGCAAAAGTAAGATAATCAATTTTTGATAAACTGATGTACAGATATGCCTTAGGTTAGGACTTTGATGTCGATTTTGTTCGATTTGATGATGTAAGAGGTTAATGAACCTATAGCCCATTTTTGGGGTATTACATTTTGTCCCTATTTGAATTATCGTGCAAAGCACAATGGTTCAAAGATTAATCTGTGTTTGATGTTGATGTGGACTCAATTTTGTGGTGGAGAAACTAATTCCTGAGAGACTAACCGATTTCGAGACAGAAACTGATTGATAGATTTGAAGATGTTGATTCAGGTCTTGATTGACCAAAGAATCAAGATGATGCTAACTATATCAATAATGAACCGGTGATTACAAAGAAGTGTCAAAACACCTAATTTTGAACCTATGATTACGAAGAAGTGACTGTCCTGACTCTAGACTTGATTGTCCAAAAGAATCAAAAGGATGCCAAATCTAAACCCTTCAGTTACAAAGAACTAAGGAAATAACACAACTGAACTGATGCTTACGAAGAGGTGATATAGTTCACAAGTTTGATTAGGATACCAGATTGATATGGATCTTGATGAACCTGATATGCCCCAAGTGATGTGCCCCAAGTGACGAGGTCTTTTGATGAATCAGCAACTAGATGTGGTTGTTGTCTTGATTACTGAGAGAAAGATTGATTATAGATTTGATTGATGTGCAATACCATGCCCCCTTCGGGATGAAAATCAAAATCTGACAAGAAAAGTCAGTATTGAATGGTTTAGAAGCATGTTAATTGATTTGAGAAGTGTTTGTGCACATTCGGAAACACGTTCTGCATTGTTTAGAGGTCCTAAAGACCAAGTTTGACTAGGTTTGACCATGAATTGACCATGGTTGACCAAGTTGAAATTTTGATAGTTTGATGTGAGATAATCAGTTAAGTTGAATTTTGGATTTCTTTGATGATTAGAAGGTCGATTATGCAAGCAGTCGGTCGTCCTGGGTCTGAAAATTTTTAATCATGATTTTAACAATATAAATGATCTCAGATTTCAATTTTGATCCTGAAAATAGATTCAGAACGTCGAAATTAGCCAAGGGTGCCTTCTTGGTGATTTGTTAAGAAGACCTTTGTGCGATACTCAGTCCTTATGATATGTTTAGCATAGATTTTAGAGAATCATTTAAGTGTCAAGATGATTATGGCAATTGTGAGATAAATGCAATCATGCAAAGTGTAAAGTGACATGTAGAATGAAATGCAAACCTAGGACCTAGGACATAGTCACTGATCATGTGTCGGTCATTTTCATCACCGAATATTTTATTAGGCAACCAGATAAATCAATACAATGTCCACTAGTTAGACAACTATGAACATATGAATATTGATTTTTACGTCAAAGTCAATACAACGCCCACTGGCTAGATAGCCATGGCATATGAATATTGATTTCATTTTTGAAATGTCAAATTAGATATAAGCACCAAGGCACAAACGTCAGGATGACTTGAATATCATGTCCATTTTGATATAGCGATTTGTATAAGCATTAGAACATAAATGTTGTGATGACTTGAATACGCCTTGCGTGCAAACACACCAAGAAGTCAAGAGATCATTCTGAATCCAATGTGAATTACCCACAGTGACCCTTTATCATTCACATCCTTGGGTAAGATCATGTTTCACAGTAGGAGTAAGAACTCACTCAAAAGATAAAGTTAGATTGAAAAATTTCTTGAATTTTTCGGGTATCAATGGTCGAGGTACTCATGGCCATCCAATACGAGATGGAGGCTCTTACAGATGGACACCATTTCAATCCAAAATTTCCAAAGTTATTAGATTTTCACTCAAAGTAGAAAACAAAGAAAAAATTATGCCCCTAGTCATCACTCTCTAAATCCTATAAAGGACATCATCGAAGAGCTCGAAAGGACACAATATGCAAAAATCTCAATGCGAATCAGTAAGCATACAAGGAGATAAAAGCAAGTGAAGCATAGATTGTTTTTAGTTTGTGCTGATGTTTGTTTGTGTTGTTGTAGATGCAAAATCCTTTCTAGTGAGGGGACTAACTAACTGACTCGGATGTAGCTTCAAAGGACTTCTAACTAGATATGACACATTTGAGGTACTGAGGACTATAGGATATGAAATTGATTGCCCCCAAGTTTGAACATTGATAGGATACCGACGCTTTTGCTGACTGACTTTATTGAAAATAAGAATATATACAAACTAAAGTAGACTGAAAGTTGGGAAATACCAAGATTGTGCTGATAGATGGAGCGTTTTGAACAAGTGGCACCTGTTTGCCAAGTTTTCACCATCTTGGTAGAGATTCTATTTTTGCTACCAAGGTGCCTATTTCCAAGTTTTCACCAAGGCACTTTTTCTTTTTCTCATTTTTTTGTATTTTACATTATTTCAATTTTTTAGTACTTTTTTTTTTTTTGTGAATCATCAAGGTGCCTATTGTTAGGTTTTCACCAAGATGTTCATTTTTTTAGGACTTTTTTAGATTTTAATGATTTTTTCAGGACATTTTACCATAGACTGAATGCTTTAGACGTAGAATTTCTTTAGATGGAGAATGTTGATTGGTTCTCAGAGCTGTTCTTCTTCAGTCATTGAGAATTGATAGGCTCCAAAGCCAAAAGTAGTAGTGATAACAAAGGGAGCCAGTCAGTTGGGTTCAAACTTCCCCTTGCCTTCTCTATGTGATTAATTTTTAGGATTCTCTCTCAAGACTAGATTGCCAACCTGAAATTCTTTATGTCTGACTTTCTTGTTGTAGCCTTTAGACATTCTTCTTTGATATACTCTGAGATGATCATATGCTACTTGTCTGCGCTCATCTAGTAGTTTAAGTTTTTGCAACCTAGACACTCTGTAGTCATCATCAGTTACTAGACCATGCATTTTGATTCTTAGTGATGAGATTTCAACCTCAATAGGCAGTACCACTTTAGACCCATAAACTAAAGTGAATGGTGTAGCCCCAGTGGGCATTTTAATACTTGTTCTGTAGGCCGAGAGAGCTGGATTGATCATGAGATGCTAGTCTCTTCCTATTTTATTAACTGTTTGATGAAATATTTTCAATAGGTTCTTGTTTGAAGCTTCTACTTATCCATTCCCTTGAGGATAGTAGATTGATGACCATTGTTGTGTAATCTTGAATTTGGCACATAGATCATCTAAGTCTCTATTCTTGAATTGACCACTATTATCTGTGACTATTGAATGTGGGATACCATACCGACATATGATGTAGTTCAGGATAAACATAGAGATTTTCTTGACGGTTGCTTGAGTCAAAGGGAATGCTTCTACCCATTTTGTAAAATAGTCTGTAGCTGTAATAATATTGGTATGTCCATTAGAAGAATGGGAATTTATGGCTCCGATCATATCAAATGCCCATTGTCGAAAGGGCCATTGTGTAGTAAAGGGAATGAGATCTCTCCCTGGTGCATGAATCAAGTTTCTATGTACTTGACACTTTTTACAGTTCTTAGCATACTTGATAGCCTCTTTTTCCATTTCAGTCCAATAGTACCCAGCCCTAATAAGTTTTTGAGCTAGTGTTAAACCGTTGGAATGTGATCCACATATTTCATCATGGACTTCTTCTAATGCATGTTGAGACTTGTCATGTTATAAACACCTAAGAAGAGTTCCATCTAGACTCTGTTTGTATAGATCATTGCCAATGATAACATATCGAGATGTGTTTTGGATAAGGTTTCCTTTCTCATATCAGTTAAAGGATTCAGGAATGATTTGGTCTTGGAGATAGGAAAATAGGTGTTTGTATCTAGAAGAATCATGACCTACAATAGTGCAAATCATTCAGGTTTTTGGGAAATCATAGGCTGGGAATGACAGTGCTTCCACTAGGAACTCATAACGTAGCTCATGTTCAAGTTGTTGTAGTAGAGATGATAGCGTTGCCATAGCATCAACAACCTTATTCTCCATTCTAGGAATTTTCACAAACATGATAGATATGAAATATTTCTTGAGATCATCTACCATGTGTTTGTATGGAATAAGTTTCTCATCTTTTGTTTGGTACACATCATTGACTTGATGGATGACTAGTTGTGATTCTCCATGAACGTTTAACTCTATCACTTGCCATTCTATTGCTATCTTCATACCATTAAGTAGAGCTTCATATTTAGCAATATTATTTGTGCAAGGAAACTTTATTCTAAAAGCTTTAGGTATTGAGTAACTTTGAGGTGTTATTTATAATATGCCTGCTCCAGATCCATTCTATGTGTAAGATCCATCAAAGAAAAGATGCCATGTCCTAGAAGATATGATGCAGGGGCATCCAAGGTTAAGGTAGGGGCATTCTATGTCCTTCACAAACTGCATGGAGTGTTTGTGTTTTGGTCAGTTTTTACTCGGTTGCAGCCTTGACCGATGGTCTCGGTCATTGAAGGAAGCTCGGTCACTGAAAGAACTCAATAGTCTCTAGCACTTGGTGAAAGTGTTTCTCAGTCATGCCTATGGTGCTCGGTCGATACTAGTGCTCAGTGATGCCTGGCGTGCTCGATAATTTTACCATCGCTTGGTAGTTCTAACTTATCGACTAGAGTTCTATGTGATTTGTTGAGCCGACTTGGTGAATTAATTATTGGTAACCATTGTCTTGGGCCGACATGCATAATTAAATGTTTGTATACATTTGTAAGCTGACTTGTATGGCATTTAATTATTTATTTTGGGGAGTTAAGAGTTTCATCCAGCCGACTTGTGGCCGATGAATAGTATTTAAGAAGGGCTTGGGTAGATGTTTAGGGACAAATTTTTGATAGATAGAGATTTTGGAGATCAGAACTTGGAGACTTAGCAGATCTAGAATTTAGATGCAAAGCTGAAGTTGGTGAAGTTTTGGAAAAGTTCTTGATGTTCTTGCAGATTAGATTTTAATCTGATAGTCCTTTGTAGCAGAGCTAGGGGTTTGCATACTTGGAAACAAGGAGATTGCTTGGAGGCTTGTGAGCTCAAGTTTAGATCTGCCTTAGGGTTTCCATTAGTTTCTAATTGTCTTCAGAGCTGAACTAGTTGATTTTGTATTGGATCTAGTTGTGGATCTTGCAGAATTATTTCATTTTGTAATTGGCCCTAACCCAGAAGGCCTTACACTCAGGCATGTTAATGCAAATTACTTGAAACAATTGTGGTGTTGACTATTATGTTGAGTATTCCACTGTGTAATTCTTTTAGCTGCAAGGTTTGGACTATCCTTCATTGGATCCACCATCCTTGACTGCATAAAGATATGTTCATGATGGATGAATCAGGAAATTCCATCTATAATGGTCTATCATCAAACAATAGTGCTTCAGCCAGTTGGTCTGAAATTACTTGGCCTTTAATAGCTTTCCTTTCAACATATTCTATATCAAACTCACTTGATAGCATCACCCATTTAGCTAATCTACCTGTGAAGGTAGCTTTGCTTAGTAGGTACTTTAGTGGATCAATTTTAGCTGTTAGCTATGTTGTATGAGCTAACATGTAGTGTCTCAGCTTTTGTGATGCAAAGATGACAGCTAGACACACCTTTTCGATCATGGAATAGTTCTTCTCATAAGCTACCAATATTCTACTAATGTAGTAGATAGCTCTCTCCTTCTTATTTTCATCATGTTGTGCTAGTAATGCCCCTAGTTATGTATATGTGGTGGAGACATATAGTATCAATGGCTTCCCTTGAATAGGAGGCATCAAAATAGGAGGATTTGATAGATAATGCTTGATATGGTTGAAGTTCTTCTCACATTCCTCGTTCCATGCAAAAGTCACACCTTTATGTAATGTTTTTGTAAAAGGTTGTGATATGTCTACTAACTGAAATATGAAACGTCTGATGGATTGCACCTTTCCTTGTAAGGTTCTCATTTGACTGATATTTTTGGGAGGTTGCATCTCCATAATAGCTTTGACTTTAGCTGGATCTACTTCAATACCTTTCTTTGAAACAATGTAGCCTAGGAGATTTCCAAAAGTGACACCAAAAGTGCACTTCTTAGGATTTAGTATGAGACTAAACTTCTCCATTCTATCTAGTATTTTTCTTAAGTCATTCAAATGTTCTGATCTTATCATAGACTTAGATAAGGTTTCATTGACATAATCCTCCATGGTTCAATGTATCATATCATGAAAGATAGATTTCATTTGTCTTTCATATGTAGCACCAACATTCTTAAGGCCGAATGGCATGACATTCCAACAAAAGTTACCCCATGCACATGTAAAAGTAGTTTTCTCTTGATCTTCTGGAGCAATTTTGATTTGGTTGTATCCAGAGAAACCATCCATTAAAGAATACATCTCAAAGCCCGTAGTCATGTCCACTATCATATCGATGTTTGGTAATGGAAAATCATCCTTAGGGCATGCTTTGTTTACATCTCTAAATTCTTTGCATACTCTAATAGATTTATTAGGTTTTGATATTGGAACAATGTTAGAGATCCACTCTGCACAATCAATAACTCAGATCAATCTGGCTTTTAGTAACTTTTCTAGCTCAGCTTTGACGAAGAGTGCAACATGTGGATGCATCTTTCACAATTTCTGTTTAACAGGTTTGACACCTAGAGCTATAGAAAGATGATGCATTATTAGATCTTGATCTAACCCTAGCATATTTGAATACTTCCATGCAAAATTGATCTTCTTCTCTATTAAGAAAGTGGTGAATGCCTATTTTTCTTCTTCTGATAGAGGTTGTGCTACATGAATTAGTTGTGGTTCTTCTATTGTACTTAAGTTGATAGATTGAGTTGGTTCTATCAATACTAGAGATCTGCCCTATAAATGACTTAGAAGGACATCAAATATCTCATCCTTAGGTGCCTCAAAGAGGTTTTCACTTTTGGATACATCTTTTATTTTTACCATTTTAGGTTTTGAGACTGCCACAAAGTGGTTTTCACCCTCAAAACTCTTTTTCTTTTTATTTTTGTTCTTTTGACTGAGATATTTGATATCCAACTCTATCATGCTAATGCTAGGTTCACTGATGGAAGTCATCATAGGTTCCACTGCATTGAGGTAGCAAGCAAGGGCATAGTCATTTTGAAAGGTATAGATATCTTGGCTCGGATTACTAGACATTTGGTCAATAAGCTCTAGATGTTGGATAGTCAAGTTATGGAAGGATTGGCTAATCATGTTAATGCACATGATATTTGCATCATTGGAAATGATCTGTCTCACTAAATCAAGGGTGATACTACTACTTGAGATGCTCTATTCATTAAGAGTCACAGTTTCATTATGGGAATCCACTTCAGGAATAGGTGGATCAAACTTGTTAAGTTTAGTTCTTTGCTCTAGACTTACGTCAGGTGTAGGCACACATTGATGAATGACATCAACATGTTTCTTTGTGATGAGTTCATCTTCTTCTGGAATGACTCCCCATTCATAGTCATTGGATTCATCTTATGATTCTAGACCTCTAGGAAATCTAAGAGCATGTGTAAAGTCAAGGTGAATCCCCCAAGTAGGATTTCCTTCCGAGTCTAATTTGAATTCATACTTGTGGGAATCTATTTCAGAATAGCTACCACCTTCCTCCTTGTCTTTGTGGTTTTCTTCAAGATCGGCTAGTTCTTGTGGTGTGATTGTCTTTTGTCCCATAGTAGGTTCTTGTGTTTCTACTACATTGATTCTTTTTATTGGCTCATCTTTAGCTTTGAGAAGATCTAGAATTTCTTGAGATAAGCATTCATAAGGAATAATTTTAGAGCTGTCTGAATCATCACTGTCTAATTATTTGTTATCTTCTTCTTCATTGTTGGTCTCTTCTGGTTCAATCTGTTCTATCACATGAGAGGAGCTACTCTTGAGATAAAAAGGTTTCTTCCAATAGCCTAGGCTTGTAGTATCTTTTTTTGGTCAACCCACATGTGCAATGGGTGCCATGAGACCTTTGCCTCATACTCCTAGAGGTCCTTTACCAGGATATCCCATTTTAGCTATCAGTTTATTCCCTGGCCCATATGACTTGGAAGGAATTTTCAGTGTTTTAGAGTCACATGCCTAAATAGTTTTGGATTGAGACTCATATTCATATAGCCATGCAAGCACAACTTTATCTTCTTCAAATTCTTGTTTGGACACTTGTTCTAGAACAAAACTTCCATTGTAGATAACTTGAGGTTCTTTAGATTTTGGTTTTGGTTGTTTCAAAGATTGTCCATAAGATTTAGGTGAGATGGGGAGAGATGTTAGAGATAGGACTAGTTCCATAGTATATTCTTCCATGCCATTGTCTTTGATTTTTACTTCTTTTGCAATGTCTTCCATCTTGGATGTAGATGCAACATCTATTTTCTTAGTGGAAGATTCTCTGTTATTCAGAACAAGTTTGTCAGCACTTTCTTTCAATGCATTGCAAGTTGTAGATATGTCAGCTGGAATGGTTACTTCTACTCCCTCATAAGGAAATTTCACACATTATGGTATGTGGAAGGAATAGCTCACATTTCATGTATCTAGGGTCTCCCTAGGAGAATGTTGTAAGCCAAAGGTAGATCTAGAGCTTGACATGTGATGTCTCTGATAATTGGGCATGTCCTGATAGGTAAGACAATTGTTCCTTTGGAAGACCTTTCTTGTTCATCATATACCTTGATAGTTATCTTCTTTTTAGGATCAATGGTAGATTCTGATAATCCTAGTTGTATGATCAAGTTGTAAGAACAAATGTTTAAACTAGTGCCACCATCTATCAACACGTGTTTGCCTCAACAGTTTTGGATCAAGACTTTGATCTGCAAGGGTTGGTTATGCGGATGAATCAATGAATTGTCATCTTCCTCTGAAAAGGAGATATACTAGGGTGATGTCAAATGACCAACCATAGTCTAGAATCTATCTAGATCAAGATTGTTAGGAACATTAGAACCAAGAAGAGCTTTATCCAGAATAGCCCTATGACTAGGATATATCCGAAGCAACTCAAACATGGATATTTTTGCATTGGCATGCTGGAGTTGTTGGACAATACTGTATCATGTTGGCCTCGTGTCTTTAGGATTTGATGATTTAGAGGCAACCCTCTATTTAGAAGCAGATGAAAGATTAAAAGGTATCTTAGGGACATTTGATGAATCTAAATTTTTTCCTTTTAAATGCGCCTGAGCTTGTGATCGAGTAACAACATTTGCTGATTGATTATCTCTATCTTTTTGCACAATGGTGATGACATTGCAATGTTCAGATAAGCAAGGTTCCACCATGTTTATGACAACATTATTTCCAGAGTAAGCATAATTGACTTTAGCACCCATATTAGGTTGAGAAGATGAATCTCCTTGATTATGTTTTGGAAATGTTTCCATGAATTCCGTATGATCATTATTGCTCTTATGATTGTGAATTACAATTTCTCCATTATCAATCTTGTCTTGTATGTGATGCTTCAAGCGTATGTAGTTATTGGTTTTATGACCCTTGTTTCAATGGAAGTCATAGAAATCAGTCTCTTTCCACCATTTTGGTTTAGGTTCAAGATCAAATACTTTTATCTTAGGAAATGAGATGATTTTGTTCGCCAAGAGATTTTTCATGGAAAATTCCAAGGACTCACCCAAAGGAGTGAACTTGTGTTTTGGTGTTGTAACCCAAGGTTTATAGTCTTTCAACTTTTGAGAAGGTTCAGATGCCTTTTGTTTAGAAGCTTTTATGGATTGAGTACCCATGGTGAGATTGAATGTTGGTACCTTAGATGGGTTATGGGCATTGTCAATAACATCATCTATGATGATGTCTTTATTCTTGTTCCAATTTTTGTTCTTGTCTTTGGAACTAGATCCAGATTCATACTTCTCTTTTTAAAGTGATATGTCTCCTTTTTTCACAAGTACTTTCTCAATTTTGATTGCATTGTCTACCATCTTATCAAAGGATGTATAATCTTGCATTTGTAAAGGGTAGTTGATCTCTAGAATAGGATTGTTGATGAAAATTTACAGCTTCTCTATTTTTGGAATGGGTCTATCATATAGAGAAAAATTCTTCCTCCATCGTTTGAGGAAAGTCAGGAATGGTTCTCCTAGGTATTGTTTCAGATTACAAATGTCGATCATGGTGATTGGATGTTTGATGTTGTAGGATTATTTTTGATAAAATAGCTTGATTAACTCCTCAAAGGTCTTGATTGTTGGAGGCATTTTTGAGAACCAATGAATGGCTGCTCCTCCCAAAGATCGTGGGAAAAGATGCATCAATTAGGTTGGTTCATGCATGAACTCCATGGATTGAGTACAAAATTCTTTGACATGATATTGGGGATTAGATTTTCCATCATACTTGTCATATTTAGGAATTTCCACTCTCTTTGGGAATGGTGACATGTACAAGTCTTTATCAAATAGAAAAGGACATAGAGCTTCCATGGAGAACTTTTTAGGTTCCTTCTCTTTTTTGAGTTTGTTGAGCTTGACTTGCATGAAATGCATCTGTTTCATCATAGCTGTGATAGGAGTTTCTTCCTCTTGAGTAACAATATCTTCGAAATTAAATTTTGGAGGAATTTTAGCTCCTTGTTGAGATAACTCTAGAAAGTATGCCTCTTTGTCTTCCCTTAAGAAGTGTCTCATCATTCTCTTAAAGTTATCATCATTCTGATATTGTGCAATTTTAGAGGGTGTTGGTTTGGGATCTCCGCCATGATTGGAGTGATGACCTTGGGAGCCTTGGTTTGCTCCACCTTGAGACATATTGTTGTTGTGAGGACTATTGGGAATTGATTGAGGTGGGGTTGGTTGATTACCTGTGTGAATTGATGTAGGAGAAGTGATGTAACCACCTTTTAAGAAGAGATTGCCAAGAGCATCTTTTCCAAATTTAGTAGTGTCGTAGGGTTGATGAAATGTTTGAGCAATCACAGAAGATGCTGCTGAAGAGGGTTTGGGTTTTCCTCCCTATTTTCTTTGTGATGAAGCTCTAGTTTCCACCATTAACCTTAGGTGAAGAAAAAGAGCAAGATGTAGATAGCTGAAGAATGACTGACTCAAGAAGATTGAATGATGCAACCTTGTCAAGATTGGATTGATGGAAGATTGATTGGACATAAATGAAGGATATTGTGCCCTAGTTGTATGGGTAGACACCCAAAAGATGGTAGACATGAGCTCGCAACACTTAGCTATTTTATTGAGGACTAAATTAAAGATGATGTTGACAAGGTTCTGACACAAGATGGTTGAGATTCAAATTGATAGATCAGAAGGGTGGATCAAAACTCAAGAGACCACTTTTGGAAAATGATTGGATTCTTCTGGTTTCTGCTCTGTTCCTGACATAGTGAATTTTCTGATAGAATCTGGAAGTAGGCTATAAAAACTAGATTTCTAATAAATTCTAGAGTTTTCTGGCAACTTTTCAAATTTATGATACGAGTTTCTTCAGGCTCGTATGAGTCTGGGTAGGCTCTAGCATGATAGTTGATAAAACTCATATGACAATTGACACCAAGATTTTTTATTTTTCTTGACTTTGAGACAAAAATCATATGATAATGTATAGGATCCCGTACGACAATATGGGGGTTCTAAAATGACTTTTGGGAAAAACTCGTACAACTTTCTGAGATTGCAGGATGAATTTTGACTCTAGAAAGGATTTTTGCTTCAGATTTTCAATTTTTCAATTTTTTTTAGTTTTAGATCATTTGCAAAGTTTTTTGTCCAGGTTTGAAGATCTGTGCAATAGTTCATCTCAGGTTTGTTCATTTCAAGTAACCAAGTAGATATCAAGCATGCAAAACAACAAGCAAGGGAAGCACACAATCATCTTAAAATAATGAACAAGGGAAAAAGAAACCTTGCACATGAACAAGCAATAGTGACTTATTATGCTAATCCCTAGGAGTGCTACTTGTGTATGTTCTCAAGAGTTTTTCAATAATGCACATAGTCCTAGAAAATGAAAAATTGGTCTCACTAAAGTTTTTAGTAATGGTCTGACTCTACAACTTTTGTGATCTCAAGAGGGTGAACTCCAATCTAGGTGCACCGGGGTTTTGACACAATCCAAGAATTTAATCAATTAGGAACTGCTAGGGAGATCTGATAGCCCAACAAGAGACCACACTTGTGGAGATTTCTTCCATAAAGACATTTATATAGTGGTTGTTGCGACCATGGAAAAAATGGCTATTATCGCTTGAGGTTCCATCCACATGGTTGACCCAATAAAGGGAATGTCCACTATGGTTAACCCTCTCTAAAGGTGACTCACAAAATATATCACATGGAGACTTGGTCCAGATTCAAGGATCTGAGTTTCTGATACTACCTAAAAAGGGAGTAGAGCATAATCCTCTAGCCTTTTCACTTTTACCCAAACACAATAGACAGATTCTTTGACACGCTAAGACTGAAATTACCTCACCAATATTTGTGATGTCAAAAACAATGTCTACCAAGCTCTCTAAGTGGGACCAAGAGAGAACATACCAATCAAAGTTGAGGACCAAACCATGTGAACGTGAGATAACCACAGTATCCTCCCTACCTACAAGGGGATCTGTCGTCAAGAAGAGCTTCGCATGCAAAACAAGCGAATGAAGCCCACTGTCTCAAGATCATCCACAAATAGTGTTCAGAGGGCCTAATTACTGTGTAACAGATATGCAAAAAGAAAATCTATGTTCATTTTATAGCCCAAAACTGAAGTCTATTTTATGAAAGCTGGAAAGGCACTCAAGCTTGACACAAGAGATGTTCATTTTATGTCCTAAATCAAAATGTTATCAGATCATAGTAGAATACCCGAATTCCCTCGCAACGCATTTAGTAGATTTTTACCTAATTTTTAGCTATGTTGAGCAATCCCGTGAGCAAAGAGATCAGAAACAGAAGATATTAGTCGTTAGAGTTAGCTGTCAAAATCTAAAATCAAATTTGAAATGACTATTTTTGCAATTCTGCTATCAAAAAATGAAATTCTAACACTAGAACTCGTACGACAGTTCAGGCACGAAACAAAAGTGGGTTAGCACACACATGACTTTTCAAAAACTCGTACGATAGTCCACATATAGTTGGCATGAAACTTCAAATTTTCGTCTATCGTATGATAAACAGGGGGTCCTGGTATGACAATCTGTCAAATGTCGTACGGAAAATGTATGAACATAAAGTAAAAATCACAGTTTTGAAAGAAAAATGATAGAAAATTGATCAGAAAGAAATGGAAACTTGTTTCAGGGCCCCATGGTGGGTGCCAAAAATGTGTGTGAAATTTGTACCTAGCTAGAGACACAACACTTCAGTTAAACATTAGAGGTTAGCAAATCAAGAATCTGCAATATAAATGAAACTAGCTAACCAGATGATTTATTGCCTTCTAGTAGGTGTGAGTATGGTATTCTCAGATTCAGACTGAGATCAGTGACAATGCAATACCTAAATGAAGGATTTGAATGCAAATGAAAGAAATGAGATATGAATGCAGATTAATCTATTTTTTTGGATTTTTGATGCAATTAGATGAAAAACTGTATGAATCTAATCTAGAATGTATGGAATTGATATGCAAATTATTCTAACAATGCTATGCTATGATATGGAAATGGATGCAAAGCTATGAAAAACAATGAAAGATCTCACAAAAATCACCTGTCGCAAGTGCTTGATTCTTCAGATGCAATTTCATCAAAGTAATTGTGCAAATTTGATATATGTGATGTGAAGAACTGAGCCTTGATTTTATAGAAATCCAGGGCTTGAGGATACATTGAGAAAAGCCATAAATCACTCTTGATAAACTTAGGTTGATTTTTGAGTTAACAAGAAATCAAAATTAATTAACTCATAAAAATCATGCAAAAGCAGTTTTTATCTCAAAATAGAGTTTAGTTCACTTTTTCAACTCAGAATCAAATGTTGAGTTTAGAAAGTTAACAAATTGAAATTGATAATTGATTTGAAGTTGACTATTTTTTTGATTGTGCATGATTTAATATGAATTAATTTAAAAATAAAGTGATTTATTCTCAACTTAACTAATTTTAAATTTAAAAATAACTAATTTATGGGTTAATCAATTATTTAATCAAACTTTTATTTAAAACTATATTATTAAATATTGACAACTGGTTTTAACTAAGTAAAGAAGAATTTAATCAATTATTTGTAGGAGATTTTGATTTATTGTCAAAATTAAATAACATAATTAGGAATAATTAGAATTAAATCTAATTAAATAATCAAGTGGAAAAATTAAACTTAATTAATTAAATATTCAAAATATTCAGTTAATCAAATTTTAGGATAAATAGGATTTATCGCCAAATAATATTTAATTAAAAATAATTATGATAATTAGGAATATTCAAGAAATATTCCCCGATGCAGAAGTAAGATAATCAATTTTTGATAAACAAATGTGTAGATATGCCTTAGGTTAGGACTTTGATGTCGATTTCATTTGATTTGATGATGTAAGAGGTTAATGAACCTATAGCCCATTTTTGCGGTATTACACGGAGCACTTGGTACCTGAAAGAACTATTAAATTACATCTCAAAAACATGTGGAAGGAATATTTTAAGGATAAATCTTTGGTGGGAAAAGCACTTGATTGTTTGCAAAGTTATTCAAGAAAAAAGAAATGACTCCGGTTTTTGAATTGTTGGGTATTGATAATAGGAAAATTGTAGGAGGTCAAGTAAAAGAAATAATAATTCAAAATTTACAAGATACATTAAATGTTGTTAACATGGAAGATAATGGAGGATCGAATTAGACTACTACTAGAAAAGCGTTGATGACTATGATTTCCAATAAGAGATTGACACATAAAAATCAAGTTCGCGCAATTTCTAATTTACTCAAGGTATCTCGAGGAACTCATCAGAGATATATTAGGAAGAGAAATATGTTGGATATGGACATTGAAAAGGATTGAGTACAGATTTGTAGAGTTCCTCCAAAAAATAGAATTTTTGAAGATGTAAGAATACGGGTCATTGAATTTTGGACCAACCACTCTCATGTTTCTTCTAGTACAAGGGACACTGTGCAAATGAAAAATGAAGAGACTGGTATGAAGATTTCACTTCCAAAATATTTTGTCAATGCTACACAAAGTGAATTGTTTGAATCATTCAAACAAGAATTTTCAGATATGAAAATAGGTCAAAAAATGTTTGACATGTTGCGCCCTTGCTTCGTATGCATAAATAAGGTTCGTAAAACATGTTGTTGAAATCATGTTGAGTTTCACTTATACTTGCAATCATATAAAAATGTTATGGAAGTACTTAATCTAGATATGGTTCCTAGAAGTACAACAGAATTTGTTAAGTCTGTTTTATGTGATAAATCAGAAGACTCGGATGAATTCAATGTCCAGTGTATAAAAAATGAATGCAATGATTGTAGAAATTTATAGAAATTTCTTTTACAATTTGATAATAATGATGTTACAACACCAGTCCAATGGAAGATATTTGAATATGAGACATACCAAATGAAGACAGGAGGTGAATAAAAAAAATTGCATTAAAGGAGAGTGAATTACCATACCTTCAGTTCATGGACAGATTTTGATCTATAATTTATCCACATATCCAACATTGTCATGGTGCACGATGGCAAACTGAACAATTTCATGATTCCAAAACTTTTTTCCCACCTTGTTGTATTCGTTCAGTTGTAGATTTTACGAAGAACTATACATTTTATCCTCGATTAGAGCTCCAGAGTTAATATTATCATTCTGATCAAGTTGCAGTATCTGTGCATCTAACCTATAGATATGCACAATTTGATTTGGATGAGATAGAAAGTATAGATCAAAATGAATGCATTATCATCAAGGAGGTTCATTCTATATCAACGATGATAGGGCTCATGATAGGAGCTACGTGGCTCATTGTTTCGGCATGTTTTTCAACAATCTTGAAAATCATGAGATAAATGTTTCACAACATTGGATCTGGTCTGATGGGTGTGTGGGTAAGTACATTTTTTTTTTAAAGTCTTTCAATTCTATATATAAATTTATTTATTTAAAAGTTAAATTTTTATGTGTGTACATTTATGTAACTTTAAATTGTAGGTCAATTTAAGTATGCAAAATCCTTTAATTGGTTAGCCATGTAACATGCTAGATATAATGTTAAGTTTCTTTGGAACTTCTTTAAAAGTGGACATGGAAAAGGAGAGCATGATGGAGTAGGAGCATGTGTGAAGTGCGCACTCCAACAACATGAACTTCAAGATACATACATTTGATATTCAACTTGTTTACAGGTATAGTAAAATTATGTAGGTTCTTTAATCTTCATTTGCTAGAAATAAACTAATTATATATATATACTAAATTATTATATATATCTAGGTAACATGATAGAGAATTCAAATAAAATTGTTGAATGGTATCAAAATCATTTTGTTACTCGAGACAAAAAATATAACAAACGTTACTTTTGGGAAGTGATAAGTAAACTTAAAACTTTCATTTTTCAAACTTAAATTCTAAAAACTACATTATACTTGTCACATGTCTTTCAAAGTTGAGTCTATATATATAGCATACAGTATATGTACATGCATTTCACATTTTTCTTAATTGATCTGAGATATCAATCGATCCAATCTAGATATTAATCGATCCAATCCTTACAATTGTCAATCAATTGTTTGAATTAGAAGTTTACATCAAGTGATGACTACATGATAACACAAGCCTACACTGATTCAACTAAGAGATAGATCATTCTTTTCTGAAGATTGTCTTAACAACAACACAACAAGTCAATGTGATAATATTGCAAATGGATATGTTTCACATTGGGATCAGAAATAGTTAATCAGAATGCCTCCTTATGAAGATGATGAAAATGACATAGACATCCATGATCCTATATATTCAGCTAACTATGAACGTGTTTCTGATTTAGTTGTTACAGGTGTGTGTTTCTGATTTAGTTACATTATAGGTGCATGTTTCTATATATATATAATTCATTAGGTTGATATAAATATACAAACTTACATACATATAAATTTTACAGGTGATATTTTTTCTATGGTTGTGGATCGCGAGAATGCACAAGGTGTAGATTATTATCTACTAAGATGCACCAATGAAAAATACAAGAACTGCCTCAAGAAAGTTTTGATGGTGATGGACAACAATATCCAACTGGTTCGGTTGTTATTGAAAGCACCTATTATCAACAAGCTAATATCGATAGTCTATACTTTTATTAGTTGATTAGATTAGATTGATTCTAGATTGAATAATTCCAGTCTATATTAGAAATTGATTAGATTGATTCTAGGTAAAAACTCAAGTACAATTGAATGTAATTAGGTTTCAATTAATTGATCTAGATAAACATATGTTTGTAGACCTAGAGATAAACATATGTCTATATGTATATTGAATGCAATTAGGTTTCAATTAATTGATCTAGACAGGGCTTAGATTGAACAATTAGATTTCAATTAAATTGAAAATTGATTTAAATGTACATCTAGAGATAAAATATGTATATATATATATATATGCACCCTTAAGCCCAATCTAGATCAATTAAATAAATTATCTAATCAATATTTAAAATTAATCAAGATAATATGAACCCTTAAGCCCTATCTAGATCAATTAATTGAAACATAATTACATTCAATATGTTGACATATATATATATATATATATATATATATATATATATATATATATATATATATATATATATATATATATATATATATATATATATATATATATATATATATATATATATATATATATATATATATATATATATATATATATATATATATATATATATATATATATATATATATATATATATATATATATATGTCAACATATTGAATGTAATTATGTTTCAATTAATTGATCTAGATAGGGCTTAAGGGTTCATATTATCTTGATTAATTTTAAATATTGATTAGATAATTTATTGAATTGATCTAGATTGGGCTTAAGGGTGCATATATTAGCTTGATTAATTTTAACTTGATTGATTAGATTGAATAATTCCAGTCTATATTAGAAATTGATTAGATTGATTTTAGGTAAATTTAATTTAGATAGATTAGATTCAACATCAGTTAAAGATTGATTGGTTAGGTTTCAATTAATTGATCTATCTTATAAATTTATTAGATTGATTATAGGTAAATTGAATTTAGATTGACTATATTGAACATCAATTAAAGATTGATTGGTTAGGTTTTAAAGATTGATTAATTTTGATTAAGTAAAAATAGGTTTTGATAGGACCCAAAACCTTTACAAAGTTCTTAGAGATAAACCATTAAAGTATAACACAGTTTGTTCCTCGACACCCTAGAGAATAAATAGGAAACAATAGAAAATCCTAAAGTAATAAACAATAGTCTGCATCAAAAGAAATGTAACAGGACAACCAAACAAAAGGACATGACAACACAAAGAGACAATTAAATACATTTGATAAGGTCCCTAGCCTAGACTAGCATAATTTGCATGTGATCAGCAAAATCCTTGAGCTCTTTCAGATCCTTGTCTTCTTTGGTCTTAGTCTTCCTAGTACTGGCTCAAGTGCACTTTCTAGGTCTAGTGGCTTCCTTCAGGTCCTTGTCACCTTTGGTCTACTCCATCTTATCAACCATGATCTTGATATGATCAGTGTAGGCCTTAAGGATGGCATGGCACTGCTCTCCAATTTTTCTCATAGCCTCCTCTAATTTGTCCACTCTTTTTCAAAGTCCCCATTAATGATCTAAGCCTCTTTTTCTTTGGGATTTTTTCCATATTACAGACCTTGTCCACCATAGTTGCATAGGTAGGCATCCTCTTTTCCCACCACAACTCTTATTTCCTTTAGGCACATAGAGACTTTTTTATCACCAATGTTCATATTCTTAAGGAGATTAACCTCATAACCCCTAATACAAGTTTGTTCTTTGACCCTTCTGACATCATCCAACAATTTCCCCAGAGTGCAGGTAAAATCCACAAGGCAATTTTTGTCTTTCATCATAGCACTGTCCCCACTTTTATCCTTTTCATTCTCCTTTTCCTTAATTATCTTGGTCCTAAGAACATCTTTGTTAATTCTTTCCATAATTTCTTTGATGACCTCGTTAGCATCTTGTAGGTTATCCTCCTCTCTCTGCAGAACATTCTGGTCCTCACCCAAGTTACCTAAATCCCCATCCCAGTTAACATCATCCTCCACATCAAGCTTATCCTCAGTACTTTTCATCTTCTCAAAGGCATCATCTTCCTCAGAAGAAATGACAATATTCATCTTACGAAGTCTTTTGAATCTTTTAGACTTCTTTCTACTTTTGCTAAAATCCCCTATTTTCCTCTTGCCTCCATTGTTCTCCCCTTCTTCCTCATAGTCCTCATCTCCAAAATCCTTATCAGTAGCAGAGTCTTCCACAAATGACTTACCCTTATTTTTCTTAGATGAAGAGCCCTTGGATTTTTTCTTCTTAGTGGTTTTAACCTCAAGGGTCTCCTTCTCATCATCTTCAATTTCTGCTTCATACAACTCATCATCCTCATCCCCTTTTGTCTCTTCTTCATCCCTAGCTCTACCCTTGAGGAAGGGTTTTTCCACCTTGTTTGTCTTTAGAAGATTGAACACCGGGAGCATTAAACCCTAGTATGAGGCATGATCGCCATGAGGATCCTTCTGAGTGCTATTGATAGTATACTCCAAAGAGCTCAGAAAATAGTAAGGGAAACTAATTTTCTCATTATGTCTAAAATGATTAAGAAATATGAAATGGTGGCCATAGGCTCTAGTAAACCTACCATCAAGTGTAATGTAGTTAATAACAACATACAAGAAAATCTCCAGGGCTAAGAGACACTCTTGGGGTCATGGTAAGATTTATCCACCTTCACCAGCCACTTTCTTTCTTTCTTTGTATCAAGGAATCTCTTAGGAGACTTATCAAAGATACTCCTATCTCTATAGAATTTAAGCCCCTCCATGCTCATTCTTGTTGCTTCAATGACGATCTCCTCAGTGATCTCCATATACTAGTTACCCATTGAAACACTTCCATTCTTCTAGGTTTTTAGGAATTTCTTAGACACAGTTGAGTTTCTACCATGCAACCTCTCCATGAAATCTGCCATGTCATCTTTCCTCAAAATCCCCCAAACCTCATTACTCTATTTCCATTCCTTACAATTTACAGGTTCAATCCTTTTCTTGCTTCCACCCATATCTTCACTCTGGTTAATCTTCACAATTTTTATAAGTAACAAACCTCAATCACCATTCTGGATGACACCTTCTTCAATATACTTTTCATATAATACCCAGAATCCATGTGAAATAAAATGCCTAGTCACATCATAGTCCTTCACACAGAAAAAGGAATAAATAAACATCACCTTGCAATGAAATCTCTTCATTAAAAATCTAAGTTAAAACTCGTTCTGTATTCTCTATAAATAGTCATTATCAATTAATAATTTAACCTCAAGAGGAAAATCATCAACGTTATCCCATTTTGTCATCAAATCCACCTTGCAAGCCAAGTTGTCCACCCAGTTGGCAACAATATTAGACTCCCTATATTCATGAGAATTGATACATTCCTCAAAAGATTTAATAATATTTTTGGCCTTATGCATTATGTTATATATGGTCCATGAAGGTATAGACTCATTATTTAAACATTTTATAATGTTCAAAGAGTCACCTTCAAGCCATATTTTTTTACACCCTTTCTCCTTAGCCAATATTAGACCATGTAAAGCACCCATGGCCTCCACAACATGATTGGACTAAGTACCAATAGGTATAGCTCTCATTCCTTTACAATGACCATTCTCATCTCTGATAGTCGCACCACATCTAGCCACCACTGGATTCCCTTTTGAAGCCCCATCAAAATTAACCTTCATCTATCCATGGGGAAGAAAATCCCATCTAGCTTCATTCCTCAGTGAATCTTTATTACAGCTATTCAAATTGCCTTTTATCTTCTAGTTGTCAAAGAATAACATATCCCCATCCTCTATAGGTTCAATTAGATTACCCTTCAAGTATAGGTTCTCCAACATATCTATCTTGATCTTATGAAAGACCACCTTATCATTGGATGATTTGTCTCTAAAGACTCTATCATTTCTTTCTTTCCAAACACCCCAATAGATGTAGGGTAATATGAAATTACAGACAATAGCCCCAGTGTAATTCTTTGAAGGAGACACCCAAGAAGAGAAAGGCTTTGTAAATCCTCAGGAAAGATCCATTCCACATTAAGAAACTTTAAGAATTTTTCCCATATTTTACTCACATAGGGGAAATGAATGAACATATGGTTAACAAATTTTTCATCCTGTTTGCACACAAAAAACATATTAGCCATGGTCATTCCCCTTCTTCTCAAGTTTTCAGTAGTCAGGATCTTATTCTGGAGCATGATCCAAAAAAAACATTGAATTTAGGAGTAAGGACCTTAATCCAAGCATTATCCCAATAAGGAACATGTTCATTCTCATAGTCTTGATGGTACAGAGAAGATATAGAAAAGTTTCCATCAGTATTGAACTTCCAAACTAAACTTTCCTCTTCTTCAATCAAAGTCACAGAATTAAAATTTTTATTGAGATTCCTAAGGAAGTGGTCAATAGCAGAGAGGTCAATCCAATGATCTCTCTCCCAATAGTCAGCCACTCTGAGTCCAAACCTTACCTTACATTGGTCCTCAAAAATATTCCATTTAGAAATCTCCTTTAAGGGGTGGTCCATCAGCCACTCTTCATCCCAGAACTGAACACTTCTGCCATTCCCAACTTTCCATTTGAGGCCCTTCCTAATGAACTCCTTATTCCTCACAACATTTTTCCAAATGAAGGATCCTCCAAAGTTACCCTCATTATTGATAAATCTTTGCAGAGTAGGACAATCCTTATTATATTTTCTCTTCCAAATAGAGGTCCATTCTCCATTTGAATTGTAGAACCTCCAAATCAGTTTAGCAAGAAGATGATCATTTAAGCTCCTTATTCTACGCAATCCTAATCCCCCTTTATTTAAAGATTGATTAGTTAATTTTAAAGATTGGCTAGATTTTTCAAGTTTAGTTGATCTAGATAGGGCTTAAGGGTGCATATATTAGCTTGATTAATTTAGATTGACTAGATTGAACATCAGTTAAAGATTAATTAGTTAGGCTTCAATTAATTGATCTCTAGATAAATTTTTATTAGTTAATTTTAGATTGAACATATTTTTATTGATATCTAGATAGGGCTTAAGGGGTGCATATTAGCTTGATTAATTTAAAGATTGATTAGATTGTTCAAGTTTAATTGATCTAGATAGGGCTTAAGGGTGCATATATTAGCTTGATTAATTTTAACTTGATTGATTAGATTGTTCAGTTAGATTGATTAATTAGTTTTCAAATAATTTATCTAGATAGGGCTTAAGGGTGCATAATAGGGCTTAAGGGGTCATATTAATATCTTGATTAATTTAGATTGATTAGATTGAACATTAGTTAGATTGATTAATTAGGCTTCAATTAATTGATCTACATAGGGCTTAAGGGTGCACATAGGGCTTAAGGGGTCATATTAATAGCTTGAATAATTTAGATTTCAATTAGATTGAACATTAGTTAGATTGATTAATTAGGCTTCAATTAATTGATAGGGATTAAGGTTTGCATATTAGCTTGATTAATTTTAAAGATTGATTAGATTGTTCAAGTTTAATTGATCTAGATAGGGCTTAAGGGTGCATATATTAGCTTGATTAATTTTACCTTGATTGATTAGATTTTTCAGTTAGATCGATTAGTTAGGCTTCAATTAAATTAAAATTTAATTTACATGTATCTAGATAAACATATGTCTACACATGTGCATTGAATTTATTTTTAGCTCAAATATCTATATATCTCTATCTAAACAAATGTATAGACTACATGATCTCATCAAATATCAATTTAAACATCAATTTCACATGCATGTATATATAGATCACAAAAATCAAACATGTATCAATTTAAATGTCTATAGATCAACATAAAACATGTATCTTGAAGTAAATGTCTATATATATCAACTTAAAATACATGTATCAATGTAAATGTCTATATCAACATAAATATCTTGAACTAAATACATGTATGTGTACTAGATCAAAATCAATGTCACATGCAAATCTAAATCTATGCACACATCAACAACATCAATGACCTCCATCACGTGCTAGATGTTTGGGCCTGTGTGGATCCTCGTCTTGCTAGACCTGAGTCTGTACATGTAAATGTAACAATTTACAAATACAATTAATATAATGTCTTGATCTTAAATTAAAATGTAGATTTAAAAACTCAACAAATAAATTATAAAATTTAAAATATTTTACCTCTATATCTTGATGAATCGGATTAGCAGGATCCTCTAAATCTCCATATGCAACACCCATCATAGTCTCATGTACCAAGTTCAAAAGAGTGTAAGGACACTACATCAGGATCAATGGCCTCATCCATAAGAAAATTTGAGAATTCGGCGTGAAATCATGAGTTTGTAGGTGTCTGTTGTAGGGGAGCCTCTGTATGCTATGGAGGTGGTGTAAGATCATCCACACTTTGTCATGGAGTTGTAGGATGTATCTTGATTCCATCTTATTTGGAGGTACCTACCTCTTCATCTCCATGTCCCTGACTACTACTTGTGGAGGATCTACCATGTCCTCCTCCAATGAAAGTAGGCATATCATGTGGCTCAATCCCATGCAACGTAGAAATCCTCTGGTAAGAAGCTAGGAGATCACTCTGTGGGGCCCGGGTACCATGTTGGTCTGAGGAAGCTCATGATGCCTAACTATTATGGACACTAGGCTTTGAACCACTAGAATCCATGATGCACACAAAATTAATATATATCTAGATAAAAAAATGCTCAATGCAAGTGGGCACATACACATGTACATTCATTCATTAGAAAATATGTGTGTGTGTGTGTGTGTGTGTATGTATATATGTATGTGTGTGTGTGTATATATGTACATGTGTTGTTCAAAAGAACATGTTTTTAAAAATAAATTAAAGATAACTTGATTTACATACATGTACTTCAAACATGAAAATATTTAACTTCAAACATGAACTAATTTGAATGCATTTACATATAAATTAAATATTTAAACATTTAAATTCATGCATTTGCTTATTTAAAAGAACGTGAGAAAAATGGATTTAATACAAATCCAAAATCTACCTAGATTCAAGTGACAATAATTTTGAGATAAATTTTAAATCAGGTTAAATACCACCCATGGATGAAATACTACTAAAGGGAGGTAGAAATGACTTCAAAAGTCAAAAAAACTCAGGTGCATAAATTTAATATATTACTTTAAAATATTTATTCCTTGACACACGTTGTATTCTTAAAACATCTTTATATAAAAGATATATTAAGGTTTTTGACATTTTAATTTTTTTCCCCTTCTTGAAGGAGTGGATATAGGATATGTGGCCCCTAAACTAAACTTGAATGTATTATTGGGATTTGACAAAGGATCAAATTCTATGTTGATCCTTCTACCACATGAACATACATAGCTAAATGCATATACATCTTTAAAGTTAGATTTCTCTATGAATTGTTGAATCAATTTACTAACATGTAAATCCATAACTAGGGAGGGAAAAGCATTTTTTACTAAAAGAAATGATGGAAATATAGAATTCTCCAATGGAAGAGAAATAAGAAATATATACATATCCCTAAATTTAATTTCATGGAGGAAGGAAATATCATGCTTCCCAAACCAACCCCATCAACCTGATGGTTTTCCATAAGATTCTTGGATGAAGGGTCTTCCAAAGGTGTAACTTCTAGGTCATTCCAAAAATAAGTTGTTTGAATCAAAGGCAAAATCATGCTTCTTGAAGTAATATCTTTACCTTAGATGTTATCATAGATGGATTTGAGGAAGGGTAGTCCAAAGGGGTTCATTTGAAAATAATCCTACTAGATTAATTCTTTCTTCCATGAAACAAAGGATTTTCTTTAGGTTTTTCCTTTTTCCATGGACAAAACACTTCCATGCAAACCATAAGATGGAATATATATTTCTCATGAATTTTAGGAGTGGGAAAATGAGAGTTTTTACATAACCCATTTTGGGGAGAAGATATATTATTAGTTGAGTTAGGATCACCTCCAAGTTTTCATTCTTTTTAGCTAGAGGGGATATTTGTTTGGCCGTAATAGGTTTTTCCAAGACTAAAATAGAAGACAACGTAGAAAATTTGATTGAATCCATAGGAATGGATAATTTTTTGAATCATTTAAATATCTTTAGTTCAATATATTTCAATTTCATTTGCCATCTATGGATGCCATATTAATAGAGAAAGGAATATGATCCCCCTTTCCATTAAATTGTAAATATTTAGAGATATAAATGTATGCACCCTAAAATGGTTGCCTAGACTTTGGGCCCCCATTCAGCAATTTATCAAATCCCTGAATCAATATTTTCAAAAATCAGCATTTTATCAATTATATCAATTTCCTTGATCAAATCCTATTTTATCATTTTCGATTATTTGCCTTGGGCTAACCATTTTATCCTAAAGTCTTTATTTATTTAAAAGGAATTTCCTCCCCTTTTAATAAATAAAAATCCCCCACTTTTCCTCTTATCCTAAGTTGCACAAATAAAGCATTATTCTTATTTTATAAAAAGAAGAAAAACACTTTTTGTCTCATATGGACACAAAAGTCAACTCTTATTTTCTCATTGGAGGATATTTGTGCACATGGATTGCTCCTCTTTCAAGCTCCACCCTTGATTAAATCTTTTGCCTGTTAATCTCCATGGTCCATTCCTTTTCAATTCCTTTAAAAGGATAGCTCTTTTCTCATTCTTCGATCCCAACTTTTTATGCTAATCTTATGCTGTAGGATTTCTTGGAGACTTTGGAGCTTTTGGAGATCATTCTTGCATTCTAGTTTCTTTCTTGCATCATAGCTTCCATGGCATCCATCTTAGTTTCTTTTATACTTTAGATTAGCTCACATAGCTTAATTAGCAAGGGTTTGTAATACTTTCCTTTCATAGCTTAGCTTGTATCTTCATTCTTAGCATAGTTTGCATTGCATTGCATTCTCATTGTTGATTCTTGAGGATATTGGCATTCTTTCCCTTGTCTCTTTGAATCTCCCATTGTGTGGTTTACTAGCAAGGTTTCATGCTTTAATAGCTCTAGCCGAGAGCACCATCAACATCCTTGTGACTCAATGCCTAAGGAGCTCTAGGTCACTTTCTCAAGGTTTCCCATTCATGGATTCCCTTGGAAGTAATGACTTAGAGAAGTGCACTATTTAGTGTGTACATTTTTGGTGCCCACCATGGGGCAGAACACTCTTGTTTTGTCCTTCATTTTCTGCATTTTCATCATTTTTTTCATCAATATTTACTTGTTGTTTCATCAAAATTTTCTCTCTGGTTTCTTCTGACAGAATTATCACAATTTTCCAATGTCGTAGGATACTTTCTTATATACCAGTGTGATATTTTACTAGTTATAATATCACACTCTTTGACAAATTATATCGCACTCTTGTTCTATTTTTTGTCACACGCAGGTATCAAGAATTATCACCCGGAGATATATTATTGCACCAGTATAGGATGGAATATCGCACGACTATTTCTTTGATAGAAATATCACCCAAGCCTGGTAGTGAGCAATTTTTGTCATTTCTTTGCAAGATCTACTTGGTTTTGATTTGGATTTTTGATTTGCTATTGTAGAACAGGGGTCTATTTGCATATTTCATTTGATTTTTGATGTGCTAACCCTTGTAGGGCTAACAAGTGGTGCTTGTAGGTGCTTCTATTGCTTGATTATTTGCTTAAAAGAATGCATGTCAAAGCTTCAAATGCACAAGGGCTACTAACATTTTTTGTAGGGCTGCCCAAAGCATAAAAACTAATCAAGTGCTTGTTTAATTGCTTTTCTTTCGAGTGCGGCATATACTAGTTGTTTCATTTCATAGGCACTTAATATCTTGTTGTAGGAATCTTTGGGTGGTAGGAGAAGTATGCTCTTCACCCTTGTGGTGAACTAGAAAATCTTGACCCATCTTTAGATTTTGAAAGCAAGAGGGTAATTGAACTTTTGCTTGGTATGTTTGGGAGATATTTTTGAGCTAGGAGATTATGCTCTTCACCCTTGAGGTGAAATAGAAATCCTGACACTCAAAGGTTGATCCACTTTTTGTTTAGCTTTTAGAATCCTTTAGCGGGCCTGCTCTTGAGCAATCAAGAGGAACAACCCAAGTGGGGACAAGCTTTTCACCAGCTATTCCAACCCACTATAAACTCAAGGCTATCAAGGACACAAAACCTTGGTATACGTAGTACTTCTCTTCGCTTAATGTGAGTACTTGTGGGATTGTGACCATGAGGAAAATGTTGGGCAAGAATTCTTAAGGTACTCTTGTGGCCATGAGGTCCATTACTTGCCGCAAGGTAAGGAGTCCCTTTGGGGAGTAAGAGGGGTATTATGAACAGAAGCCTTTACTAAGAACCATAGATAGAAGCCACCCTATTTTTTTGCTTAGCTTCTTGGTGCAAGGATTGATCCAAGTGGAATAACCTAGATCACCCCAAGATTACTCATCATCTGTGTCCCTTTGGTTGTGTCATTGGCACTTCCACGACAAAGCCAATATCTATTGTGGGTAACCACTTTGTGTG
The DNA here is from genome assembly GCA_027943335.1 of Chamaecyparis obtusa. Classification (NCBI taxonomy): domain Eukaryota; kingdom Viridiplantae; phylum Streptophyta; class Pinopsida; order Cupressales; family Cupressaceae; genus Chamaecyparis; species Chamaecyparis obtusa. The sequence goes on from BSBK01008523.1 coordinate 291,006, forward strand.
AGGCAATGGGACATCAAGTGTGGGCCAAGTTGTTAAGTATTGAGCCATTGAATTTTTAGGCTAGTAAGTGCTTGAAGTATTCTTGTTGTGATCTACTTGTGTAAACATTCTCAAATATCAAACATCATGGTAGCATTCATAGGATTTTATTGCTTTGATATCACAATTGCTTGTCTTGGCAAGGTTGTTTTTTCCCTTGTGTAAGTGTTTCATGACATGTTTGATCACCTACTATTTGCAAACCTATCTATTTACTACTATCACTATGCTTGAAACTGAAAAATCCAACCTTCAAACTGAAATTTTGAACAAATTGCCCTTAAACCTAAGATTTTTAGCACTTAGTGGTCAAGAGTCGTACGATCGTGAAACTGTATTGCACACTGTACTAAGAATTATCATGCAATAGTTCATCACAGGAAGACTATCACACTGCTTTCCTGGAAATTCTCGCATATGCTACTTGGAAACTGTCGCCCTGCTTACTACAAAATATCGCCTGCTCAAAAATTATTGCACTATTAGCTTGGAAACTGTCACATAGAGTCTTTTTGCTACCTCTCTAGTTTATGCAATTTTTAGTCTTTCCTTAGCCGACCAGATTTTAGTAGGTGGCCTACTCTGCTGCTTGAAACCTATTTATACCTTGGGTTCCTGATTTTAGATCCCTTGAATTAGTGTTCTCTTATTTTACAAAGTAGTCTTGCTTGGCATCGATAAGTTAGGAATTATCCTTGTTGAAAAAGTACACCTTTAGATTCTTTGGTAACATGCATGGAGAGTTTTAGTACTCTTTTGTCCAATTCACTTCCATCAAAATTCAATTTCAATTATATATTTGGCAAATCCATCCTCCTGGTCCATATGTGTTACGATACTCATCCTTTTATTATACACCTCTGTGGCATGTTGGTTTGCACCTTTTGCAGCTTTCTATCTTACCATCTCTTTTTGGACAATTGAACACTTTCACTATCCTTATTTGGTATTGACATTTCATAAGGTTATCTTATCACCAAGGGTCTTTTTCTTTCATGTTGGTTACGAAAAGGTACCAAGTTAGTCAAGGAAAATGACCTCAAGTTGTCTTTGAACAATTACCCTTAGTCCAAACTCATCAAAAGTGAAAGGGGAAGAAACCCATCTTTGATCAATCACCTAGGAGTGAGTCTGAGGCTTGGTTTGACCCAAAGAGCAATCCTAGTGAGTTGAGTACCTCTTTAGCATCCTCTCAATCAAATATGGACATGAGCTACACTTTGACTAGGAAAAAAAGAGAAGCAATGGATCAAACTCTTGATGACATTTTCCAAAGACATAGGGACAACATGTTGTTTGGTGATGACAACCAACCTAAACACCCCCTATTAACTCAAGATATCTAGATGCCCATCAAAGAGCTAAAAGACATTATGGGCAAGCTCACCAAGATGCACGGTCACAACATGAAGACCAAAACAATGAATCTAGTGATGCTCATGTGAATGCCGCATTCACTAATGACTTGTTCAGACACTCAAGGTCCAACACTCCACTCAAAAAAACCTCAAGATATGCTAATGAAAGGCTTAAAAGAATTGAGTGTGAAAAGAAAGCCTTTTTGGATGAAGAAGCTGCTAAAGAAGAAAGGTTTAGACACCTAGAGGAAGAGAAACAAGCCTTGTTGGAATTGTGAAGAAAAGCATTCCAAGAAGAGCAAGATAGGTTTTTAGCCCAACAACTCAATGACCAATTTAACAAAAGGGGTACCAACAATGGAAACAACTCTCCACCCTCTACTCCCTCAAGAACCCCAAGAAGTAGAAGGTAGTCAAGGACCCCTTCAAGATCTCCTAGTCCTAGAGGAAGGAGGATTTCACAACATAGGAGATGAACACCTCCTAGGAACTCAAGACAACCCTCCCAACAAGCTCATCATGGCTCTCAACATGGACGAAGTAGTGCAAGTTTTGATGATCAAGATTTTATGAGAATGCAACAAGAGCCACTATTCCAACAATATGTGGAGAAGTACCTTGATCAAAATAAAGATAGGTTCCTGGAGAGTTTGATTAACAAGGGTGCTAGAGTCCCTTACAACTTTGATGTGGATAGGAGGATCAAGAAACAAGGACCCTCTCAAGAAGAGGAAATCAAGAAACTCAAATGAATGATGGAAAAGGTGTTGGCACCTAAAAGTTCCTTTTCACTTGATTCTATTTGTCCCAACCCTTTTGACAAAAGTGTGCCTATGATGAATTTTCCTAGGAAAGTTGAAATTCCCCAATACGACAAGTATGATGGCAATGGCGACCCACATGATCATGTGCACCAGTTTTATATCATGAGTTTTGAGTTCCACCAAGATGAATCTTATTTTATGAGATTATTTCCAAGGAGCCTCAAGGGCCAAGCCATGGAGTGGTTTACCAACATAACCCCTCCCGTCAAAACTTTCAAAGAACTTGTCCACAGATTCATTCAACATTTTGCATATACCTTATCAAGATCAATCACTATGTTGGACTTATGAAATTTGAAACAAAGCCAAGGGGAATCCTTTGTTACCTTCTTGCAAAGGTGGAGATGATTGTGCTCTCGCTATTCTAGGACTATTCCTGAGCATGAAAGGATTAACATCATTGTTAGTAATTTGGTGCCTAAAATGCGTTATGAGGTTCAAAAAATGGTCTTTGATTCCTTTGATACTATGGTTGAGACCGCATGTTGAATTGAGGATGTCTTAAAATAAAAAGGCATTTTGACCAAATATAGCAATAACAACAATGGTCAAAATCCTAATAATGCTAATAAGGACAAAGGCAAGCACTCACACTGGAACAAGAATAAGCAAGTAGTCAATGATAGAGTTGTGGAATCTTCCCAACCCAAGGATTAAGGAGTCCTCCATTTGTCTAGTGCAATCCAACCTATGAAGCTCAACACATCCTCCAACCAACAAGAGAATAAACCAAAGTATCAAGAAAATCCCAAGAAAAAGTTGTGACAGTTTTCCAAACTGGGTGACTCCTATGAGGATGTGTTCAAGACCCTTATTGCCAATAATCTTTTGCAACCACAAGATCCAACAAACTTCCACATACCTGATGTTAAGCCACATTGGTGGAATGAAAAATCTTTCTGCAAATACCACAATGGCATTGGACATGACATCGAACATTGCTGGAAGCTTAAACACCTCATTCAAGATCTTATTGAAAGTGGTAAACTTCAGATTGATGGGTTGAATAAAAATGCAGACCTCAAGGCATTCAAGGAGCCTTTGCCCAAATATGAAAAGGGGGAAACCTCTAAACCCAAGAATGGCAAGGCTGAAATCAACTATACCTACACAAGTGTAGAAAATGTGGTTAATATGCTTGAGATTGTTGAGGAAAATGTCAACATGATGTGAAACAAAGATTCTTATAGTCATGATGTGGGCTCTCCTCCTATATTTGATGAAGAACCCATGGTGGTGCTTAGAGGTCCTCACTCTCAAAGGTCATCCCAAGCTCTTAACACTATGACCAGAAGCCAAAGTCAAGGTCCTATGGTTATTAGAGGTCCTAGTACCAACCAGCCTAGCAAACCCAAGCAAGTGGCATCCAAGAATGTCACCACCAAGTCAATAGTCAATCTTGAAATGAGCTACAATCTTGTTGACCAGTTACAAAGAACACCAGCTCAAATCTCAATTTTTGAACTCGTAGAATTGTCTCCAAGACATAAGCGTGTCCTTGAGGATGCTTTGCGTACAACCAATGTTCCTAACAACATAGATGTTGACCAATTCCAAAATATGGTTAACCACCTTGCCAGCCCTCACTACCTCACATTCTTAGAAGAAGATGACAAAGCCTTGAGCCATCCACATAATCTTTCCCTTCATATCGAGGTCATGATTCACAAGACCCATGTTAGGTGTGTGTTGATTGATGGGGGTGTTGGGCTTAATATTTGTTCCTTGAGTTTTTTGAAGATACTGGGTTACTTCGAGCAAGTTATTGATACTCATAAGAAAATCACCATTAAAGCCTATGATGAGGTAGAAAGAAGCTCCAAGGGCTTGATCATCCTTCCTGTTAGGATTGGCCCCATTGAAAAGGACATTTTGTTCCAAATTATTGATGCTAGTCCTTTAGCCTATAATATCCTACTTGGTTGATTGTGGATCCATGACATGCAAGTAGTGTCATCCACCTACCACCAATGTGTTAAGTTCCCCTATAATGGAGTAGAAGTTTGTATACCCGGGGATAACACATTATCTGTTAATGCAATTTCAGCAGGGACTCATGTTCCTCTCAATAAAGAAGTAAAGGATTTTGATGCCACTTTAGCACAATGCAAGAATAAGTTCAAAGCCATAGACCTTGGTATGGGAGGTTATCAAATTGACTCCTTTACAAAACTGCCAGTCTCACCTAGGTCCTATGGTAAACCTTCACAAGAGATGCATCCCTCATCTTCAACAATGACTCTATTTGGTACATTTGTAGAGTCCTCAGTGCCCATATAGGATGAAAAAGAAGAGGTTGTTGTTAGAGATTGGATTTACGAGAAAAAATAAAAGCATAATGAAAATTTCTCCCCATCTCCTAAAACTTATGGGAGAGGATACACTTTGGTCAAAAATATGGGCTACCCAGGTCATGGTCCTCTCAGTCACAGATTAGATGCTAAGGCTGAACCACTCAATCATGCTCTCTTTGGCCATAGATCTAAGACAACGGTTGGCCTAGGTTTTGAAAGTCAGAATAAGAAAACTACTCCTATCCTTGCTGCGATGGATAGTTATGATGAATCTAGCTACATACCCAATTTGCAAAATCAACAAGATAGGTGTGAAGATTCGGTCCCTTCCACCAATCTCCTTTGGGGAGATTTAGATGCTCTAGTTATCAATTCAACAGTTTCAGACCTAAAACAAGAACAATCCACTATTGAAGATCATGTTGAGGATCCTATCCAAGAACATCAATACACAAATGGAATTCAAGAAGGTGTTACCCTTGGTGACATCAAAGCCTCTACCTCAAGGCCTAAAAAACATGCTTGGTGTAAACATCCCAGCCAGGATTCAGATACAGACTCACATGAGTATGAGTGGGAGACTCTTTCTGATTGTTCTATAGTTGACATGGACATTGATGTTGTCCATGCATATGGTTCCCAACCTGAGGTAGCTAACGAGTCTAGTGTAGAATTAGAGGATTGGAATCCATGAGTTTCTTTAGTGGATGATGCTTTGCTTGGTAGGATAAGTCCTGATTTGGGTACCTTAGAGGGATACTTGATGAATCCTAACTCTGTAATCACTAGAGATGATACCATTCACATACACAATGTTGAACCATTCATTGACCTACCCCTTGCCAACCCTCACTTAATTGATTGGTCTCAGTGCTATCAAGAGCCTCAGCTCCTAACTTTTCAAAATGACTATGAGATAGCATGTTACCTAAATGCTGTTGAACCTATAGTCTCTTCCACCAGTGAACCAACTACAAGCATGATAGAACCAGATATCAAGTACCTCAGTCACAAAATGAAAAGAAAAGAAAAAAAGAATAAGAGTTTTGATGGTGAAAACCATTGTGTGGCGGTGTTAAAACCCAAAAAAGTAAAAATAAAGGATGTATCTGAGGGTGAAAACCTCTCTGAGGCACCTAAGGATGAGGTACTTGATCATCTCCCAAGTTACTTTTAGGATAGATCTTCAGTGCTTGTTGAGCCTACACAACCAGTTAATTTGAATACACCAGAGGCTCCACAAATTGTGCATTTAGCTCAGTCTCTATCAACATAGGAAAAAGAAGCATATACCAAGTTCCTACAGACCAAGAAGATCAATTTTTCTTGGACTTATTTAGACATGCCAGGATTGGACACTAGTCTCATTATGCATCACTTGTCCATAGCTCTAGGTATCAAACTAGTAAAATAGAAATTGAGGAAAATGCATCCTCACATAGCTCTTCTTGTCAAAGCTGAATTAGAAAAACTCCATAGTGTAGGATTTATAAGAGCCATTGATTATGTGGAATGGATGTCTAATATTGTACCTTTTTCAAAACATGACAAGTCCATTCATGTCTACATAGATTTTAGAGATCTTAATAAAGCATTCCCAAAGGATGATTTTCCACTCCCAAACATAGACATGATAGTGGACATGACTGCAGGCTATGAGATCTATTCTTTGATGGATGATTTTTCTACGTATAATCAAATCAAAATAGCTCCTGAAGACCAAGAAAAGACTACTTTCACTTGTGCATGGGGAACCTATTGTTGGAATGTCATGCCATTTGGATTAAAAAATGCAAGAGCTACTTATCAAAGAGCTATGACTACTATCTTCTATGACATGATGCATAAGAATATGGAAGATTATGTGGATGACACCTTGGAAAAATCTAAAAAAAGGGATACACACCTAGGTGATTTGGAAGTAATTCTAGATCATATGGAATAGTTTCAATTGAGATTAAATCCCAAAAAGTGTGCATTTGGAGTCACCTCTAGAAAACTCCTAGGATTTATCATTTCAACTAAAGGAATAGAAGTGGACCTAGAGAAAGTTCAAGCAATAATGGATATGTCACCTCCCAAAAACATCAGTCAAATGAGGAGTCTTCAAAGACACCTTCAATCTATAAGGAGGTTTATTTCACAACTGGCTGATAGAGCTCAACCCTTTAATAAGACTTTACACAACGGGGTTAAATGTGTCTGGAATGAAGATTGTCAGCAAAGCATGGACCAAATCAAGCAATACTTGGCCAATCCTCCAATCTTAATGCCTCCTATCCCAAGAAAACCACTCATATTGTATGTGTCAGCAACAAAATCTTCCCTGGGGGCATTATTGGCTCAACTTGATGATACTAGAAAAGAAAGAGCTATTTATTACATCATTCATACTCTTGTGTCATATGAGGTTAACTACACTAGTATTGAAAAATCTTGCCTAGCGGTGGTGTTTGCTTCCCAAAAGTTGTGACATTACATGCTTGCACATATAATACACCTCATTGCAAAAATTGATCCTCTCAAATATTTTCTTGGTAAGGCTGCTCTCACAGGTAGACTTGCTAAGTGGATGATGATCCTATTAGAATTTGACATAGAGTATGTTGAGCGTAAGGCTATAAAAGGACAAGCCATTGCAGATCAATTGGCTGATTTTTTGATTCAAGACAAAGCACCAATTCAAGTTGAATTTTCAGATGAGCACATAATGTACATGACTGCAAGAACATGGAAGATGTTCTTTGATGGCTCTTTCATGCAAAATGGTTCAGGTGCAAGAGTGTTGTTTGTTTCTCCTCATGGGTACACAATTCCTAAGTCCTACAAAATATTGTTCCCATGCACAAATAACATTACTGAGTATGAGGCCTTAACAAATGGACTAAAAATGGCTATAGAGTGGAGAATCACCAAGCTGCATATCTATGGGGATTCACAATTGATATTCAACCAAGTTAATGAAGAATACCAAACCAAAGATGAAAAACTGGTACCCTACAAGAAAATGGTTGATTCATTGTGATGATACTTCACCTTTGTTACATTTCAACAAATCCCTAGAGTAGAGAATAAAGTAGCTAAAGCTATGGCTACATTGGCTTCACTTCTTCAGCTAGAATAACATGAGTCTAGATTTGAATTCTTGGTGGAAGAGCTATGTTACCCTATCTATGACTCCCAAGAAAGCCAAGTTGTTTCTACCCTTATTGGCCATGAGTCATCCCGCTATGGTGCCATTTATTCATACCTCCATGATGGTACTATTCTTGAAACCTTCAATCATTTTGAATGAAGAAACCTAACTTGAAATGCCTCTCGCCACACCCTTATCTCTGGTGATCTATATAGGAGGGGTCTAGATGGGACACTTCTTAGGTGTTTAGAAAAGGATGAGTCCAACCAAGTGTTATTTGACATTCATGAGGGCATTTGTGGAGGACATTCTAATGGTCTTTCCATGGCCCGAAGGTTGCTTGGGGTGGGGTACTATTGGCCTACCATGCAGACAGATGCAGTAGCTTTTGCTAAATCTTGCCAAAAGTGTCAGAAACATGGTAACTTGATACATGCTCCAAGCAGAGAGCTTATTCCTTCTATTTCTCATTGGCATTTCAGCGCTGGGCCTTTGACCTTGTTGGGTAGATTCATCCCAACTCATTAGGTGGACACAAATTCATTATCACTGCTACTGATTACTTTACCAAATGGGTAGAAGCTGTCCCACTTTCTATTGCCTCAGGAAAGACAGTTTCTTTGTTTATTTTGAACCATATCATTTGTCGGTATGGAGTGCCTTCTGAAATAATCACTGATAATGGAGGTCAGTTTAAAAACAAGGACCTTAAACATCTCTGTAAGAAATTCAAGATAAAATAGCATTGGTCCTCCATTTACTTCCCACAAGGAAATGGACAAGCAGAGGCTTCGAATAAGACCATTCTCAAAATCCTCCATAGAATAGTTCACAAGAATGGTAGATATTGGCATCTATAGATAAATCTGGCCTTGTGGGCTTACAGAATGAGTATTCGTACTCCAATAGGGGCTACTCCTTTTTACCTCACTTATGGTGCTAAAGCAGTGTTACCTTTAGAGGTGGAGATTCCTTCTCTTAGAGTTTTCCTTAAAGGTTTAGTGACAGATGAAGACTACCGTGCCATGAGACTTCAAGAACTAGAACTTCTAGATGAAAAGCGTAAAGCATCTTTTGATCATAAGAGAGTCTACCAAAAGCGTATGTCCAAAGCATTCAATAAGAAGGTTTTCCCTAGAGAATTTCAAGTGGGGGATCTTGTCCTATGAGAAAACCCTAAGAACCAACAACATAGAGAGAAAAAGGGCAAGTTAGAACCTAATTGGCTTGGACCATACATCATTACTGTTGCTTTTGGTACAGGTGCTTATTTACTATCTGATCCAGAGGGGGAATAGCTCCCTGATCCTATCAATGTTTTTCACCTCAAGAAGTTCTATCCATGATGCCTATTCTATTTGGGGGCATCCTTTGTACATATCTTATTGATCCTGAAAAAAAATTCCCCAAAAAAATTCATATATGATGCTGAAAAAATCCTAAAAAGCATATACAGTCTTGAAAAAATACAAAAAAATTTAAAAAAATGCAAAAAATTAAAAAAAATAGAAAAAGTGTCTTGGTGAAAACCTAGAAATAGGTGCCTTGGTAGCAAAAATACAAAAAAATTTAAAAATAAAAAAATCTCCAAGTGGTGAAAACCTGGAAACAAGTGCTACTCGAGGCCTTTGCACCCTTGTTTCTTAGCATGCATCCTCGACACTTAGCCTTTCTCCATCATGCCTTGACCTTGTTGCCTTGGTTTGGAATTGATCTTTGTCTTTGTTTAGGGGGCATAACTATGTTAGCTTTGGTCTCTAGGATGTGTTGGTCTTTAGGACATCTTGCAAATAGTGTTTTTCAACACCACCCCAAACTGTGTTTTTCAACACTACCCTAGAGTCAAGTGTTTCTCAACACTTATCAGATATCTTGCCTACAGTCTAGCATGATATGGTATTTCTCACTTGCAGATATGATACTCAAAGTTTGACTCTATGACCTACACACATGCACTTTAAACACTCAACTCGCTGAGACTTCTTTGACTTTATTTCTTTGTGTGCTCTCTATGATGATTTCTTCGATGAGTGCTCTCTCCATAATAGTTTTTGATGATGTTGAGCTAGAAGACTGGGGGCATGAGGACATGTTTTATTGCTTTTTCTTCTTATGGGTATATTTTGTTGGTCCTAACTATCATTATCATTTATGATTGTTCCACTTGACAATGGGATCTACAAGGTATTATCCTTGACTATCTTCGCAAGTGCATACTTCTAGCCATCTTGACTTTCCTTGTGTCTCGATGCGAGTATAATCTTGCTATATTAAACTTAGGTAATCTCACTGCACTAGTCATCTTGACCTATATGTCTTTGATGCTTAGATGGGATTCCCACATATCTATCTGATATAGATCATATTCAGATTCACATAGTCATACTAGTGTGCATTGTATGATCTTGTGACGCTACCAATAAAGCTCGATGATGAATATTAGAGTTTAAAAGCTTTGTGACCTTGCAAGTAAACCACTTTTCATAGTAGCTTGCATTTTTAGGTTCATGTTAGTTAGTTTTGCATCTTGCATATGGAGAGAGCTCTCCTTTCATCTTCCATGGACCTATCGGTCCACTGCGCTCACCTTTCCTTTTCTCGATCATGTCTTTCGCTCCTTGTCTTTCACATCATGTCCTTTTTCCTATCATCAGAAGGGGTTAATCTTATCATCATATCTATTCTAAAGAGATCATTTTCAGAAACATGAGTCTATACCATAAACATGAGAACTAAAACATACATCTATGAGAGAGATTATACATGAGCATATATGACATACATTTTGAGAAAAATGACAAGACAATATAAAAATTGAAACATCCATCACAAGTGGGACAAGTACACAAGATATATCGCTAATCCAGTAATCTCATATATATATATATATATATATATATATATATATGTCATGATACAACGTGGGATACAAAAAATTTGGATAAAGTCCTAGGATATGTCTCTATACATCTATCTAACCTAGACCTAGGACTCACTAGCACCATCATGTGGTGCTAGTGGTGGAGGAGGTGGTGCTATGTCCAGTACCATATCAGATCTCCTTGCTATCACAGAGTAGGGTGGTGCTCTTTGACCCTATGGAAAAGCCTATATATAGAGACCATGATAATATGCAGCTCATGCTGCCTCTCTCTGGCTCTCTGTAGTGGCAACCTGTATGGCCCTCTCTCACCGCTTGATCTTAGCTCTCAAATCAGTCACCTACTAGTCTCTGATGGCTATGGTGATCCATAGCTATTGCATCTCCATCTCTAGGACCTAGATCCTCACTCTCAGATCCTCTCCCCCTGTAGGCTGATTATGCCTAGCATCCACCTGGTGGTGAGCTAGCCTCACCCCGTCATAACCCTCATCTACAAAATGCTATCCCCGTGGTCATTTCTAGCCACCTGATCAAGATCTTTATCTAGTCTCCCTAGCTCTCCCTCTCCCTCCTCCATCCCCTCCATCCCCATCATCTCTATCATCTCCCTGTGTTGCTAGTTGTGCATCAGAAATAGTAAAACAAGGGAATGGATGCCTCCACCTTTCTGCCTTGTAAGCCGCATCAGCCCTTGCATTTGCTATGTCTAGGAGGTAGTCCCATGGCTCCCTCCATATCATAGCTATATCCTATACTACCTACTAGTAATCCAGCATCAGCAGCTAATCCTGGCCCTCCTCATCCTTGACCCGAGCATATGTGGTGGTCTCAATGGATACTCTCTGCTAGTGCCTGAACTATCTCCAGACATGGGTGATCACAAATCTCTCAACAATGTCTGAGTGTTGACCTAGTAGTGGCCAGCTACACAACATTTAACTGAGCTCCTCCTCTTGATCACCCCACTACTCAATAGCCCTGTATGGCCTCCACTGAAATGAGGTGAGCTCATCTAGTACCCTCATGTAGTAAGTCACATCCCTACTATGCGGTTGAGATATGAACCCTGTATACCTATAGATGTAGGGGCATCTCTACTCCCTCAGATGCACTCATGGTCACACAACGACGATGTGCTCCCATGCCCAAACCTATGCTAGGATAGCACTGCATGCCTAGGTCCTACTCTCTTGATATACAATCTTATGGAGCTCATGGTACATATCTGCTAGGATGGCTAGCCCCCATGCCATCCATCATGGGTGTGCAATCAAGTTCACCACTAACTGAACCTAGCCCAATGGGAAACCCTTCTGACTCCTGTCAGTAATAAGGGCTTGTGTTACAATAGAACATATGATTCATGTCACCAAAAAATCCCTACCAAACTCCTCCATCAGCCGATCCCAGCTGAGGTGTCTATCCATAAAAGTGACATCCTGAAACATGTCCTGCATAATCTACCTCCCCTTTGTCAAATCCTGATCATAGTACACCTGTGCCAACAAACAATCATGTCAGTTTCTATCATATGGAAACTTTACATCTATGACTATCTATAAAAATGATTATACTTACAGGATCTCCATGGCTCGAAACTCGTAAGATTTGATAGACATCCTCTAGGCTAATCATAGTCTCTCTAGTGGGAAAGTGAAAGGTGTTACACTCATTGTGCTACCTCTCAACCAATGTTGTCAGCAATCCATGATCAACCTGAATATGGGGCATCTACAGCAAATAGCCAAAACCCATCTCCCTTAGGTCTGCTCACCCTGGATCATTGAGATCGTGAATGCATCGTAGTCTAGTCACTTGTGGCACTCTAACAAGAAGCACAAGAAAGTTCTCCTGTAAGCCATTTAACCCAAACTAGATGTCAGAACATATCATGATGGATGTATAAAATCAGTATAAAATATCTTAAAAGCAAACATTGTCAGGACTCATGTCATTTTGCTAAAAAATATTAAAACATGTTAATTTTCTATACTGTGCGATACTATTTTTTGACTAAGTATCGTGTGACACTTTCTTCAATAGCAGTGTGATGGTATCTTTGCCTGCGATACTTCACATAGCATCGCATGATATTTCATCCAGTATCATGCAATACTAGATTCAATATTGGTGCGATGCTATTTTGACCCATGAAGTATCACACGATAGATATCCTCAAAGGGTGTGATACTTGGAAAGTATCGTACGACTTTTCATACAAAGAAAATTTTAAAAATTTTAAAAACATTTAAAACATGTTTTAAATTAACATTAAAGCTCATAAATGACCAACAAAGTGAGTTTTTTTGAAAACATACTAGGGCACCATACTGCGGAGGCCGGTTGTGCAACCGGGTGCACTCAAATCGATGCTTGTGGATCGAGATCACTGCTTGCTGGGCCATTTACTCTCTCTAAGATCTCAAGATTCTCAAATCACTAAAAGACATGATTTTGAAAATGACCTTTTTACCCCCTTATATAGCATTTTGACTTTTTGACCTAATTTTCAAAACACCTTGGAATTGCATGAAAATTGCACCCCTAGCTAATTTTGACATCTTGGATCCATTTTTGGGATCAAAATTAAAATCCAAGTTAATCTTGATATTCAAAATCTCATTTCAAAATTTCACCCTCTTCTGCGCAGTTGGCTAACCATTTGAGGCCTGATCCTTCGATCTTTTTTGGGGCATCTTCATTTCTTCACTCCCATCTCTTTCAACCTCCTAGTCTTTCATTCATTCATTCATCTTCATCTCTCTGAGGTTTGACTTCATTTTTATCCTATATCTTTCTCAGTCAAACCTAGTCAACCTGGGGCATCTCTTCACTGCTTGATGGTTATCCTATCATCTTTCACCTTCGATTGTGATTTCTAGTGACTTGATCAAGTTTATCAATTTTTTGTTCTCCTCTACCTGATTTCAATTTCGATTCTAAGGGGGTAGTACCTATCAGCTTTAATCCTTGATTCAGCTTATCAATCAGCTTTTCTTGAGATTCTTATCTCTTATTTGAGACTTCATTATCACCTAGCTATACAGGTGTTGGTCTTGTCTTTCAACTTATTTTTGTTAGCCTATGCTTATGCTTGTCTTGATATGTTCCCATCTGTTGAACACATGTCTGGATTGTTTTGTGATCCCAAATCGATCTCACATTTCAATTCCATTCTTTGACTTCATGTGATCCCAAATTGATCTCACATTAGTCAAAGAGGGGAAAATGTATGCACCCTAAAATGGTCACCTAGACTTTGGGCCCCCATTCAGCAATTTATCAAATCCCTGAATCAATATTTTCAAAAATCAGCATTTTATCAATTATATCAATTTCCTTAATCAAATCTTATTTTATCATTTTCAATTATTTGCCTTGGGCTAACCATTTTATCCTAAAGTCTTTATTTATTTAAAAGGAATTTCCTCCCCTTTTAATAAATAAAAATCCCCCACTTTTCCTCTTATCCTAAGTTGCACAAATAAAACATTATTCTTATTTTATAAAAAGAAGAAAAGCACTTTTTGTCTCATATAGACACAAAATTCAACTCTTATTTTCTCATTGGAGGATATTTGTGCACATGGATTGCTCCTCTTTTAAGCTCCACCCTTGATTAAATCTTTTGCCTCTTAATCTCCATGGTCCATTCCTTTTCAATTCCTTTAAAAGGATAGCTCTTTTCTCATTCTTAGATTCCAACTTTTTATGCTAATCTTATGCTACAGGATTTCTTGGAGACTTTTCAGCTTTTGGAGATCATTCTTGCATTCTAGTTTCTTTCTTGCATCATAGCTTCCATGGCATCTAGCTTAGTTTTTTTTATGCTTTAGATTAGCTCACATAGCTTAATTAGCAAGGGTTTGTAATACTTTCCTTTCATATCTTAGCTTGCATCTTCATTCTTAGCATAGTTTGCATTACATTGCATTCTCATTGTTGATTCTTGAGGATATTGATATTCTTGCCCTTGTCTCTTTGAATCTCCCATTGTGTGGTTTACTAGCAAGGTTGCATGCTTCAATAGCTCTAGTCAAGAGAACCATCAACATCCTTGTGACTCCATGCCTAAGGAGCTCTAGGTCACTTTCTCAAGGTTTCCCATTCATGGATACCCTTGGAAGTAATGACTTAGAGAAGTGCACTATTTAGTGTGTACAAGCATCACTAGGAAGACGCGGTGAGAATCACTAGTGACTAATGCGAGGAAGATCGTATAGCAAAGCATCATTAGGAAGATGCAGTGAGAACCATTGGTGACTGATGTGAGGAAGATCCTCTAAAAAGATAAGACAATGCCCCCTAGACCATGAAAGGTGCCCCCAAGTGTGACCAGTTTCAATCCATGTAAAGTCAAGCATAATCTCGAAGATAACTAAGAGCAAGTGCATGAGTTGGCAAACTAAAGCAGGAAAACAAGAAAGAAATTGTACAGGGCCAAGTGGTGTTGCGATATGTATAGCATTGTGGAACAAGAGATGCATGTTTACTAGGTTTTCACCTTCTTGGCAGGGATTTATTGCTTTTTCTACCATGACACCTGTGTACCAGGTTTTCATCAATGGCACATTTTTTATTTTTCAATTTTTTTTATTTTTATCATTTTGATTTTTTTGTATTTTTTAATTTTTTAATTTTTTTGGTTGATGCATCAAAGCGCCTGTTCACTAGGTTTTCACTAAGATGATCATTTTTTTAGGAATTTTTGCATTTTTTAGGATTTTTTTCAGAATAGAGTATGTACATGAAGCATTTAGAAGATTTCTTAGTTGTAGAATCGCTTCAGATGCAGAGTGTTGATCAGCTCTTTGAGTTGTTCTCCTTCAGTAGTAGATAGTTGATAAGCTCCAAACCCAAATGGAGTAGTGACAATATATAGACCAAGCCAATTTGGTTCAAACTTTCCCTTCTGGATCTATTGTTGTTGATTCTTAGGGCTTTCTCTCAGGATGAGATCACCAACTTGGAAGTCCCTTGGTTTAACTTTCTTGTTGTAGCTCTTGGACATTCATTTTTTATATGCTTGGAGATGATCGAACGCCACTTGACAATGTTCATCCAGTAGTTCTAGCTCTTGTAGGTAAGATATTCTAATGTCTTCATCAATGATGAGGCCTTGCAAAGTAGGAATCTTGACCTCAATAGGCATAGTAGTAGTCAGCTTGAGAAATTTCAGGAGCATGACAAGATGTTGTAGTAGTGATCAGGGGGTCTGGCTAGTAGTATCCAACCATTAAGAGATCCATAGTCAAGGAAAGATCACTTAAGTGAGACCCACAAATATCCTTGTGGATGCATCTAAAGTCTTTGTCAGATTTCTCATGCTCTAAATGGTTAAGGAGGGTACGTTCTAGATGTCTCTTAGTCACATCATTAGAAATGAGGAGATACTGATATGCACTTTTGGGACAGGCAAGACGAAATGAAGAGTATAAAGTATGATAGGCAAGGATAGTTAAATGAAGGGAGATGTGAGAATTTGGAAGCTTGAATAGAAACTTTTATTTTCTTCTAATATCCAAGTCTTTTAGCTTGGGAATCCACATAACTCTTGATCCTTCTTTTTTTTTTAAGATGTTTTTTATTGGAATTCTTGTAAGATGGATTTCGAGATCCATTTTTCTTTGATTGTCTCTTTTCCTTTTTTTGAAGTCCTTTGTGGTCTTTTTAACGTCATATTCTTTTCTTTAGAGTCACATGTCAATTAGACGGGACATAGTGACTTTGAGATATAGGTGGATTTTAATTTATTTATTTTTGTTAGAAATCCAAGTTACTTCCAAAGACTCGAGAATTGTGGATGAATGAGGTTGATACAATTGGTTTAGGAATAAATTTAATTAAATAATCAAGTGGCAGTATTAAATCTAATTAATAAAATATTCAAAATATTCAATTAATCAAACTTTAGGATAAATAGAATTTATCGCCAAAATAATTATTAAATTAAGAATAATTAGGATAAAATAGGAATCTTGCTAGGAATATTCTCCTATGCAGAACTAGGATAAAATCAATTAAATTTGATAATGTGCAGATGTGCCTTAGGTTAGGACTTTGATGTCAATTTCATTCGAATTGAAGATGTAGGAGGTTAATGAACCTATAACCCATTTTTGGGGTATTACATTTTGCCCCTCTTTGAATCATTGTGCAAAGTGTAGTGGTTCAAAGAATAATCTATGTATGATAAAGATGTTTGAAATTGATTTGAGAGATTAACCAATTCTGAGACAAAAACTGATTGAAAGATTTAAAGATGCAAGATTTAGGTCTTAATTGACCAAAGATGATGTTAACTATAGCAACAATGAACCGGTGATTACGAAAAAGTGTCAAAACGCTTGATTCTAAACCTTATGATTGTGAAGAAGTGAGTGACCGGTTCCATACTTGAATGTCCCAAGAGAATCATATCACATCTAAAACCCATCAGTTATGAAGAAACAAGGAAAATAACACTAATGAACCGTTGGTTACGAAAAGTTGATATAGTTTACAAGATAGAATTAGGATACTAGATTGATATGGATCTTGATGAATCTAATATGCCCCAAGAGATGATAGATTTTCCCCAAGTGATGAGGACTTTAGATGAATTAGTAACTAGACGTGGTTGTTGTCTTGATCACTAAGGAAAGAAATTCGATTGACAAAATTAGAGTTACATACTTTGAATGATGTGTAATACCATGCCCCCTTCAGGATTAAAATTGAAATCTGACAAGAAAAGTCAGCATTGAATGGTTCAGAAGTATGTTAATTGATTGAAGAAGTGATTGTACATATTTGAGAATGTGTTTTGCATCGTTTAGAGGTCTTGGAGACCAATTTTGACTAGATTTGACCATGAGTTGACCATAGTTGACCATAGTTGACCATAGTTGACCATAGTTGACCAAATTGAAATTTTGATAGTTTGATGTAAGATAATCAGTTAAGTTGAATTCTAGATTTTTGTGATGATTGAAGGTCAATTATGCAAGTAGTTAATAATATGAATGATCTCAGATTTTGATTTTGATCCCGAAAAAGTATTCTACTTGTTTCATTGGAGGAACCTTCATACAATGCTCAGTCCTTGTGTCATGTTTAGAATTTTTGGTTTTGAAGAATCATTTAAGTGTTCAAGAAATTTGTGAGATCATGCAAAGTGCAAAATGAAATGTAGAATGAAATGCAAACCTAGGACCTAGTCACTAATCATGTGTCGATTTTGTTGTCATCATTGAACTTTTAGGTAACCGGATAAATCAATACAATGCCCACTAGTAACGAAACCATAGACATATGAATATCAATTTGTATGCTCAGGAATCAATACAACACCCACTGGTTAGGCAACCATGGACATATGAATATTGATTTTATTTTTGAAATGTCAGATTAGATATAAGCACCAAGGCATAAACACCAGGATGACCTGAATATCATGTCCATTTTGATATAGCAATTTGTATAGGCATCATAACATAAACATCCTGATGACTTGAATATGCCTTGCATTCAAACACATCAAATAGTCAAGAGATCATTCTAAATCCAGTGTGAATTACCCGTAGTGACCCTTTATTGTTCACATACTTAGGCTAGATCATGTTTCACAGTAGGAGAAAGAACTCACTCAAAAAGACAATAGTTAGATCAAAATTCTTTGAATTTTCTGGGTATCAATGGTCAAGGTACGCATGGCCATCCAATTCGAGATAGAGGCTTTTACAGACAGACACCATTTCAATCCAAAATTTCCAAAGTTGTTAGATTTTCACATACAAGAAGAAGACAAAGAAAAGATTATGCCCCCAGTCATCACTTTCTAAATCCTATAAAGGACATCATCGAAGAGCTCAAAGGAAACAATATGCAAAAATCTCAATGCGAATCAGTAAGCATACAAGGAGATAAAAGCATGTAAAAAGCATAGATTGTTTTCAATTTGTGTTTGATTGCATTGTTGTAGATGCAAAATCATTTCTAGAAAGGAGACTAACTGATTGACTTGGATAAAGCTTCAAAGGATTCTGACTAGATATGACTCATCTAAGATGTACTGGAGGCCATAGGATATGACATTGATTGCCCCCAAGTGTTAAGCATTGATAGGATACAGATGCTTGAGCTGATTGGTGTACAAACTGACTTTATTGAAACAAGGATATATATAGACTAAAGCAGTCTGAAAGCTAGGAAAGACCAAGATTGTGTTGATAGATGGAGCATTTTGAAATAAGTGGCACCTGTTTGCTGGGTTTTCACCATCTTGGCAGAGATTCTATTTTTTCTACCACGGTGCTTGTTTCCAGGTTTTCACCAAGGCACTTTTTCTTTTTCTTCTTTTTTTGTATTTTTCATTTTTCCAATTTTTTTGATATTTTTGGTATTTTTTGAATTTTTTTTTGTGAATCATCAAGGTGCCTATTGCTAGGTTTTCACCAAGATGTTCATTTTTTAAGGACTTTTTTAGATTTTTAAGATTTTTTCAAGACATTTTACGATACACTGAATGCCTTAGGCATAGAATTTCTTCAGATGGAGAACATTGATTGGTTCTTGAAGCTATTCTCCTTTAGTCATTGAGAGTTGATAGGCACCAGAGCCGAAAGTTGCAGTGATAAAAAAGGGACCCAGCCAGTTGGGTTCAAACTTCCCCTTACATTCTCTATGTGATTTATTTTTAGGATTCTCTCTCAAGACTAGATCACCAACCTAAAATTTTGTGTCTAACTTTCTTGTTGTAGCCTCTATACACTCTCTTCTGATATACTCTGAGATGATTATACACTTCTTGCCTGCGCTCATCTAGTAGTTCAAGTTCTTGCAACCTAGACACTCTTTAGTCATCATCAGTTACTAGACCATGCATTTTGATTCTTAGTGATGGGATTTCAACCTCAATAGGTAGTACCACTTTAGACCCATAAACTAAAGTGAAAGGAGTAGCCCCAGTAGGTGTTCTGATACTTGTTCTATAGGCCTAGAGAGTAGGATTGATCATGAGATGCCAGTCTTTTCCTATTTTCTTAACTGTTCAGTGCAAGATTTTCAATAGATTCTTGTTTGAAGCCTCTGCTTGTCCATTCCCTTGAGGATAGTAGATAGATGACCAATGTTGTGTAATCTTAAATTTGGCACATAGATCATCTAAGTCTCTATTCTTGAATTGTCCACCATTATCTGTGACTATAGAATGTGGAATACCATACCAACATATGATGTAGTTCAAGATAAATATTGAAATTTGTTTTCCAGTTTCTTGAGTCAAAGGAACTGCTTCTACCCATTTTGTAAAATAATTTGTAGCTGTGATTATATGAGTATGTCCATTAGAAGAATGGGGATGTATGGATCCTATAAGATCAAATGCCCATTGGTGAAAAGGCCATTGTGTAGTGAAGGGAATTAGATCTCTCCCTGGTGCATGTATTAAGTTACCATGTACTTGGCACTTTTGATAGTTCTTAGCAAACTTGATAGACTCTTTTTCCATTTCAAGCCAATAGTACCCAGCTCTAATAAGTTTTTGAGCTAGTGTTAAATCGTTCAAGTGTGAGCCACAAATACCATCATGGACTTCCTCTAATGTATGTTGAGAATCTTCCCATTCTAAACATCTAAGTAGCGTACCATCTAGACCTCATTTGTACAGATCGTGACCAATAATGACATACTAGGATGCATTATGGATAAGGTATCCCTTTTCATGGCGGTTAAAGGTATCGGGAATGATTTGGTATTTGAGATAAGAGAAAAGGTTTTTGTATCTAGATGAATCATGACCTATAACAGTGCACATTATGTGGGTTTCAAGGGAATCATATGCAGGATAAGATAGTGCTTCCACCAGGAACTCGTAGCATAGCTCATGTTCAGGTTGTTGTAATAGAGTAGATAGCATTACCATTACATCGGCAACCCTGTTCTCTGTTCTAGGTATTTTCTCAAAGGTGATAAATATGAAGTATTTCTTTAAATCATCTACCATTCGCTTGTATGGAATGAGATTTTCATCTTTTGTTTGATACACATCATTGACTTGGTGTATTACAAGTTGTGAGTCCCCATGAATGTGTAATTCTGTTACTCTCCACTCAATTGCTATCTTCATGCCATTAAGAAGGGCTTCATATTCAAAAATATTGTTTGTACAAGGAAATTTGATTCTAAATGCCTTAGGAATGGAGTATCCTTGAGGAGTGATAAACAATATGCCTACTCCAGATCCATTCTATGTATAGGAGTTGTCAAAGAACAATTTCCATTCTCTAGAAGAAATATTCTTGATAGAAAAATCTGAGAATTTCATTTGCATTGGAGTATCATCAAACAAGGTGCATCTGCTAGTTGATTAGCAATAACCTGTCCTTTGATAGCTTTTCTCTCAACATATTCAATGTCAAATTCACTTAAGAGCATGACCCATATAGCCAATCTACCTGTGAGGTCAGCCTTGCTGAGTAGGTACTTTAGTGGATCAATCTTAGTTACCAAATGAGTGGTATGAGCTAACATATAATGTCTCAATTTCTGTGATGCAAAGATCATAGTTAGACAAGCTTTCTCAATCATTGAATAGTTCTTCTCATATGCTACCAATATCCTACTAATATAGTATATAGCTCTTTCCTTTTTATTCTCATCATGTTGTGCTAGTAATGCCCCCAGTGATGTATCTGTAGTGGAGACATATAAGATCAATGGATTCCCTTGAATAGGAGGCATCAAGATAGGAGGATTTGATAGATATTTCTTGATATGATTAAAATTATTTTCACATTCCTCATTCCATGAAAAGGTCACACCTTTATGTAATGTCTTTGTGAAAGGTTGTGATATGTCTGCTAGCTAAGATATGAAGCATCTAATAGATTGTACTCTCCCTTGTAATGTTCTCATTTGATGGATATTCTTGGGAGGTTGCATCTCCATAATAGCTTTTACTTTAGCTAGATCAACTTCAATGCCCTTCTTTGAAACTATGTATCCTAAGAGCTTTTCAGAAGTGACACCAAAAGCACACTTCTTAGGATTTAGACTAAGACTAAATTTTTCCATTCTATCTAGTATCTTGCTCAAGTCATTTAGATGTTCAACTCTAATCATAGATTTTTCTAAAGTATCATCAACATAATCCTCCATAGTTCGATGCATCATGTCATGAAAAATAAATGTCATAGCTCTCTGATATGTAGCACCAGCATTTTTAAGCCCAAATGGCATGACATTCCAGCAGAAAGAATACATCTCGAAGCCCACAGTCATGTCCACTATCATATCAATGTTAGGTAATGGAAAATCATCCTTAGGGCACACTTTGTTCACATCTCTAAAATCTGTGTACACTCTTATAGATTTTTCTGGTTTTGAAACATGTGCATTATTAGAGATCCATTCAGCATAATCAATAACATAGATCAATCCAGCTTTTAGTAGCTTCTCTAATTCAGCTTTGACCAAGAGTGTAACATGTGGATGCATCTTTCTTAATTTTTGTTTAACAGGTTTTACTCTAGGAGCAATAGATAAATGGTGCATTTTAAGATCAGGATCCAACCCTGGTATATTTGAATATTTCCATGCAAAGTTGATCTTCTTTTCTATTAGGAATGTAGTAAATTTTTGCTTTTCTTCTTCTGATAAGGATTGTGCTACATGGATCAATTATGGTTCCTCTGATGTTCCCAAGTTGATAGATTGAGTGGGCTCAATTAGAACTAGAGATCTATCCTATAAATGACTCAGAAGGACATCAAATATCTCATCCTTAGGTTCCTTAGAGAGGTTTTCACCATTGGATACATCTTTTATTTTTTCTTTTGTAGGTTCTAACACTGCCACAAAGTGGTTTTCACCCTCAGAACTCCTTTCCTTTTTATTCTTATTCTTATTTTTTTGACTAAGATACTTGATTTTTGACTTCGTCATGCTAACGCTCAGTTCACTAATGGAAGTCCTCATAGGCTCAACTACATTGAATTAGCAAGCAAGGGCATAGTCATTAGGAAAGGTATAAATACCTTAGCTCAAATTCGTAGAGGTTTGGTCAAGAAGTTCAAGATGTTGGATAGTCAAAGTTGTGAAAAATTAGGAAAGAGTGTTTACAGATATGGATATGTCATCATTGGTTCTAACCCAATGCTTCAGTTCAAAGGTGATATTACAACTTGAGATTTTCAATTCATGAATAGGCTCAATGTCATTGTGGGAGTCCACTTCAGCCATCAGTGGATCAGACTCGTTAAGTTCATCATTTTGCTCTAGACTTACTTTGGGTTTAGGTGCATATTGGTGAATAACATCAACATGTTTCTCTGTAATAAGTTCATCTTCCTCTGGAATGACTCCCCATTCATAGTCATTAGATTCTTCATCTATGCCTCTAGGAAATTTAAGAACATGAGTAAAGTCAGGATGAATACCCCAAGAAGGGTTACCCTCAGATTTTGATTTGAATTCATACTCATGGGAATCTATCTCAGAATAACTATCACCTTCTTCTTTATCTATGTGATTGCCTTCAAGATTAGCTAGTTCTTTTGGTGCAACTATCTCTTTCTCTATAGTAGGTTCTTGTGTTTCTACTACATTGATTCCTTCTACTAGATCATCTTCAGCTTCAAGGAGGTCTTTTATTTCTTTAGGAAAATGCTCACAGGGAATTAGCTCATCAGTGGTGTTTGAATCATCACTATCAGATTGTTCTATCATGTCTTCCTTTAGTTGATTTACTGTGGAGGTCTCAATCTATTCTAAGACATGTGGGGAGTTCTTGCTAAGATAGAAAGGCTTCCTATTATATCCTAGACTTGTTATATTCTTGTTTTCTCAGCCATGATGGTTGAGATGTGACAGAAGACCTTTACCTTGTAGTCCTAGAGGTCCTTTTCCTTTATATCCCATTTTTGTGATCAATTTGTCCCCTGGGCCATATGACTTAGAAGGGATCTTTGGTGTTTTAGAGTCACATGTTTGAACAATTTGAGATTCAGGTTCATCTTTGTATAGCCACACAAGCACAGCTTCATCCTCTTCAAACTCTTGTTTGGACACTTGTTCTGCAACAAAATTTCCTTTATATGCCTCAAGAGGTTCTTTAGCTTCCATTTTAGATTGTTTTAGAGTTTGTCCATAGGACTTAGGTGAGATAGGGAGAGATGTCAAAGATAAGACTGGCTCTATAGTATATTCTACCATACCATTTTCTTTGATTTTAACCTCTTTAGAAATGTCTTCCATCTTGGATGTTGAAGCAACATCTAGCTGCTTAGTGGAAGATTCTCTATTATTAGGAACAAGTTTATTAGCACTTTCTTTCAATGTATGTAGAAGGAATAGCTTTCATTTCATGTATCCAAGGTCTTCCTAGAAGGATGTTGTAAGCCAAAGGTAGATCAAGAACTTGGCATATAGTATTTCTGATGACTGGACCTACTCTGATAGGTAAGATAATTGTTCCCTTGGAAGATCTTTCTTGTTCATCATATGCTTTGATAGTTATCTTCTTTCTCGAATCAATGGCCATTTCTAAAAATCCTAATTGTGTAATCAAGCTAAAAGAACAAATGTTTAGACCAATGCCCCCATCTATCAACACACGTTTGACATGACGGTTTTGGATCAAGACTTCAATATGCAAGGGCTAGTTATGTGGATGACTCAAGGAGTTATCATCTTCCTCTGAAAAGGAAATATACTATGGAGACGTAAGATGACCAACCATAGTCTAGAATCTATCTAAATCAAGGTTGTCAGGAACATTGGATCTGAGAAGAGCTTTGTCTAGAATGGCTCTATGAGTTGGATATATCTAAAGCAACTCAAGCATGGAGATTTTTGCATTTGTATGCTGGAGTTGTTGGACAATAATGTATGATGTAGGCCTCGTGTCTTTAGGATTTGAATATTTATATGTAGCCTTCTATTTAGAAACAAATGAAAGATTTAAAGGGACCTTAGGGACATTGGATGAATCTAGTATTTGTCCTTGCAGATGCGCCTGAGCTTGTCATCGAGTAACTACATTTTTTGATTGATTTTCTCTATCTCTTCATACAATTGTGATGACATTGCAATGCTCAAATAGACATGGCTCAACCATATTGATAACAACATTATTTCTAGAGTAGGCATAATTGACTTTAGCACCCATATTAGGTTGAGAAGAAGAATCTTCTTTACCATGTTTCAGAAATGGTTCCATGAATGTTGTATGATCACTATTGCTCTTATGATTGTCAATCGTGATTTCTCCATTATCAATTTTGTCTTGTATGATGTGCTTCAAGCGAATGCAGTTATTAGTTTCATGACCCTTATTGTGATGGAAGTCATAGAAATCATTCTCTCTCCACCATTTCAGTTTAGGTTTAGGATCAAAGACTTTTATCTCAGGCAAGTAGATGATTTTGTTAGCCAATAGAGTCTTCATGGAAGATTCCAAGGACTCTCCAAGAGGAGTGAATTTGTGGTTAGCATATGTAGCCCAAGGTTTGTAAGTAGATGACTTCTTGGTAGATTCTATTGCTTTAACCTCAGAAGCTTTAATGGCTTGGGTGCCAAAAGTGAGATTGAAAGCGGGTGCCTTAGATGGGGCATGGATAGTATCAACAATGCCATCTGTGATGATGCCTTTATTCTTATTCCAATTTTTTTTATTGTCCTTAGAACTAGATCCAGATTCATACTTGTCCTTTTGAAGAGATATGTCTCCCTTTTGCACAAGTACTTTCTCAATTTTGATCGCATTATCTACCATCTTATCAAAGGATGTAATATTTTACATTTGTAAAGGGTAGTTGATTTCTGGAACAAGATTATTGATGAATATTTCTAGCTTCTCAATTTCTGGAATGGGTCTAGCATATAGAGAAAATTTCTTCCTCCATCTTTTGAGAAAAGTCAGGAATGGTTCTCCTAAGTATTGTTTCAGATTGTAGATGTCGATCATGGTGACCGGATGATGGATGTTATAAGAGTATTGTTGATAGAATAGTTTGATTAACTCCTCAAAATTTTTGATAGTTGGAGGCATTTTTGAGAACCAATGAATGGCTCCTCCTCCTAGAGATCGAGGGAAGAGACACATTAAGTAGGTTGGTTCATGCATAAACTCCATAGATTGAGTACATAATTCTCTGACATGATCTTGAGGATTAGATTTTCCATCATACTTATCATATTTAGGCATCTTCACTCTTTTTGGGAATGGTGGCAAGTACAAGTCTTTATCAAATGGAAAAGGGCATAGAGCCTCCATGGAAAACTCTTTAGGCTCCTTTTATTTTTCAAGTTTGTTAAGTTTTACTTGCATGGCATGTATCTGTTTCATTATAGCCATGATAGGGGTTTCTTCCCCATGCATGATGATAGTTTCAACATTAAATTTTGGAGGAAGTTTAGCTCCTTGATGAGCTAACTCTAGAAAGTATGCCTCTCTTTATTCTTTCAAGAAATGCCTCATCATTTTCTTAAAATCATCATCATTTTGATATCGAGCAATTTCAGAAGGTGTGGGTTCTTGATCCATACCATGTTGGGAATGAGGTCCTTGAGACCCATGATGTGTCCCTCCATGAGACATGTTAGGATTTTTAGGACTCCCTAGAATATATTGATGTAGAAATTGTTGATTACCTCCGTGAGTTGATGGAGGGGGTATGTAACCAGTTTTCAATCGTAAATTGCCAAGACCATCATCTTCGTAAAGACTTGAATTGTAGAGTTTCTCAAGATTTGGACCCACATGAGTAGTCAAAGATACAGTGTTGAGTGCTTCTCTAGATTTCTTGTGTGAGGAAGCTCTAGTTTCCACCATTAACCTTGGGTGAAGCAAAAAAGCAAGATGAAGACAACTGAAGAATGATTTGATTCAAGAAGATCGAATGACGCAACCTTGTCAAGTTTTGAATTGATTGTAGAATAGATCGGATGTAAATGAAGGATATTGTGCCACAGTAGTGTGGGTAGATGCCCAATAGATGGTGGGCATGAGATCACAACACTTAGCCGTTTAGTAAAAAGATTGAATTTGAATATAATTTTGACAAGGTTTTGACACAAGATGAAAAAGACTCAAATCGATAAATCAGAAGGCTAAATTAGACTCAATTGACCACTTTAGGAAAATGAATGGATTTTTTATAAGTTCTACTCTATTTTTGATGCAATGATTGTTGGAGATTTTCCAGCAGGCCAGTAATGACTGTATGTTTGTCATTGATGACAACATATGGAAAGTAGCATGTGTGGAAGTCTTATGTAGTAAGCCTTCAGTATATGATGCATGGACATGATATCAGCATGATATCATGGGTGAAAGCTTAACTATAAGTATAGACATTTATATAGTAGCTTGTGTTAGCAGTGTTCCTGACAGAGTTATAGGCAGTGTTTTATGTATGGTTGTCCATTCAGTTGTCTTATGGGCATGTGCCCTAGGATATATGTTGAAGACATGTTAGTGATTTTTTGGTTATGAATACATAGTCTAATGATGAATGCAAGTGAAGTTATGCAGTTGCTATTCACCAGTAGCATTTTCCTGTGTTTGTTCAGAAGAGCTGACAGAGATTTTAATCTTTCTTGAGTTGCGCCTATCTTGAGGATATGCACCCTTGGAGTAAAGCTTGGAGAAGTTTTATTGATGTTAGGTTAAGAGTGCATAAGTTAATTCAGCTTACAGAGAAAGTTCAAGTTGTTTTGGTAGAGCCGACAGTGTGTGGCGTGCGTCTACAATTATTTTATTAGACAAATCCTAGAATGAGTTGCATGCATAATAGAGCCGATAGAATGTTTGTTGGAGTTTATTATGGTTTCTCTAATATGATTTCAAGGTGGTTCTAATAGGCCAACTTGATTATATCATTTGGAGGAAAGATATTTATAGGTAGTCATTTTTTATTGCTTGAGTGTGGTTCATGGTTGATTAAGCAGAGTGTGCGAAGTGTTGAACCATCAGAAGAAGGTCTATGTGACCAAGTAGAGTATGTGTTCTATTCATTGGAACTGATCTAGATAGAAGGTCAAAGCACAGTTCACCAAGATCTAGATATAGTGTGTATCTGTTATTTAGAAGGTTGTAGCCTTTGCCCATTTGAGCAGTGAGCTCTCAGATAGTGGTCCTCTCCCCTAACAAGGGCAATTGTAAGAGACTCCTAACAAGGTTCGACCCTTAACCAGGTCTACTGTACTTAATATATTGTAAAGCTACTCCTACAAGGGTAAATGATCTTCTAGCAAGGATCATTATACTCTAGTATAGAATATTAGTGGGTATCAAGTCCCACTGGGGTTTTTACCTATTTGGGTTTCCCCGTAACCAAAATATTGGTGTTGTGTTCAAGTGTTCTTTCATTTTGTTTATGCTTTATGTTTAACTATACTTAATTGGATAAAGAATTGAAACTTGTAGATAATTGATTCACCCCCCCCCCCCTCTTAGTTATCTCTTGGGACTATTCCTAACAATTGGTATTAGAGCCAAGTGCCTCAGACAGAAGTTTAACAGCTTGAGGTTGATCAGATGGCATACTTCAAGAAAGAAAGTCCTAAGTTTAATGGAGAAAATTATCTTGATTGGAAGAACAAGATGATGACCCATTTGCAGTGTATTTCTTATGAAGTTTTCAATGTAACTATCAAAATAGCCAAGATTCCTACTTTAGAAGACCTTGAATAGGATGATGCTACTGACACTCAAAAGGAATTGTTTCATCACAATGCTATAGCTAAAGAAGCCCTTATCAACACACTATCTGATAGTGAGTTTTCAGAGATAAAGAAGGTAGACACTACCCACAAGATATGGAAGTACCTTGCAGACATATTTGAAGGAGACAAGCAACCAAAGGATTCACACAAAAAGACATGGAAGAAAAGATTCAATGCATTAGAGATGCTTCCTGAAGAAAACATTAGAGCTTATAATCAAAGGGTCAATGAAGCAGTTGCTAGAATCAGGAACAATGGTGGAGAGATCTCAGAAGAAGATATTATGAACAAGTTGATGACTACTCTCACTCTAGAATATGAAAGCAAGATCAATATCCTTGATGAGACCATGCAGCTTACATCTAATTTCAAGAGAGAGACCTTGATTAGCAAAATCTCATATTTTGAGATTTCAAGATTGAAGATAGGACCAAAGAGTGAGACAACTTTTAAAGCAACAGTTCATGGTAAGAAATCTGCAAACACTTCTGGTAATTTTGATGATGATGATGAAGAGAAAACTTTAGATGATTTTATTGCTATGGTTTCCAAAAGAGAAAAGAAAGGAAAAGGAAAATGTGAAGGTCAATTACCATTTAAGTGCTTTTCATGAAAAAAGATAGGTCACTTTGCATCTAAGTGTCCTACTAGAGTTAGAAAGTTCAAAAAGGATTACAAGCCTAAGTACTCTAAGGAATGTTACTTTGCTGGAGATGGAGTTTCAGATGATGAATCAGGTGAAGAAGAAATTGGATTCATTGCTATTGTAGACAAAATGAATAGTAAGTCAGTTCCTAAAGATGAGAATGTAAATCAAGAGCTAGCATTGATTTCCCAAGCAGACATAAGGATAGATTGGATTATAGACAGTGGTTGTTCACATCACATGACGGATGATAAAGGAAGATTTGTTCATCTGGAAAAATATAATGGAGGTATGGTCAGATTTGGAGACAACACTCCTCAACCTATAGTTGGTAGAGGAGCCATCACTTTGGATGGAAAGAATAGTACTGATGATGTTCTTTATGTTGATGGTTTAAAACATAACCTTCTTAGTGTTGGATAGTTACTTGGTAAAGGCTATCAATTAGAGTTCAAAGATGAAAAATGCATCATTAACAACAAAGATGGTGTTATGATTGCATCAGGCACAAAGACAAGAGGTAATTTTTTTCAACTCAATTCAGAAGCAAGTTGTTTTGTTGCTAAAGGTGATGACAGTTGGTTGTGGCATAAAAGACTATGTCATATCAATTTTTATAACATACTAAAGATAAGCAATGTTAAAGCAGTAAGAGATCTACCTAGCGTAGCAAAGCTAGTTGATACTATATGCATGGAATGTGTGATGGGGAAGCATGTGAGAAATTCATTCAGGAGCAAGCAGAATTCAGTAGAGAACAAGTTGGATCTGATTCATATAGACCTATATGGACCAACTCAAACAAGATAATACTATGATGAAAGGTATTTTATTTTGTTTTTTGATAATTATACTAGGATGATGTGGGTTACATTCTTAAAACATAAGTTAGAAGCTTTTGAGAAGTTCAAAATATTCTAAGCTAAGGTTGAGAATGAATCTGGATTAAAGATAAAATGTTTGAGATCGGATAGAGGAGGAGAATTCACCTCTGATAGATTCTATGAGTACTGCGAAGAACATGGCATAAAGAGATAGTTAAGTGCACCTAGAACACCTCAGTAGAATGGAATTGCAAAGAGAAGGAATAGGATCATTCTTGATACAATGTGCACCATTATGATAGAAGGAAAAGTTGCACACACCTATTGGAGAGATGTGGTCAATACAGGAGTCTATACAATCAATAGAATTCAGTTAAGGCCTGGCACTGACAAAACACCTTATGAGCTATGGTTTGGTAATGTTCCCATAGTAAAATACTTTAGAATCTTTGGAAGAAAGTGCTACATCAAGAGGGATGAAGCAATAGGCAAGTTTGATGCAAGAAGTGATGAAGGTATTTTTCTTGGTTACTCTACTAAAAGTAAAGCTTATAGATGTTTTAATTTAAGATTGAAAAAGATCATTGAAAGTGCTCATGTAAAGATTGATGAAAAGTTTATGATTCAAGAAAGATATCATGATTACTCACCCATGATTGAAGAAGAATCTAGACCCTCCACTAGTGAGACAGTTATTGAGGAAATGTTTGATAGCATTGATGTGTTGTTCAATGACCCTGAGACAAGTGAAGAAGGTACTCCTAAGGTTGATGAGTTAGCATCACCTAAAGTTCCAAAGTTTACATCAAGAAATCATTCCAAGAAAGACATCATTGGAGATCAGAGTGGCAAAGTCTTGACAAGATCACAAGAAAAGAACTCATCTAGCAATGATGTGGTATGCTTATTATCTTAGATTGAACCTTTAAGTGTTGAAGATGCTTGTAAAGATTCAAATTGGCATGATGCTATGAAAAAAGAACTTGATCAGATCATTAAGAATGACACTTGGGAACTAGTCCCAAGACCTAGTGATAAGAATGTGATTGGTACTAAGTGGATATTCAGAAATAAGATGAATGAAGATGGTACAGTAGTAAGGAACAAATCAAGATTAGTATGTAAAGGTTATGTGCAAAGAGAAGACATTGATTATTTAGACACATTTTCACCTGTGAGTAGATTAGAAGCTATTAAGTTGTTTCTAGCTTATGCTACAGTCAAAAACTTCAAAGTGTATCAAATGGATGTCAAGTCAGCATTCTTGAATGGAGATCTAAAAGAAGTATACATTGAGCAACCTGAAGGATTCACCTTATCAGACAGACCTGATATGGTATGCAGATTGAAGAAGGCCCTCTATGGACTTAAGCAAGCCCCTAGAGCATGGTATGAGAGACTAGATGGATACTTAACAAAGATTGGATTCAAGAAAGGAGCAGCAGATTGTAATCTATTCATTAGAGAGACATCTGAAGGTTTATTACTTGTAGTTATATTTGTTGATGACGTTATCTTTGGAGGTAATGACAAACTCAGTGCTAAATTTTCCAAAGAAATGAAAAATGAGTTTGAGATGAGTATGATTGGTCCTATCAAGTACTTTTTGGGATTAAATGTGCAGCAGACATAAAAAGGGATTTTCATTAATCAATCAAAGTATGTGAAAGAGATACTAAAGAATTTCAAGATGGATGATTGCAAGCTAGTAGGAACCCCTATGGTTACTGGATGCAATCTTACAAAGGAAGATGACTCACCAGTAGTTGATATAACATTGTATAAGTCTATGATTGGTAAACTCATTTATCTTACTCAGACTAGACCTGACATTTCCAATGTAGTTGGTATAGTTGGAAGATTTGCAATAGAGCCTAAACAAAGTCACCTCATGGTAGTAAAGAGAATATTTAGATACTTGTAGGGCACTATAGATTATGGTCTATGGTATCCT
The DNA here is from genome assembly GCA_027943335.1 of Chamaecyparis obtusa. Classification (NCBI taxonomy): domain Eukaryota; kingdom Viridiplantae; phylum Streptophyta; class Pinopsida; order Cupressales; family Cupressaceae; genus Chamaecyparis; species Chamaecyparis obtusa. The sequence goes on from BSBK01008523.1 coordinate 322,674, forward strand.
AATTCAGAAAATGTTGAGCTTCATGTGTACACGGATGCAGATTGGGCAGGATGTGTTGATGACAGAAAAAGTACTTCAGGTGGAGTAGTGTTTCTTGGTGATAAACTTGTCACTTGGAAAAGCAAGAAACAAAACTGTATTTCTCATTCAACAGCAGAAGCGGAGTATGTTGCAGCAACCTTGAATTGTTCTATAATTGTTTGGATCAAGCAAATGATAAAATATTTTGAAATTCAGATTGATTATCCTATTGTTATTCACTGTGATAACACTAGCACTATCAATATGTCAAAGAACCCTATGATGCATGCAAAGACAAAACACATTGAGATCAAGTATCACTTCCTAAGAGAGAAAGTGGTAGAGAAAGAAGTTAAGTTGGACTATGTGAGTACTAAAGAATAGTTGGCAGATATATTCACAAATCCCTTGCCTAAGGATACTTTTGAGTATCTCAGGGGGAAGTTGGGAGCAAGTCCCTTCCCTAATTCTACTTAGAAGGAAGTAGGAATGGCATCAATCCTCAAGGATTGATGGAAGGTTGAATACTCTACCTCAGGAGTAGTATTGGTGCTTAAAATGAGTGGTGCCCTTTGCCATTGATGTCAAAGGGGGAGTAGTATATAGAGTCATGAAAATAGAAGGAGTAATGTACTTAGGGGGAGCAGTATTAAGTTGTGACATTAGTTCAGTTGAGGAAATGAAGAATGTAGGAAATTATTGCAGTAGATGGATGTTTCATCTATGGGGTAGTTTTGAAGAAGAAATGGAGAATGTTATAAAAGAAATGTTCACTTGGGTTGATGGTGTTTTTTCATTCCACATGTTGCCATCAATGTCAAAGGGGGAGATTGTTGGAGATTTGGCAGTAGGCCAGTACTGATTGTATGTTTGTCATTAATGAAAATATATGGAAAGTAGCATGCATGGAAGTCTTATCAAGTAAGCCTTCAATATATGATGCATGGACATGATATCAGCATGATATCATGGGTGTAGAGGTTAACTATAAGTATAGACAGTTATATAGCAACTTGTGTTAGCAGTGTTCCTGACAGAGTTATAGGCAGTGTTCTGTGTATGGTTGTCCGTACAGTTATCTTATGGGCATGCACCCTAGGATATATGTTGAAGACATGTTAGTAATGTTTTAGTTATGAATGCATAGTCTAATGATGAATATAAGTGAATTTATGCAGTCGCTATTCACCAGTAGCAGTTTCCTATGTTTGTTCAGAAGAGTCGACATAGATTTTATTATTTCTTGAGTTGCGCCTATCTTGAGGATATGTTCCCTTGGAGTTAAGATTGGAGAAGTGTTATTGATGTTTGGTTAAGAGTGCATAAGTTAATTTAGCTTACAGATAAAGTTCCAGTTGTTTTGGTAGAGCCGACAGTGTGTGGCATGCATCTACAATTATTTTATTAGATAGGTCCCAGAATGAGTTGCGTGCATAATAGAGCCGATAGAATGTTTGTTGGATTTTATTATGGTTTCTCTAATATGATTTCAAGGTGGTTCTAACAGGCTGACTTGATTATATCATTTGGAGGAAGGATATTTATAGGCAATCATTTGTGATTTCTTGAGTGTGGTTCATGGTTGATTAAGTAGAGCAGAGCAGAGTGTGCGAAGTGTTGAACCATCAGAAGAAGGTCTATGTGACCAAGTAGAGTATGTGTTATATTCATTAGAACTGATCTAGATAGCAAGTCAAAGTGTAGTTCACCAAGATCTAGATATAGTGTGTATCTGTTATTCAAAAGGTTGTAGCCTTCACCCATTTGAGCAGTGAGCTCTCAGAAAGTGTGTCCTCTCCCCTAACAGGGACAATTGTAAAAGACTCCTAATAGGGTTTGACCCTTAACCAAGTCTACTATACTTAATATATTGTAAAGCTACTCCTAATAGGGTAAAGGATCTTCTCGCAAGGATCATTATACTCTAGTATAGAATATTAGTGGGTATCAAGTCCCACTGGGGTTTTTACCTATTTGGGTTTCCCCGTAACCAAAATATCGGTGTTGTGTTCAAGTGTTCTTTCATTGTGTTTATGCTTTATGTTTAAGTATACTTAATTGATTAAATAATTAAAACTTGTAGATAACTGATTCACCCCCCCCCCCCCCCACTCAATTATCTCTTGGGACTATTCCTAACAATGATTTGTTTGACAGATTCCAAGATTTGTTTCTCAACTCTAAACATCCAGTTTCAGGCAATGTGCAATAGGGAAATAAGTATACGGACCCCAGACAAAAATAAGATTTGATAGAAAGTTGACCAACTAATAGGAATTAGCTCATTATTTTCAAAATTTAGGGATAGGCTCATGCAAGAAAATGTTGTCTCGTGCAAAGAAATGCTCAGAAAGCTAAAATCTCATGCGATAAAAGAACATAGTTTGACAGTTTGGCACAAATTTTGAGACAGTGTTGGCTGTTCTCTAATGAAATATTTAGTTCTCACACTAGAAAAGGATTTTTGCTCAGATTTTGCAATTTTTCAATTTTCTAGTATCGGATTGTTTGCAAGATTTTTGTGTCCAATTTTGAAGATTCATGTAATAGTTCATCTCAAGTAACCAAGAAGATATCAAGAACACAAAATTGCAAGCAAGGAAAGAAAGAAATCATCTAAAAATAATGAACAAGGGCAAAAGCAACCTTGTGCATGAACAAGCAATAGTGACTTATTGTGCTAATCCCTAGAAATACTACTTGTGTATGTGCCAAAAAATTTTCCAATAACGCACATATTCCTAGAAAATGAAAAATTTGGCCTCACTAGGGTTTGTAGTTATGGTTTGACTCTACAAATTTTGTGATCTCAAGAGGGAAAGCTCCAATCCAAGCACACCAGGGTTTTGACATAGTCCAAGAAATTAATCAATAAGGAGCTGCTAGGGAGATCTAACAGCCCAACAAGAGACCACACCTATGAAGATTTCCTCCACAAGGACTTTTATATAGCGGCTGCTGCTACCACGGTGAAAATGGCTATTATCGCTTGAGGTTCCATCCACGTGGTTGACCCAATTAAGGGAATGTCCACTATGGTTAACCCTCTCTAAAGGTGACTCACAAAAGATACCACATGGGGACTGGTTCCAGATTCAAGGATCTAAGTTTCTGATACTACCCAAAAAGGGAGTAGAGCATAGTCCTCTAGCCTTTTCACTTTTAACCAAAACAAAGCAGACAAATTAATTTGACATGCTAAGATTGAAATTATCTCACAAAGATCTATGTTGTCAACCACTTATGATTTATCAACCTCTCCAGAGAGAGAAGCTATCAATCAAAATTTGAAGACGCACAAATCTAGTAGAACACAAGACAATCTCAATACCTTCCCTACCTACAAGGGGATCCTTCGTCAAGAAGAGCTTCACATGAATAAACAATCGAAAGAAGCTAGATCTCTCAAGATCATCAATAAATAGTATTCATAGGGCCTATTTACTATGTGTAATAGATATGCAGAAAGAAAATCTATGTTCATTTTATAACCCAAAATGAAGTCTGTGATATGAAAGCAGAAAAGGTCATACAAGCTTGACATGTGAGAGTTCATTTTAATCCAAATCAAAGTGTTATCAGATTGAGAAGAATACCTTAGTTCCAATGTTCTACAATCCAAAATTTAGCACACATCCAAAAACTCTATAATCTGGTCTCTGAAAACACAAAATCAAGACAAATCAACAACAAACAGTAAGTGTTAGAAATCAATAATCTAAAAGTATAGATCTATAGATTTTGTGTCTCTGGATGTAAAATCTCACACCAGTCAAGATGGGTCCTACACAAGGAAGGATAGTGTCTCGCATGATGAAAGATGCGGTCCCACGCAAGGAAGTGCTGAAATTAGCAAAACTTAACACGATGCGATGAAAAATCTCACGCGAGAATCCGTACAGGGATGTATGGAAGTACTGACAAAAAATTAAAAATCATAGTTTTGATAGAAAAAGATAGAAAATTGATAGAACAGAAGGGAAACCCATTTTAGGGCCCCACGGTGGGCGCTAGAAATGTGTGTGTGAATTTTGTACCTAGCTATAGACACAACACTTTAGTAAAATATTAGAGGTTAGCAAAAACCAAAATCTGCAAATAATTGAAACTATGCTAACCAGGCGATTTACTGCCTTCTAGTAGGTGTGAGTATGATGTTCTCAGATTGAAATCGAGATCAGTGACAATGCAACACCTAAACAAAGGATTTGAATACAAAAGAATGAAAACTATATGAATGTAGAGTTAATCTATATTTGTGTATTTTGAATGCAATAAGATGAAAAACTGTATGAATCTAATCTAGAATGAAATTGAAATGATATGCAAATTTAATCTAAGAATGCTATGAATGAATATGAAATCTATGATATGAAACTATGCAAAAACTATGATCAACTATGAAAGATCTCACAAATCGCCTGTCGCAAGTGCTTAATCCTTCAATCGCCAATTCGCTAGAGTAATTGTGCAAATTCAAGTGTTGATTAACCAGCCAACTTGAGAGATAAAATGTGTAGAACTTTGTGTAGAGCTGAGCCTTGATTTTATAGAAATCCAGGGCTTTGAGGATGCAGGAGAAAAGCCATAAATCACTCTTTATAAACTCAGGTTGATTTTTGAGTTAACAGGAAATTAGAGATAATTAACTCACAAAATCATGCAAAAGCAGGGTTTTACTCAAAATAGAGTTTTAGATCAAATTTCAACTCATCATCAGATGTTGAGTTCCAATTTTTAAATTGATTGTTAATTTCTAGTTGCCTGCTTTTCTGATTGTGCATGATTTAATTATAAATTAATTTAAAAATAAAGTGATTTATTCTCAACTTAACTAATTTTTGAATTAAAATAATTGATTTATGGGTTAATCAATTCTTAAATCAAACTTTTATTCTAAAACTATATTATTAAAAATTGTCAATTGACATTAATTAATTAAATAAGAATTTAATCAATTAGTCATGAGATTTTAAATTTATTGTCAAAATTAAATAATATAATTTAGGAATAAATATAATTTAATTTAATTAAATAATCAAGTGGTAGTATTAAATATAATTAATAAAATATCCAGAATATTCAATTAATCAAACTTTAGGATAAATAGAATTTATCGCCAAAATAATTATTAAATTAAGAATAATTAGGATAAAATAGGAATATTGCTAGGAATATTCCTTGATGTAGAATTGGGATAAAATCAATTAAATTCGATAATGTGCAGGTGTGCCTTAGATTAGGACTTTGATGTCAATTTCATTTGAATTGAAGATGTAGGAGGTTAATGAACCTATAGCCCATTTTTGGGGTATTACAAGTATGTCTTGACGTTGTGATATTGCCTGATGTAGTCAGATAGAGACATTGTAGGAGGTAGATTTTCTTCATCACTGTCATCTGTAATAGGAGTATTCTTAGCAGTAGAAGCATGTTCAGTATCAGAAATAGCGAGATAGTTTAGAATAGGCATACCCTAGAGCATATTCAGGATGTGAGAGACATCAGTTAATGGCCCCCAATAAGGATTAGTAGTATGTTTAGCATTTTGGATGGGAGCAACTTGGGTAGGACTAGAATCTGCCATTTGGCTAGCGGACAAGTGTGCGATGTGTATAGTCATGACCAAAGGGATTCTAGAACACACACTTGATGCAAGGTCAGAAGATAGGAGATGTAACTTGAAGATCCTCTACAGTACTCACATTGTATGGAAAACTTAGAATGACCTCTTCCTTGGTTGCAAGGTCTATCTCTATCCCATTTAGTGAAATGTGGAGGGAACACGTTGCTGCTTCGAGTCATCATAGGCATAGATAATGATTAAGTAATGAGAGAGGACTTAGGATTATGCTCAGAACTCTATCTCTGGGATAGAAAAAAAAAGTGATAAAAGTGAAATAAATGCAGCACAAATCATCGAGAGTAAGGCTAGAACAGCCAAGATGTAACTATCACATCACAAGGTATAAGAGAACAGTACGAAAGGATAGATAACAAAGAGATAGTGTGAGTTTAAGTAGTAATAGCTTGGTTCTCAGCCTGAGACATCCAGTTTTAGATAGTGTACAATAGGAGAACAGGAAGAAGGACCCCAGACAAAAATCAGATTAGACAAAAAATTGACCAACTGACGGGAATAAGCTTGTTGTTTTGAAAATCAGGGGACAGTCTCACGTGAAGCTGTGTAGTCTCATGTGAGTAAATGCTAAACTGCGTGTGAAGATTTGTTGTCTCGCATGAGAAAGTGCAAAGGAAGCTAAAAGCTCATGTGAAAAAAGAACAAAATTTGACAGTTTGGCACAATTTTTGAGACAGGAACAGATTTCGAGAGACAACAATGGCTATTTTCTGATAGAATATCTAGATTTCAGATAGTTTAAATCAGAAAACTCAACCTCTACATGCATCAACAAATTTCTATCATGATCAGGCACATAAGACAACAATCAGGGATTTCAAGAAAACAATGTCTTTAAACAATGAGCAAGGGACAAAGAAACCTTGCGCGATGAACAAGAATAGGTGACATAGTATTCTATTCCCTAAGACTGTTACTTGTGTATGTTCTCAAAATGTTTTGCAGTCACACACATAGTCTTAGAAAAATAAAAAGTTGGTTGCACTATGGTTCATAGTAATGATCAACTCTACAACTTTTGCAATCTCAAGAGGGAAAACTCTAATCCAGGTGCACCGGGGTTTTGACACATTCCAAGAATTTAATCAATCAGAGATGTTGAGGAGATCTGACAAACCAATAAGAAACTACACCCGTGGAGATTTCTTCCACAAGGACATTTATATAGCGGCTATTGCTACCACGGTGAAAATGGATATTACCGCTTGAGGTTCTGTCCACGTGGTTGACATAATAAAGGGAATGTCCACTATAGTTAACCCTCTCTAATAAGGAGACTCACAAAAAAGACCACATGGGAACTCAGTTCAGATTCAAGGTTCTGAGTTTTTGATGTGCCCAAAAGGGAACAGAGCATAATCCTCTAGCCTCTCCACCTCACCCAGACATAGTAGATAGATTCATTGACACGCTAAATTGAAACCACTTCACCAAGGTTTGTATGTCAACAACAATGGCTACCAATCTCTCTAAGTGGGTCCAAGAGAGAATGTACCACCAATGACTAAAGACAAAAACCAAGTAAGACCATGAGGTAATATCAAATCCTTCCCTACCTACAAGGGGTTATATCGTCAAGAAGAGCTTCACATGCAAAACAAGCGAATGAAGCCCACTCTCTCAAGAATGCCACAAATAGTGTTCATAAGGCATATTTCCTATGTGAAATAGATATGTAGAAAGTGAATCTAGATTCTTTTTAGAGCCCATAATCGAAGTGTGATTTATCAAAGCAGGAAACACTCAAGCTGAACATGTGAGATTTATTTTAATGTCTAAAATCAAAGTGTTATAGAGATTGTAGAAAATCACCTCAAGTCCAAAGCTCTACAATCAATTATTACATTGTTTTCGAAAGGTAGAATCAGGAAAAGCCAAAGCAAATAGAAAATGTCAAGAAATAATAGGTTGAAAGTACAAATCTACAAATTTTAAGTCTCTAGTGTCAAAATTTTGCGCAAGATTGTGCACAGTCCCGCATGAGAAAACACCTTTTTCACACGAGGAAATGCCAAAACCAGCAAAACTTCACATGATACAGTGAGAATCTTCATGCAAGAATCTATACAAGGATGTATGAAAGTACAAATGAAATGCAAAATTTTGTCAAAAACTTTAAAATATGATGAAGTACGATGAGGCCAGAAATCAATTTTTTGCCCCACGGTGGGTGCCAAAAATGTATGAACTAAATATGGGCCTCTGATTTAGCTCCACACTTCAACATACTCATTGTTCACCAGTTGCAGATGAGAATGAATATGAGATTATTCATCTCACATGTCTGGATGATTCGACCTATTGCCTTCTATCTAGGTAGGGTTTGATATTTTTCTCTCAGAATCAAGAGTCCTCCAACCATAGACTAACACTAGAATGAAGGATTTAACTGAAAATACAATGCAAATTATTCTAGAATGAGTATGCAAGATTAATCTAGAAATGATGAAATTAATCTAAGAACAATGAAAGCAAACTAGATTAAGAAATGAAGTGCATCATTAAGCTAAACATGATATATTAATCTAGAAATGAAGATTATGCTAAGAAATGAAAGCTTGAATGCAAATGAGTTCTGGTAACAATGCGACAGCACTTCATTGCTCAAAAAGTTGGATCCTTTGAATGAGAAATGAGGGTTCTTTTATAGAATCCCAGGTTCAATCGACGGTTGAGATTGAATCAGATGAATGGTGGAGATTGGATGAGAGTTCAGTTCAGAATGGAAAGTTTCCTACAGAGAGGTAGTCAACTTTTTGTTTTTGTCTGTGTGGAGCTATAACTATTTTATTTCCTTTTTTGAATTCTTAATTAACTGAAAGTTTCCTTTTCTGAACTACAGAGAAGATTTGGAGAGAATATTTAATTTAAATAAATACAATATTGCCTAATAAGTGGATTTTCTCAATTATTTGAATAATTAAATTTATTTATTGAGATGAGGATAAAACTAAATATTTATTTCATTCCTTTTTATGTGTTTTAGCTAAAGAGGGTGGATTTAATTTAATTAAAGTGCTAGGACTTTTATAATTAAATTAATTGATCATAGGGTTTATTTAGCCAATTATAGTCGATATTTAGGAATTAAATATGATATGTGATTGATGCAAATTTAAGTTTTTTGCATTTGACACTAAGTCAAGTAAAGTCAAATAGAAGACATAATTTCCTAGTACAATAGGACTTTGATGATTTAGAAATTTGATAGAATGGGACTAAATTGTAACAAAATTGGTTAGGATTGCAAGATGCCAATTTTGGGGTATTACAGTAATTAAGGGGGAGTTTAGCTAAATGAACTCTAAATCTATATCTGTGCTTAGCCTTAAGATGATAGCATTGAGGGGGACTGTACATGAAAATGATACCTAATAGCTAAATACTTAAAAAGTATAAAATATGAACTCTAGGTATTGTTAGGAATAACAGTCCACCAATACAATTTAGAGGGGGGGTGAATTAGTTGTATGACAGACTATTAAACTTTAAACTTTGAATAGCAGCAATATCAAATCAAATAAACACAATGAATGCCAACACATAACACAATATTTATTGTCGAGGAAAACCTATTAAAGGTAAAACCTTGGTGGGAATTAACACCCACTAATGATGTACTGAGAGTATAGTATCCCTATTAAAAGATCTAGCCATGTTAGGATCTGATTAAAACATTACAGTACATATCCATTTTTAAAGGACAGACCCTGTTAGGAGTCAAGAAAAGAAGTGGGCTCACTCCCTAAAGAAGGTTATGTCCACCTTCAGAACTCACTATTTGCAACACAAGTGTATGTAAGGAGGTACACAATCCTTGTGAACTATTTGATAGCAATTTTATTTTCCTGATTAGTTCTAATGAATTATATAAGTTATCCTCTTCCCTACATCTAGCAAACACAAGCTCAGAGCTTCCACAATCCTCTTTTACATCAAATTCATTCTACCATATCTTTTCAAAAGAAAAGATCTTACATATATACCATATTATAAAATAAATGATTAGGTCAGCCAATTAGGCTTTCCTAATATACAAATAATTACATAACTCTTTGCTAAGATACACACGATATCTATATCAATTATACAACAATTATATTACAATAATTAAGGTTTGACATCTGTAATTTATGCTCGCCATCCATAATACACACTTCATTTCTGAAGTTGGCTTCCAAATAGGTCTTCTCCAAAACACATGCCATAACTGATGGCATCCTACTTTCCCTACCTTGCTAAGATTAGCGAACATTCTTTAGTACATTATCTATCATCCCTTAAGCTCACATATATTCAATCCACATCACATGTAAGATATACCCAAACCAAAAAGACTATCTCTATCATCTTCCACTCTCACAGTCCAGTAACCAGTCTTCACTAAATATTTTGTAACTCAGTCAATATAAAGTATTACATCATGTGATCTTAGATATAAGATCCAAACACCTCCTTGTACACACAACTATATTCACATGTTTTGAATCATTCGTATAGTGTCTGTACACTTTGAATAACCAGTCTTCTCTCTCCATAGAAACATATGTGGACATCAGTGACAAAACATGAATGACAACAATAGTAATTCCAACAATACTTGACTTAGTAATTAAACATATTAAATTCATATCCAAAAATCTCCCCAATGCATTAGCAATATCCAACAATCTCCCCCTTTGGCATTGATGGCAACATATTGGAAAATCCATCAACCCAAAAATACTCTAATGAACTCTTCCTCATAGTATCTCTCCCCATATAGTAGGTATTTTCACATAGTAACTCACCCCCTTTGACAAAAATGGCAAAGGGTGTCATAAGTCATCAATTGGCTTCTTCATCAACCAGGTGCTGAATCACCCAAATATATTTTGTAGGCCTTTAACGATCACTCCCCCTAAGGAGTAGATCCATACATCAAGTCTAGAATAAGATGTAGCTCTGATAACCTCTAGAATAATGCATTCCTACATCACTTAATTCTCACTAGGAGGGGCCTACACCCCAAGCATACCTCTGAGATACTCAAAGGAATATTTTGGCAATGACTTTGTAAAGATGTCTTCTATCTATTCCTTTGTACTAATGTAATCCAACCTTATTTCTTTCTCTACTACCTTATCTCTCAAGAAGTGATACTTAATAGAAATATGCTTAGTTTTAGAATGCATCACAAGATTCTTTGACATATTTACTATACTAGTGTTATCACAATGGATAACCACTGGTTCATCAAAATTTATTCCAATATCTTTCAGCATTTGTTTCATACAAACAATTTGAGTGCAATTAATGGTAGCAACAACATACTTAGATTCAACGGTAGATTGAACTATACAATCTTACTTTTTACTTAACCATGAAACCAACTTTTTTCCAAGGAAAAATACACCTCCACTAGTGCTCTTCATGTCATCAATATTCCCTGCCCAATCAGCATCAGTATAAGCATGTAGTTCAAAGTCATCATTTTTATCATATCATAAGCCATATTCCATTAATCCTTTTAGATATCTAGATATCCTTTTTATAGCATCCATGTGTGTCTCTTTAGGATCTACCTGATATCTAGCCACAATTCTAACAACATTAACAATATCTGGTCTAGAGTGAGTTAGATATTGTAATCCACCAACTATTGATCTATACTTGGTCTAAAAAACACTCTTTGTCTCATCATTATTTGTCAATTTATGGCCAATCACCATGGGTGTACCAACAGGTTTACAATCTTCCATTCCAAACTTTTTCAACATTTCTTTAAGATACTTAGTTTGCGAAACTAAAAATGCCATTCTTTCTCTGATTTATTTGTAGTCCAAGAAATAATTTTATTTCACCTATCATGGACACCTCAAATTCATTCTCCATCTCTTTAGAAAATTTCTTACACATTTCATCATTGCCTCCAAAGATAATATCATCAACAAAAACTTCTATTATCAAAATTTCATCTTCACTAGTTCTTAAATATAAGTTATTGTTAGCATTACCTTTTTTGAATCCAAGATGAAGTAAGTACATGTCTAACCTTTCATACCAAGCCCTTGGAGATTTCTTTAGTCCATACAGTGCCTTCTTCAACTTGCATACCATGTCTTTATCTTCGGTCAAAGGAAATCCATCAGGTTGTTCTATGTATACTTCCTCTTCAATATCCCCATTCAGAAATGCAGATTTTACATCCATCAAATATACCTTGAAGTCTTTATATGCAACATAAGCTAAAAATAATCTCACATATTCTATCCTAGCAATGGGAGAAAATGTCTCTTTAAAGCCTATGCCTTCTTTTTGTGAATAGTCTTTGCATACCAATCTTGCTTTGTCCCTTACAACAATTCCTTCTTCATTCATTTTGTTTTTGAAAACCCACTTAGTTCCTATCACATTTGTGTCCTTAGGTCTAGGAACCAATTCCCAAGTGTTATTTTTCTTTATTTGATCTAATTCTTCCTACATAGCTTTGATCTAAGATCCATCTTTACAAGCTTCATTGGTAGTTTTTGGTTCAACTTGAGAAATTAAACAAATTTCTTCCCTTGTCTTTGATCTAGTCATTACTCCTTGACTTGTGTTACCAATAATTTGATTTTTAGGATGATTTTTATTAACATCCCTCAGAGTCTTACAAATCTCAGTAGCTTCATTTGTGTCATCATCACAAATCTCATTTTCATATTCAGTCTCAATATGTTCTTCTTCTTCTATAGTAGTGGTCTCCTTGATCTTTGTATTTGGATTACAATCATGTATTCTCTCTTGTATCTGAAACTTTTCATCTATCTTCACATTATTACTTTCAATCATCTTTCTCAATCTCAGATTAAAAAATTTGTAGGCCTTAATTTTTATAGAATAACCAAGAAAGATTCCTTCATCACTTCTAGCATCAAATTTCCCTATTTCATCATCTCTTTTGATATAGAATTTACTACCAAATATTCTAAAATATTTACAGTAGGAGTATGATTAAACTACAATTCATAAGGAGTCTTACTTGTACCTTCTCTTATTTGAATTATGTTCAATGTATATACTGATGTGCCAACAACTTCCCTCCAATGTACATGGGGTACATTTGCTTCTATTAACATCTAATATTGTTTGTTCCTTTTCTCTATTATCCCATTCTATTGTGGAGCCTAGGAGTAGATGTATGTTTGTGTATTCCATGCTCTTTGTAATATGAATTAAATGGATGTGAAGTAAAATCTCCACCTCTCTGATCTCAGACATTTTAGTTTTAAGCCTAATTCATTCTCTACTTTTTCTTTGAATATCTTGAATTTTTCAAATGATTTTAATTTCTCTTTTAAGTAAGTGATCCACATTATTCTAGAAAAGTCATCAAAAAAAAGTATAAAATACCTTCACCATAGTATGATCTTGTCCTTGTAGGTCCACATAGGTCTGTATGTATCAAATCCAACTTTCCTTTTGTTGTATAAGACTTACTTGTTTAACTGCTTCTAGTCTGTTTTCCCATAACACATTATCTACATATAGTGTTAGATGGTTTTACAATTTTAGGTAGGTCTCTCACTACATTAGTCAATATTTCCTTCCAATATTATCAAAATTGACATGACAAAACCTTTTGTTCCATAGCCAACTATCATCTATCTTTGCAACAAAACAAGAAGCTTCGGATGTATTTAACTCATATACATTACCTCTAGATTTAGTACCAGTTGCAATCAAGTTTCATGTCTTACTTCTGATAAAACATTTCCCATCAATGAATTTCAATTGATAACCTTTGTCCATCAGTTGTCCAACACTAAACAAGTTATTCTTGAGTCCATCAACAAGTAGTACATTGTTAGTATTAGTCTTTCCATTCAATGAAATAGATCCTACTCCTATGATAAGTTTAGGAACATTGTCTCTGAATCTTACCAATCCACCATCATACTTCATTAGTTTAATAAACTTGTTTTTGTCTCCAGTCATATGATATGAGCAACCACTTTCTATAACCCATTCAGATTTCTTATCAACATGTGATACTAAAGATTTTTCCTCGTGTAATGGTTTTTCATCTTTAATAACAATAAATCCAATCTCCTCATAATCACAATCATCATCATCATCATCATCATCATCATCATCAGAAATACCTTCACTAGAATAATAACATTCATTTTCCTTTGAATACATAGGCTTGAAAAACTTAGGTTTGTGCTTAGGAACTCTTGTAGGACATCTAGATGCGAAGTGACCTATCTTATTGCATGAAAAACATTTCAAAGGTAACTTTCCTTCAAATTTAGCCTTACCTCTATTTTCTCTTCTAGAGATTAGGGAAAAAAGTTCATCTATCTTTCTTTCTTCTTCTTGTATCTTTTCCTATTCATCAACATATTCACCAAGATCTTCCTTTATATTATCACTGTTGGAGCTTGCAATTCTAGATATTGTCTTCTTGTGTGTAGATGCCTTGAATGTTGTTTCAAATTTAGGTAAAGAATCTCCCAATTCTATAGCTTCAAAGGTAGTTAGCTTTGCAATAAACATTTCTCTGCTAAAGTTTGTAGTCAAAGGTATAATCTCTTCTATAGCTTGAACTTTGGTCTTGTAAATAGGTGTCAATGATGTAAGGATCTTTGTAATGACTTCTTCCTCTTCATAAGTGCCTATGGAATTTATGATTCCAATCACAACCTCTATAACTCTTTGTACATAAGCCCTATTTTTTTCATAATCTTTCATTTGTAACTTCTCCATCCTTGTTTTCCAATTCTGTAATTTTTCTTTCTTAGTAAACTTATCTCCTTCATATAATGCTTATAATCTTATCCAAATTTTGTGTACTGAATCTAGATCTTTCACCTCAGTAAATTCTCCTTTAGAGAATGTGTTGATTATTCCTTCCCTTGCGGCCATATTATATGAAAATATCTTCTTTTCATCATCAATAGCTTTATCCAATTCATCCTTATCCTTCATGGTTACCTCATTCTTTTTGATCATCTAGTAGTTGATACCCAAACATAGCAGATGAGTTGTCATCTTGTTCTTCCAACTGTCAAAGTTTTTAGGATCAAATTTTGGACTAGCCTTCCTATAGAATGCTATCTCCAAGATCACCTCAACCTGTTAAGATTTCTCTCTAAGGACCAGTAGATCTAATACCAATTATTAGGAATTATAGTCCACCAATACAACTAAGAGAGGCGGTGAATCAGTTGTATGATATATTATTAAACTTTAAACTTTGAATAGAAGCAATATCAAATCAAATGAGCACAATGAATGCCAACACAATAACATAATATTTTTTGTCAAGGAAACCTTGTTAAAGGTAAAACCCTAGTGGGATAGAACACCCACTAATGATGTACTGAGAGTATAGTATCCCTATTAAAAGATATAGCCCTTTTAGGAGTTGATTAAAACATTACAGTGCATAGCTCTTGTTAGAGGACAGACCCTATTAGGAGTCAAGAAAAGAAGTGGGCTCACTACCTAGGCTCGCTACCCAAAGAAGGTTATGTCCACCTTCAAAACTCATTGTTCGCAACACAAGTGTATGTAAGGAGATACACAATCCTTGTGAACTGTTTGATAGAAAATGTCTTTTCTTGACCAATTCCAATGAAGTATATAAGTTATCCTCTGCTCTACATCTAGCAGACACAAGCTTACAGCTTCCACAATCCTCTTTTACATCACATTAATTTTACCATTTCTTTTCAAAAGAAAATATCTTACATATATACCCTATTACAAAATAAATGATCAGGTCGGCCAATTAGGCTTTCCTAATATACAAATATTTACATAACTCTTTGCTAAGATACACACGGTATCTATATCAATTATACAACAATTATATTACAAAAATTGAGGTTTGACATCCGTAATTTATGCTCACCATCCATAATTCACGCTTCATTTTTGAAGTCGACTTCCAAATAGGTCTTCTCCAAAATACACGTCATAGCTAACATCATCCTACTTTTTGTACCTTTCTAAGATTAGTGAACATTCTTTAGTACACTATATGTCATCCCTTAAGCTTGCATATACTGAATCCATGTCGCTTGTAAGCTATACCCAAACCACAGAGACTAACTCTGGCATCTTCCACTCTCACAATCCAATAACCAGTCTTCACTAAATCTTATGTAACTCAGTCAATATGAACTATTACATCATGTGATCTTAGATATAAGATCCAAACACCTCCCTGTACACACAACTATGTTCACACGTTCTGAATCATCTGTATAGTGTCTATACACTGTGAATAACCAGTCTTCTATCTCCATAGAAACATATGTTGACATCAGTGATAAAACATGAATGACAACAATAGTAATTCCAACAACACTTAACGTAGTGATTAAACATATTAAATGCATATCCAACAATCTCCCCAATGCATTAACAATATCCAACATGTATTTGTATGCAAAAATGTGTGTCATGCACACCAATGAAACATTAAATCAAATAGTTAATTTAAAGAAAGATAAAGCATGATAAATACAAGAGGTGGGTTAAAAGGGTGATGGTGTGAAAAAGGTTTGAATGGGCTGGAATTTGATTTATTTGATTAATGAATTGGAGGAATTAATTAATTGATGTGAACTATATAATTAAATGAATAATTCAATTACATAGTAGACGAATTATGATTTTATTAATTAAATCACTTATATTTAATTAATATCATTGTTGACCATTTTTAGGTGTATACATTTTTCCCCTCTTTGAATCAACATGTGAGCAACACGTTGGTTTAAATAATTTTTTATTGTGCTCCTGATTGATGCGTTAATGCCAACTTGATTTAATAAATACCCTAGTTGATGTGATGATGCAAATTTGATTCAATGGATGCTCCTGATTCAAAATTTGATTTAATTGATGCCTTCGATGTAAAAATATTCACTTGATACCCTAGATATAAAGATGTTACAATAGTAGCTTGTATGCCTCCACAAGAGGTAAATCGATTTTTTTTAATTTTTAGGCATTTTTGAGGATTTTATGATTTTTTTTTTAATTTTTTCAAATTTTAGATTTTTTGGTCATTTTTTACTTAACTCTTGATAGATTTGATAAAAATAACGTCGTAGTGAATTTTTCTAATAATTGCCAAAAGAATGATGTGTAAAATATTACAGTGTGATTATCTTTGCAGCAAAAGATTGACATGTCAATACTCGATACAACCACTTGACTTATAGAATCCATAGGAGGTGGTTAGTCCCTTGTCATGAATCCAAAGGGGAGTGCTGACCATTTTTCCAACAATCTCCCCCTTAGTATTAGTTGAGGGGATTTGAACCTATGACCAAGCTCTAATACCACTTGTTACAAGTGCACAATTGTTGTTGCACTAAAAAGATTGACCTGTTGATGTTTGATACAACCACTTGACTTATAGAATCCATAGGAGGCAGTTAGCTCCTTGTCACAAATCCTGAGGGGAGTAATGACCATTTTTCCAACATAAAATACATTATTAAAGATCCTTTAGGTCAAAAAGGCTATATAAGGGATAAAACCCACTTTTTACTTTTTATTTTTACATTCACCTTTTGTATATTTACCCACAGAGAGAGAGAGAGAGAGAGAATGGTGATTATGTACACGGATCATTGATTTGAGTAAGTTCTCTTCCAGGAGAGGTTGCCACGCTATGCTTTACTAATAACTACCCCTGAATGCTCTTCATTTTGTCAAATTTTTCTCATTTTTTGCTTAAAATATGTTATTTTTACCCGTTTCATTGCATTTAATTAATATTTAATCACATTGAAAATTTCTTGTATCGCATTTAAAACTCAAATTAACGTATTTACATGATATATTTTTACCCATATATGTATATATATATATATATATATATATATATATATATATATATATATATATATATTATATATATATATATATATATATATATATATATATATATATACATATACATATATATATGTATACACACACACACACACATATATATGTATATATATATATGCATATATGTATATATATATATGCATATATGTATATATATATATGCATATATGTATATATATATGCATATATGCATATATGTATATATATGCATATATGTATATATATGCATATATGTATA
>BSBK01008524.1:0-48572 GCA_027943335.1 Chamaecyparis obtusa
GCATCAATCATGTGTAGATCAAGTACTGTAAATATGAAACATATATGGATCAATCATGTGTCAAACATTTTATCAAAAGGGTCTAGAAATGAAATATAACATCAAACACATCAATCGATCTTGTAGCTCGTCTAGAAATGAAATATAGTTCATCAAACACATGTGAATATATATGTAATATGAAATATGTCTCTATCTATCAAATATGAAAGTACCTAGGACTCATCATGATGACTCCTCACTAAGCGGTCACACCCAAAGTGACTATCATGTTGTGAAGGATGTGCAGATCCCTAAAAAGAAAGAGATATATAAATTAATATATAAACATTGTACAAAGATCTTAAGTTTGATTTAAAATATTGTATAAGAAAACATGTTATAAAGTGTGTACACACAGATAATAAATTAAAAACTCACCTATCCACTACTGATGTCATCATCGAGTGAGTCTTGACGATGTACACGATCAATACCCAAAGAAGGAGTAACTAGAGGCATATCCTAGTAGACCAAAATATATATCATATCTATATGTGCATATACATATATATATAAATCAATTGATTGAAATTTTGAAAATAAATTTAAGTTAAATTGTAACATTAAATGCATGTATATAATTTGATTTATACCTGTGTAGGTGGTGGAAACTAATAGTGCTCAGATTCCCTGCCCTCAATCCTATCAACCAAGGTATCATATTTTGCTGTGTTTGGTCCAAGCTCAACTCTGCATATGCAACATGAGTAGACCACACATGCCTCTCTAATGACAAATGCAATGGACTAACCAAATGAGATGGCATGGAAGTCATATCATCATGTGTCAACAAATATAGATAACCCGTAGTGGTCATGCTGAACTCAACATCGTCAAGGCCAACATTAGAGAATTGATGCCCTGCACTGACCTGAAGGGTATGTATGCTGTGCCTCTCCCTATGTAGCAATAGAGTGGTCAGTAGGTGGATCCTCATGAACACTGCCACTATGGCCACGATCTAGGTGAGAAGGATGTGGCTGAGCATATCTGATAGTACCCACACAAGATCTAACCTCTGATATTGGGATATCATGCTCTGCTGCTATAAATGCATATGTATCCAATAGATCCTCAGCCAAGCTAGTCAATGTGACATGTGTCATCTCTCCTGTAAGTCCCTCTAGGCTAGAGAGTGAAGGGATGCCTACTGCACTGTATATGTCATTTACGGTCCTGCTAGAGGATGCTCCACCTAACAATTTGGAGTGTCATCGAGACATCAGGTACTGAACAACCTAATCACTAGATATGGATGTGGCAGCTACTGCAATGTCCCCCACACTATCAATTGCAACTCGAAGCTAGATGCTACAAATAACATCATCTGCAACATGACCCAATGAAGGAGCCTATAGTAGGTGCCCTCTAACCAATAATGGCCCTATGTATTGGCCTTTGTCGATTAGCTCAATGTAAAGCATCTCTATCAACAAGCCTACCACACCCCTATCCTAGATGTGATGGAAAATCAATGTAATTAACAGCCCTCCCTAAATGAACTTTAGCAAAAATCTGTTATGCAAAGTACAATGGAATCTGGTTGTTATTCAAATAATGACCATGGGCAGCTAGAAATTGTGGGTATATCAACACTGATATAGTAGGATCCTCACACCAAGTAACCTGATACACCTTCACATAATTTTTATTTGCATAAGATGGGAAAACTTCCCCTTTCAGGGTCACTTTAGGCACTAAAGTCTGCACCTCCTTAAGAGAAAGATCAGAGCCAACCTCTTGTCTCTTCCTCTCAAGTATGGCCTCTATAATATCTGGGGCATAGGGAGTGGTACCATGAATATCATCCCTAATGCTAATCAAGCTAGTAATGATGGACTGACACGTGCTCTTAGAGACACTAGAGCTAGATGAATTATTTATGGATTCTTGCAACTGTTCAACCTCTCTATTAGTGCATGCAAACAATTCTATAGGGGGAATCGGTGCATCTGCCATGTGTGATGTGAAATAATATGTCTAATAGATCTAGAATATGTATGTACCTGAAATATTTTATTTACTATCAAATAAAGTCTACATATATGTATGTTTTCCTAATTTAATTAAAAATAAAATAAAAGTATTCACATTTCGCTACATTATTTGAAAGTAAAATCAATTACATAAATTACATTTAAATGTAAATAAACATGTACTGTACATACATGTATGTAAACATATACATACAGGTGCATATATATACATGTACACACACACACCATGTATATATATATACATGTATATATATGCATGTATACATGTATGTATATATACATGTATACATACATATATGTACATGTACATATATGTACATACACATGTATAGATGTACATACATACACATGTATACATGCATATATATACATATATACATGCATGTGTGTGTGTGTGTGTGTGTGTGTGTATGTATGTATGTATGTATGTACATGCATATATACATGTATATATGCATGTATACACATGTGTAAATACATATACATACACATGTATATATATACTAAATCTATATACCAAAAACTTCAAATAATGAAAAAATCTATATATATGTACATGTGTATACATGTATATATATGTATGTATACATGCATATATATACATGCATACATGCACATGTATATATGTATATATACATAGATTATATACATGTACATATATATAAATGTATATATACATATATATATACATGCATATATATAATAATGAAAAATCTATATATAATCAATACACATGTATATAAAAAACTTTAAATAAAGAAAAATTATATATAATATATACACATGTGCATATATGTACACATATACATGTGCATATATACATGCATATACATGTATATATGTATATATACATGTATATATGCATGTATACATATACATGCATATATACACATATATACATGCATATATACATGCATATATACATGTATATATGCATGTATACACATGTATATATGCAGATATACTATTTATCCATCTATCAAAAACTACAAATAATAAAAAATGAAATATGAAAAAACTTGTTCAAATGGCATTTGCAAATTTGGAAGGTGTCCACAGGTTTCGCTATCATTGAAAGTGACAATCACTATCACTTTCGGCAATTTTATTTACACCAAATTTAACCCTAATTCATGACTTTCAATTGAAAGTCATACGCTAAAGACTTTTGATCGAAAGTGTTATATTCACTTTCAATCGAAAGTGACATACGACTTTTGATCGAAAGTCTTATGCCTAAGGTCTTTCAATCGTAAGTTTTGTACTTACGATCAAAAGTTTTTCATAGTTACGATCGAAAGTCATTAACAATTTTTGGGCCGAATTCGCTTTTCGAGCCAAATTCGTTCCTCCCAAAAAGTGTAACCCACTATTGTGGGTTCACCATGTCATGAGACATGCCTGATAATTTGAAGGAAGAACTATTCCAAGAAATATATGAGTCTGTTTATGCTATATCTTCTCTATGATAAATGTTATCTCACAAGTTAGTTAGAACTATTGTACTTTGCTTTCTTTATGGCACGAGTTAGTTAGAAGTTATCTCTTGTGCTCAAATAAGCATCAATCCTCTATATAAAGGGAGATGATGGTTAGATAGAAAAGTATTTAGATGGTTGTATTATTGATATAAGTTGAAGAAAAATTACTTTTCTAGTTTTGTGTGTTGTCTCATGATAATGTAATTAGTTTTATGGAAATACAATGAAGAAGTGATTTTCAATTCAATTTGTGTTGGTAGCTAGAAAAAGCCGACCAAGGCGGGCCACTTGGAAGGTGGATTAGAATAGAGTAGATTAAGTTGTTTCAGCATTTACAAGATTTCAATTAGAGTTCACTGTTCTTTCCTAGATAGCACTATACACTGTGTATGTTCCTATAAAACTTGAAGAGATAATCATTGTAAATGCTTTGGGTTGATAGAATAGACTAGGATTGAAGTTATAGTTGTCAACACCATTTTCATTAGTAGATGTGTGTGTTTACTTTCCTGTAGCAATAGTGTAATTTTCTTTCATGTATTTTCCTTCCTCCAGCTTAAGAAAAATGACTCCATGAGAGACTTAGTGCACAAACTGTACTATCCCATTTCAAGTATACATCCCTGGATTGATAATTTAAATGCACTTCATGATAGGGACAATGATACTTAGTTCGAATATACTATTGCTAGGATAAGTCATAGAATGATTATTATTACCTATTATGGGGCTATTAAGGAACAATGAACTTTGTAGTTTGATGAATATTCCCTGAATTATGAAAAAACCTTTAGACTAGTCCTTATCCAATATTGGGTAGATCAAATCATTCCTTATAAGATCTTTATGTACAATTCTTGAGAGACAACATACACCATCCACTACCATGCATATATATAGAAAAGATATTATACAGTACAAACCTTAGTCCAATTGAATTGAATTTCTTAGGGAAAACCAATTACACAAAGTTACATGGACAATCACTTCGCATGCATTCTTTGATGATCCAAGAAGTATACTGTAATACTAATCTTTTCAATAAATATATTAAATGGTAGCAATTGAATCTAAATCAATAATCCCAGAGGAGTAACCTGATCAAGTTTAATGAACAATTCTTCAATTTCGTCAGAAAAAGATTCTTTGAATTAATTTCAACAAAGAGGTACAATTAATTTGTGCTTCAGTTGCATTGCCCTGTATAATCATTTTTTAACACTTTCATATGGATTGTTCCAGCTAGTGGATTAGTTCTTCCTTTGCTTGGGGTTGACTTAGTTGTAGCATACAATGGTAATATGTTGATGCCACATGGTTTGTATGGAATACTCTATAGAGTGAATTGGGATCCTGACATTCAACTGAGCATTGAGAGTAGAGTTTGGGATTCTTTGGGTGGATCTAGTTTTTACACAGGGTTTACAATTGGGTATTGCAACATGTTTAGTGTCTAGAGAGCATATTGGTTCATCCTTAGCCATCTTGAACATGTTTTGATTTTGATGCACTATTGTTGTGTGCATGGGTTGGATAGTTGGCATGATGTTTTTCCTTGCGCAGTTGTGTTTATGTTGGTGTTACAAGAGTTGGTTCGAGATGTGTGGGACATTACATAGTTCATATTTTGGACCTCTGGTGGGGTGGAGTTACTTTGCAGTAGAGATTTCTTGAGGAAAAGAAATTTTAGGGAGGGCAGACTGTAATGTCCCCATTTTTGTGAGCATCATAATTTGAGGGATTATCCTATTAGTTGACCCTCATAGGCTAATGACATTGGGTAGAGGGTCTCTTGAGAGATAATGTTTGTTCAAAGCCCTGAACTTTGTAGGATTGGTGTTTGTTTGAGGTCTCTAGGACTTTGTATGCAATGATTTCTATTTATAGTGAGTTTATTTCTATTTCTAGCAATTTTTGGAGTGATAGAGATGGACCATTTCTATTTTTAGAAATGGTATTTGGTCACATGGGGAATTATAGGATGAAATCCTAGTTCAGATGACAGAGTGAAATAATAAGCGGTTTGAGAGTTATTAATAATTTTATGGCCAAAATGATATATTAAATTGTAAAAAATGTTTATTATAAAGTTATAACATAACTTTATAATTTTACTTAATTTTAGGGTCTATTCATCATTGGAAGGGGACTAGTTGAGTAATTAATTATAAATGCCAAACTTAATGAATTATTAGAAGATTTCCCAAGTTGAAATGAAATAACATTTAAAATGTTATTTAAAATGCTTTTTGGAGAAATGGCACTTCTTGATGGTATTTAATAGTTGAAAGAGAAATTGAATTCATTATGTTGATTGATGATTTTGATTGAAATTTTTTGGAGCATTGGAGTTGTAGAAAACTAGAGTTTTCTATAGGTTTCAAGGCTTGTCAACATTGAAGACCGTGGCTACTTCATTGTATCAGCATATAGAGGGTGTGCAATATCATCTGATTGTGCTAGAGGGTTTGGCTTCATCTAGAGGTCAAAATTGAGCTGATTGGTAAAAAAAGTTTCAGAATTTATTGTTAGATTGAGGGTGGATGTTTGAGCAAATTGTATTGACTGAATAAAAGATTTAATTTCTGATTGTAGAGGGTCGTACTTATTGCTTTTTGACTATTCATTTCCGACTGTACTCTTTACACCTTCATATGGTATGATATTTGGGTTGAGAGATTCTGAAAAATTATTAAAAATCATAGAAGGAGGTGCCAAGGAGTGAAGGAAAATACAACATCATCATTAGGGAATCTTCATAGTTGGAAGGTGGAATTACATAATCTTCTTCTTGTTTTTTTTTCGGCCAACAAGGGTCTCAAAAGGCTTTTATCAATAAATTGGTATGTCATCTTGATGTAGGCAATGTTATGTTAAGTATTGAAGAATAATTCTAGTTCAATAGATAGAGCCTTAGAAGGATTCTTACATAAATTTAGTGACACTTCCTTCTGGTGATGCCAAAGCATTATCCATCCTCGAGCACTCAAGTTTTTGAACCTCACAAAAGGTGGGAATTGGCTCCACCTTAAACTAGCATTTGATATATCCTTCATTTTCTAAACAATGTGTTAGTTCTTATTTTTCAAGAAGAAATTATGTGCATGATCCACTATAAAAATAATGAAGTCTTCAAATTCAACTTGTTGCACCCACTTCCCAAATTTAGAGGAGAAGGTGAGAACCACAACCACACAAAATATACAAAATAAAAAGCACTTCATAAATAAAGTTATCTTATCAATACTAGTATATTACCCAAGAGAATTGGAAACAATCCTAAAAATCTTTACATTCCAAAATTCAAGGGAAATTTAGGAAAATAAACACAAATAGAAAACTAGAATATTTTCTTCCACAAGTGAAAATCATGAGATTAACTTTGAAGAATAAGACCATTCCAACCCATACTAGGGGTCACCAAGAAGGATTCTACAACAATCCTTCTCTTAGTAATCGAGCACCTCAACCAAGCACTGGACTCACCTAAAAGAGAATCATTAAAATCTATTTAGATCTACACTTGCTCAAATCCCTAACCACCCATATAATAAATCAAAAAAATAAAAGGAAGAAAAATAGGCATAACAAGATTCCCATCCTTATCAACACAATCCAAAGAAGAAACAATATCCACATCACAATCCTCTAACTTTCACAGAACATTCAAATGCCTAAGGACATCATTAAGATAAAAAACATCACCATACTTGTGAGATAACTACAAAATATTTATATGAGAAGCATCAACCACCTCCAAAACTCTCACAATTTCCCACGAAGAACAAAGACTACCTTTGGAACCATATGGTCTACTATAAAAGGAGATAAAACATCATCCTTAAAACTAGTAATGTACAACCCCTGATCCATCAGAGTAAAAGAAGGTACCATAGATTTCTATTTCTATATGGAGGGAAAAAACCCTACTGCTAGACCTAGAAAAGGAGCACCAACACCCTTGGCCTCATCCTCCCTAACACACTTGTTTGTCTTATCCCCTATCAAGTGTTTTTTTCCTCAATGTCTCCAACAAACATTTCCTACTTTGAACCACTTCAAAAAGGATATTGAGGAGGATTTCATCATCATCATCATCATATAGATAATCCACTGCATCCACAATTCAATTTTTATTGAAAGGAGAGAAAATTCTAATAGATAGAGACAAAGGATAATCTCCTTCCATTTCCAACCAATAGTAAGAATTGACATCAATAAGGGATTCATTAACCTCTATAGTAACCATATAGTAGTAACCATATAGCACCAACAAAAAGTGCCAAAACAAGGGTATTGAGCATCCCATCTCCCTCTTCGTTTACCGCAACTCTTGCATCTTAATCTTCTTCAGCCTCACAATCTTCTTCCATGACTAAATTTGACCCTATTGTCTTAGATGTGCTAGTTGTACTTGTAGGGAAAGTAGTAGGGTAAAATCATAGTTGCATCTACAATTGTTGCTATCACCTTATCTGCTTTCCCTTTTTGTTTCCTCATTGTGCATACATATCATATTATTTCTTAAGACTATGTTAAATGATATTCATGTGATACTTCAAGTGAAAGGATGACCTCCATCATCTTGACTAGATTTTTATTTAGTTTAACAAATAATAATCAAATAGTAGATGTCAAACATGATATTTGTGCATATCTTAAATACTCGTGATGATATACATTTGATGTGTTGAATTAAATAAAAAAATTAATGATGATGGGCACTGCCTTTCTACAACTAAATTAAATCAAAATAGTATTGATGAATAAACCTATGTTTTTGATCAAATTGCTTCTAAATCAAATCAAATCCTAAGTGATGTGGAGTACTATCTTTTATAGGAAGTTTTATATGTATGCTATGTCAGACATGCACAAATATTTTTAGTTTTAATAATCAACCATTTAACATACAAATTGAAATAAATTTAAAATATTTTTGTTTATATTATTTGATTTATTTTGTCAATTCAAAATTATAATTTTATTGAAATTTAGATTGAAATTTTCACCTAAATTTAAAATTTGTGAATAATTTAGGCTCAAAAATTCGCAACCAATAAATTTTTTATTGAAACTTTAAGCCTCGCAACCTTTCTTTCTCAATTAATTTTGTTTTAAAATTAACTTTTATTTCTATATCATCTTGTAATTAATTTATTTAATTGATTTTAGTCTATTTTCCAATTTACTTTCAACTAAATGAATAACTTACAAATAAAATTTTAGAGTTTGTTAATTTATATTTAGTGTAGGAAAAAGCATTCCATATTATTTTTGAGAAAAAAAAGCATTCCGAATTTTAAAAAATATTGTACCGTTGAATTTAAAAAATATTGTACCGTTGAATTTAAAAAATATGGTACCGTTGGAGATGCTCCGTTTTTCAACAAATATTGGCGTTGATGGCAAACTGTTTTAATTGTTAACTGTCAATGGCGAGGGTGGACAGTTAAATTTGTGGTTTGTGCAGAATTTCAATGTTAATTGTTAACTGTCAATGGCGATGGCGAGGGAGGAGATTGAAAAGGAGGAAGGGGCAAAGGATGTTTAATTTGAGATTGGACGCTGGAAATCTCATGGCTGCATTGATTCTTCAAGAACGTTAACTGTAATAGGTGATTGATTTGGGCTGACTGAAATAGTATCAGCTGTCTGCAAGAAAATCTATCAGTGAGCATCTGCAATGGATTTGAATTTCAAATGTCTGCCAGGTGCATTATTTGAACTTCAAATGAGGTTTAATCTTTTGGATCATCATTACACTCAAATGTCTGCCGGGATGCATTATTTGAGCTTCAAATGAGATTTAACGGTGGATCGAGTATCCATTTGGATTGAATTTGATGAAAGTTTTAATGTTTTGGTTGATTGGAATTGCATATTGAGTGTTTTTGTTGATTCTTGGAGGAGTTGCTGGTCATGGGTGGTGGTGGCATTGCTCTGTTTTAGTGTGGTTGGGTGTTTTGGTTAATTCTTGGAGGAGTTGTTGGCCATGGGTAGTGGTGGCATTGCTCTGTTTTAGTGTGGTTGACCGTTGCATTAATTGAGCTTCAAAAATGAGTTTTAATGGTGGATCAAGAGGTGAGGCATTTTGTATCCATTTGGATTGCGTTTGCTGAAAGTTTTAACATTCTGGTTAATTGGAAATGCATGTTGAGTGGGTGTCATTTCAATGTGCGATGGTGAGTGTTCTTGGTCAAATTATGAGGAAGCCCTGAAGAAGTGCTCTGTTTCATGGTGAATGGGCTTCAATTGTTTTTTTAATGCTCGTGCTTCAGTTGTATGTTAGTTCCAGAGGGCCCAATTGATGCCTAGCTGGACTATGGAAAAGGAAGAATGGATTGATATTGTAGGGAGATTGGATGAGTATTTCAGGGGATCAATGGGAGAAATGCAAAATAGACAAGGGCTGGGAGCTTCAATCATATTGGCAGGTATTTATCAAATACTTATGCATCCACTGTTAAATCCAATAGTTATTCGATTAGGAAGATGGGTTTATAAAAAAGTTTCGCTACGATACCCTGTTTGTCTGTAGAATTTCCATTAAGCTTCTTGATAGGACATGTAAGTAGATCATTATTCAAACATATTGTAAACCCTTCCACCATAGAGCATGATCGCACAGTAGCTAGTAATTCATTTTGTCAATAAAGCCTCATAACTGAAAGATAGCTTTTGTTTCCGTTATATGTCCAAGGGCTCTACAACTCTTCTATATGCAGTCCCAACATTTATTTCTGGTTTGGAAGTGATTCTCTTCCTTGCCAACAATGTCATCCCAGAAATTTTTCAACTTTATTCTATCCATATCTACATGAATGCCTTGCTTGTCATCCTGCTGTTTCTATTGTTACACGCATTTTATACCATTCCAACTCTGCCATAGAACTTTGGTTCTTGCTCAACTCGACGTTAAGTTTCTCAGTGTTCATTTCTTGCTCATTTTCACCTTTCCAGCATTTCTGAGAGCGAGAAATGCATGACTGTCCTGCTTAAAAATTGAAAGTCTCAATCTCTGTGTCTAAGAGTAAGCAAAGGAAACAACATTAAGAGGAAAGAATACAGAGAGCTAAAAATTTACCAGAGCTACAGAAACCAATGTTAAAGTGGAACTATTAAATTCATTCAACAGATCTTGAGGTGTAATAACTAATAAAGCGAACCAAAGGCTTTGATAATTTAGTAATTCATTTTATCAATAAAGCCAATCCCCAGTGGAATATGGAATGTTCCCTTAATATATTTATGAATACCATATATATAAAAGGATACTATTGGGTAATTTGTAATGGATATTACAAGGATCCCATATGGTAACACTTGGTGTCTCACTTTAATCTCTGTTCCACCACTAGCAGTTGTTTCACCACCAAAATCAATTTCTCCATTTTCATTATCCAACACAATGATGACTTCAAATTCCATTCTGAAATTATTGCATCTATATTCATGCTCAATTCATTTCCTCTTTCCTGTTTCTTGTTGGGAGTCATCATTAGCCCAAGTAGATCACTACCACAGTCCTCTGAGTTTTCAATGCCAGCGGTCTTATCTCTGCATTCAATCACTTGTCGCTGATAGAACAGTCACTTAGTGCTGCAGAGTCGCAGATCAAAAGAAAGGGGACATTACAAATTTTCTCCCTATATAGGTTTCTCTGGATCGAAGCTATGTTTGCACTTTATTTTTTTGTGTTCTCTTACTTTCATCCGAGTGGTATTTCTTCCATTGTGTCAAAGTGTACTTGAAAATATAATTTTGCAGACATAGGAACACAAATTATTTCATTCAAATCATACTTTATATGAATTAGCTGAAAAAATTGAAGGTGCCTTTCAACTTTCCCAACACCAAGTTTCATTGATATTATGCTTTCAATGATACTTGTACTGGCACTTAAAACCATATACCCACATCTTTCTTTCATGATACTCAATACTCTATCAATGCTGTTCACATGAATCCAATATCGGTTCAGTGTTCTAATACTATTCTTGAAATAGGCGTACATGATAGTGATGCTTCCCAATATTTGAGAAGGGAGTCCACAAATAGCTATGATAGATTCAATCCTGCAAAGCATTCCTTGCTTATCTGGTACTGTACTCAATCAAAATTACTCATCGGAAGCTTTTCCTGTGAATTTTGAGCAATCTAAGATGCAACAATGTTATCATACCACTCAAGATGAAGGACTACAATTCAGATATATTTTCTTACTTCCTGGATTCTTTCATGGATGGTGGTCAGTTCCATGATGAAATAAACAAGGATGTTACATATTTATACGAGAAAAACAGTTGAACACATACAGGGTTAATGCTTAATAATTTCACATGGATGAGATTTCTAGTGATGTATTTTAGTTAAGGATGGACTCACTTCACTCCATCTAAAATTGCAATCATCTCTGTGTATGATGCAAACACAAAACTCAGACACAAACAATCGCAGAGACTCTCTGCATTCAAAAAACAACTTAGATTGCAACAAAGAAACCAAATTACATATTCATTAAATTTGCAAACACAAATTAACAAATCATTGGCCTCTCTCCCTCTGCATAATCTCCCTCTGCATAATCTCCCTCTATATAGTCTCATAGCTCTACATATCTCACTTCAATCGGACCGCCTAATCTCATAACTATGCAGTCCCCTGAAGAATTAACTCCATTTCTTGACCATTGGCTCTTCCTTATCGCTGCCATTCATCGAACCCTCAATGCCTAATGGTTCCAAGAGAGAACCGCTCCAAAGTGGCGCACATGCTCTTGTTTGGATATTTCTAAAGGCTTCTCTACAAATCTATTGTCTGCAACATTTCGTGGCAATGTTTCTTTCAGGTATTCTATCAAACAGTTACGTGCCTGTCTAGACTCTACACTTCCACATTTGCAAACGTATGAAATATGGCATTACCGATTTCTTTAGTTTGCAAGTTTTAAAAGAATTTTAATAAATGCATTTTGTACATAGCCCGTAGTTATGGATTTCTATGAGACCTCATTTCGTTGAGGCATTTTGTCAAACAGGTGTCGAATTTCCTCATCTTTTTCAACAGAGTTCAAGCAAATGGCACACATAACACCCTCAAAAAACCCATCTGAAAAAGACGCCAACTATCCTTGATCTTGCCAGCAGACATGGAAATGGCGGAGGCTATTTCTGGATAATTTTGCTGAGCACACCGAAGGCAAGAGAAAAGCCATTGCATTAAATTTCTTATATAAGCCAACGTAAGTACTAAGGCAATGACATATCTGGGAATAACCAGAGCAGAGAAACTTGTAGCAAACACCATGATTCCAATTCCACACAGTTCAGCTCAAATTTCTTCTCTTTCAGAGAAAATATTTCCCTAAATGTATTGTTCACTCAATCATATATTGATCTCCTCTTCATATGAAGAAGTTTTAAAGATGACGGAGGGGTATTTCACGTGTGATTGTGATGAGATAACAAATATGAGAGATCATTGACTTTAAGAAAAATAAGACGCGCTTATTTAAGAATCATTGACTTTCTTAAGAAAAATAAATTTAATTTTGTGCTGTTTGAAAATACACAACGGGCAGATTTTTTTCAACCAGCATACAACCGCACATTTTTTTATTTTATAAAATTATTTTATGCTTTGTAGAGACAGAAGTGATTGTTCAAATCAGAAACCACAACAAAACAAAAATAAATATTCTGTTCAATCAATTCAATAGCCTAAAATTTTAACTCAAATTCAGAACTTGGCATGGAGTTGGTGCAAAATCTGGCAGACACTCAGAAAAGAAGAAATACAATTAATGCATTTAACGAGCATAAAAGTCAAATTTGGCTATCAATTTATCATAATTCAAACTTTCTCTACTTATAAGACCATTTCATTGAGCCTGGTTATTTGACTGTGGGAATGCAAAACGGATCCGTGGGATTTTGATCACTTTTTTCTCTTATTTTAATTTAACTAGAAAGAGCGGAAAACACAAAAATGTTGGCTGCTTTGCTCTGTAATGATGGGAATCCAGGAGAAAAGTAATCGCATTTCATGAAAATTTTGAATAAACTTTACAACAGGCTTCATGATCTTCTACAACCAAAACAATGTTTTTTCTTTTGTCAGTCAATGTGAAAGATTCATGATGATTATTCTGATCATCCCTATCACCCATCCTCTATTTTCAACATTTCCTTCTCTTTCAAATGATCACTCATCCTAACATTTGCCATTACATTTCCAAATGCAATTGCCAAATTTTCACCGTCTTCAATCTGAAATATACTCAGCTGCAATTTCTATAGTGTGTTTGTGCCATAGCTCTCTTGGCTTTTCCATTAATCAAAATATACTCATGTTAAGAATGATGATTTGTAGTTGTAGTGAAACAAGTTTTTACTATTTTTAAGTTATAAATCAAATATGCAATATTCATAAATCCTGTTTCTAATGTGACTTATTTGTTGAAATCTGCCAATTTATTTGATGCCATTGGCATTTTCTATCAGTATATTTATGAATAATTTTAGAATCAATTTAATTTGTGTGAAATGTCTTTGAATTTTTACATTCACTTATATTAATATTTAAATTTTAACATTTATTTTGTATATGTTTAAAAAGTACATTTAAACAAATTAAGTGTGAAACATACTAACTATATGTGAAATGTTTTTTAACTTTGATAATCACTTTATTTTCTTTTGTAAACCATATGTGAGATGTGTTTTAACTTTGATAATCATTTTATTTTCTTTTATAAATCGTATGGGAAATGAGTGTGTAAATTTAAATTTTCCCTTTATATTAAGAATGTATTCATTTTAAAATTCAGCTATCTTGTATGTTTGAATTTTGGCATTCACATTTTTTAATATACTGACATGTTTTAAGTATTTTACTTTCGAAATTAAGTAGGCTTTCATTTTTCAGTATTTTTGTATATTTAACCTTTATTACTTTATCTATGTGTAAAATGAATAAACATCACATGAAATATGTTTTAGCTTTGACATGTGCATATATTTGAACTTTCACTTTCACTCTGTGTGAAGAGTATAGTAACTTTGACAATAACTTATGATGTATGTTTCAATTATAGTGTGAAGTGTGTTTGAACTTTGGGATTCACTTTGTGTATTTGTAGTTTGACATTATTGAACTTAGAATTTATACAGGTGTGTGTTATAACTATTTTTTAATAAATTTGAATATTTATTTCATATGTGGTTAACCTATAGCATGAGTTCATATTTTTTATTGAAATATGTTGCAACCTTGAAACGAATTTACTATTCAGATTTTGAGTTCAAACATTTTTCATTTCAATTTATAGTGTGGGTGTTTAAATTTATGTGGAGTGTGTGTTTTTTTATTTGAAAATACTTTATGTTCAATGTGTACATGTGTTAATGGGCATACTTTTTATTTTTGAAATTTATTATTCATATTATGTGTTCAAATAAATTTTTTCATTTCAATTATTATGTGTTATCATGTGCATACATTTTTGTTTTAAAAAAAAATCAAGATTCTATGTGTAAATGGATACAAATATGTATAAATATTTATAAATGTATATAACTATATATCAATGCCTAAATGTGTATGAGTGTTTATAAATGTGCATAAATAAATATGTATAGATGTGTATAAATATGTATAAATGTATATAAATATTTATAAAAATGTGTATAAGTATATAAAAGTATTTATCAATATATAAAAATGGGGATAAATATGTATAAATGTATATTAATATTTTGCAAATGTTTATAAACATATATAAATATGTATAAATATTTATAAATATGTATAAATGTTTATAAGTATTTATAAATGTGCATAAATATTTATAAATGTGTATAAGTGTGTATAAATATTTATAAATATCTATAAATGTGTATAAATATTTATAAATATGAATAAACATCTAGTTTATGAAAATGTATTTATATTTATAAATGTGTATAAATATTTATAAATATGAATAAACATAGTTTATGAAAATGTATTAATATTTATAAATGTGTATAAATATTTATAAATGTGTCTAAATATGTGTAAATATGTATAAATGTGTAGAATTATGTATAAATATTTATAAATATGTATAAATGTGTATGCATATTTATAAATGTTTATAAATATGTATTAATATATATAAATATATATAAATGTGTATAAATATTTATAAATATGTATAAATATTTATAGTTATGTATAAATGTGTATAGATATGTATAAATGTGTATAAATAATTATAAATGTGTATAAATATATATAAATATGTATAAACATAAATGTGTATAAATATGCATAAATTTTTATAAATATTTATAGATATGTATAAATATGTATGAATATTTATAAATGTGTATAAATATGTATATGTATCAATATGTATAGATTTTTATAAATATTTATAGATATGTATAAATATGTATAAATGTGTGTAAATGTGTATACATCTGTATAAATTTGTAGATATTTATAATTAGGTAACTGCGTACAATAATATAAAAATAGGTATAAATATTTGTAAATATGTGTAAATACAAATGGGAATATCAACATGGGAATATGCAAAAATATATAGGGGTGCCACATGGATGAAGAATAAGTTAAATTTTAAAAATAAAAATTAGAAAAGGCACCTTTTAGAGAATATGAATATACGCTTTCAGATTATAAAATAGTGTCTCCTCATTTCATTTGTAGGAAGTCAATTTCAAGAGCGAATTA
The DNA here is from genome assembly GCA_027943335.1 of Chamaecyparis obtusa. Lineage (NCBI taxonomy): Eukaryota > Viridiplantae > Streptophyta > Pinopsida > Cupressales > Cupressaceae > Chamaecyparis > Chamaecyparis obtusa. The sequence goes on from BSBK01008524.1 coordinate 16,262, forward strand.
GATTTAGTTATAGTTATAGTTATAGTTTTAGTTAGAATTTCAAGAGCGAATTAGATTTAGTTATAGTTATAGTTTTAGTTTTAGTTAGAATTAAACTTATATTTTTCTTAGATTTTTTTTAATTTATTTTTATTTATTTTTTTAAAATTTGTTTGGACCATTTATCGATTTATGCATGTCATTCTTGTGCAGGGGCCATGCTAATCTAGTGGAAACATCATTCTCTGTATCATTCCAATTTTATCGGATGTCTCCTAAAAGACTTGCATTTAGATTTATCGGATGTTCCAATTTTATCGGATTTCTCTTAGATTTAGATTTTGATCATTATTTTATTTAATATTTAGATTTAAATTTAAATATGGAGGGTAATGTCATCATATTGGTTTAGATTTAGATTATTTAGATTATTCATTTAGAATGGTGAAAATATTTAAGATTTAGTTTTAATACTTAAAGATTTAGATTTAGTTTTAGTTTTAGATTTAGATTTAGATTTATATTCCTGTTAGATTTAGTTTTTGATCATTATTTTATTTAATATTTAGATTTAAATTTAAATTTAAATTTAAATATAGAGGGGATGTTGTCATAATCCATTAGATTTAGATTATTTAGATTGTTTCTTCCTTATTTAAAATTGGAAAATCTTGAAGATTTAATTTTAATACTTCATTTTATATAGCTTTTAGATTTAACATTTAATTTCTACAATAAAAATTATTAAATTAAATAAAAAAGTTACAAAACTATAAATTTAAATAAATCATAAATTTCAATACCAACGCAAAAAATAATGGTTGGACGAAATAATAGGAAGCTAAATAGGAAGACTGAAATAATGGGGCCCAAAATAATAGCATCTAAAAAGATAGGGAAGTCATATGGATGAAAAATAAGTTTAAAAAAATTAAAAAATTTGGAGTGTTTTTTTTTTCAAATTTGAAGAAGCAAAGGAATTAAAAAAGGCACCCTTTGGGGAATATGAAGAGACACTCTCATATTATAAAAGAGTGTCTCCTCATTTCATTTGTAGGAAGCTCATTTCAAGAGAAAGCAACCAACCAAATATCAAGGTGATATTTTTATTTTGTATAATTTAATAATTTATTTTTTATATAGTTTTAATTTTAGTTCAAAATTTAGATTTAGATTTAATTTTAGTTTTACATTTATATTTAGTTTGAGTTTGAGTTAGATTTAGATTTCTCTTAGATTTTGATTTTGATCATTATTTCATTTAATAATTAGATTTAAATTTAAATATGGAATATCGTCATATTGGTTTAGATTTAGATTATTTAGGTTATTCATTTAGAATGGTTTAAAATGATAAAAAATATTTTTTATTTCTCAATTAAAATTGGAAAATTTTTAAGATTTAGTTTTACTACTTTAAGATATAGATTTAGTTTAGTTTAAGAGTTAGATTTATATTTATATTTCTCTTAGATTTAAATTTTGATCAATATTTTATTTAATATTTAGATTTAAATTTAAATATGGAAGGCAATGTTGTCATATTGCTTTAGATTTAGATTATTTAGATTATTCATTTGCAATGGTGAAAAATCTTTCTTCTTTCTTATTTAGTTCTAATACTTTATTTTATAAACTTTTTATATTTAATATTTAATTTGTACAATAAAAACTATTAAATAAAATAAATAATTTACAAAATTATAAATTTAAATAAATCATAAATTCCAATGCCAAGGTAGAAAATAATACCTGATTGAAATAATAGGAAGCCAAATGGCAAGGCCGAAATAATGGGGTCCGAAAAAATATAAACCGAAAAAATAGGAGTGCCACATGGATGAAGAATAAGTTAAAAATTTAAAATTTTTGGAGTGTTTTATATCTTTTTGTGGAATTTAAAGAGGCAAAAGAATTAGAAAAGGCACCTTTTGGGGATTATGAAGAGACACTCTTTAATTATAAAAGGGTGTCTCCTCATTTCATTTGTAGGAAGCCCATTTCAAGAGTAAGCAACTAACCAACCAAATATCAAGGTGATATTTTTATTTTATATTTAATAATTTATTTTTTATATAAGATAAGATAAGATAAGTTAAATTTATTAATGTCCAACAAGAGACCACAATTAGTTTTAGATTAAGTTTTTAGTTTTAGATTTAGTACATTTAGATTTAATTTTAGTTTGAGTTAGATTTAGATTTATGGAGGGAAATGTTGCTATATTGGTTTATATTTAGATTATTTAGATTACTCATTTAGAATGGTTTAAAATGGTGAAATTTTTTTTTTTCTACCATAATTAAAATTAGAAAATTTTTAAGATTTGGTTTTAATACTTAAAGATTTAGATTTAGTTTTAGAGTTATATTTGGATTTATATTTCTCTTAGATTTAGATTTTGATCATTATTTCATTTGATATTTAGTTTTAATATTTAGATTTAAATTTAAATATGGAGGACAATGCCACCATATTTTTTCAGATTTAGATTATTTAGATTATTCATTTGCAATGGTTTAAAATGGTAAAAATTCTTTCGTGTTCCTTATTTAAAATTGGAAAATCTTTAAGGTTTAGTTTTGATACTTTATTTTATATAGTTTTTATATTTAACATTTAATTTCTACTATTATATTTGGTTTTGAATGTTCGATAAAAAAATATGGAGGGCTATGCCACCATATTATTTAATTTATTAAATTTGATAATTAGTTTCAAAATCGTATATATTTTTTGTACAGAGAGTATATATGATTTAATCTGTAATTCATTTCTATGTATCAGAAAAAGAAGGGGTTTCATGCTTGCATTTAGCAAACGCAAGGAGGATGCTAAAAAAGGTTGCTGAGTAAGGCTTTGTGCTTGCTTCCATTAGCTTTAAACTTTGTAAATCCTCTTCAACTGCCATGTCTATCATTTCACAATCATTTTGCAATGTGCAGAACATCCTACCTAAAGTAGGGAGAATGATGCCAAAGAATTTGGTTTAAAATATTTCAATGAAATTTTCAACAAATTCTTTTTATGCAAACATTGCAATCATTGCATGTCATTGGAGACCATATTTTTGAATTAGTGGAGAGCTTGGAAATTTTAATGTGATCAATAAACTAGGTTGAGGTGATTCTTGTAAAAATAAAATTGTGAGACTAGAGGGTGAGATAAATTCAATCTAATGGATATGATTAAATTATAAATGTTGCCATAAAGATTATGAAAAAATATGAGAAAGTCCAGGATTTATGGGACCATATTAGATACTTCAAATTTTAATTTGTGATCATTTTTTGAATTAATGCTTAAAAGAACATAACCTACAAGGAAGAAACAAAAAATGACTAAGAGTTCACTTGAAATATTATCGTAAACCAAATTGACAGTTTACTTCAAAACTAAAACAAATTGAACATTAACATTAAAAAAATTACAATCCTAACCCTGATCTTAATTAAATATTAAGTCAAATTAAACTTTATACCTACAATCTTAGTTCAGGAGAAACCTATTGAATAAATAGAAACAATAAACCTTGAAAAACTAGATTGAACCCCAACCTTTACTCTATATCATATTACACATCAAAATTCAAGATGAACCTAACCCTAGAACTAAGATTTAAAAAATAGGGTCACTTGATAAATTAAACCCTAAACTTAACCCTAACCATTATACAAAACTAAATTAAACTATCACCCTAATTTTTCACCTACCTAAATCCTAACGTATACAAAATCCAAATAAAATAATCCTTAAAATCTAACACTCAACTTAACCCTAATCCTAATAAAATTAAATCATAACCCTAACTCTAGCTCTAATTGAACTTTAATTCTAACCCTAAGTATAAGCATACCTTATCTATATTCAAACCCTTACCATAATCAAAACCTAACTATAGTTAACCGCAAACCTAACTATAACTCAAATATTTCCCTCTAATTTAATTCTAACCCTAACCTAACCTTAACTCTAACCCTAATTATGCTTCAACCACTACACTAATTGAACTAAAACTATATCCTTAATTGAACCCTAACCATAATTTTATCTTGTCTATAACCATAGTCTTTACCCTAACCCTAATATCCACCCTACCCAAACCCTAATATGAATCCAAAAAAAAGCCTAATCTAAACCCTAACCAAGGTGTAATCAGAACCTTAATCTTGGTCCTAACGTTAATCATAATTCTAACTCTAACCATACTTTTAACTCTCACCCTATTAACACCCCTAACCCAAACCCTAATCCTAACTATGATATAAATCTTAAACCCTAATCCTAACCATGATATAAACCCCAAACCCAATCATAATCCCAATCCTACCCCTAATCCTAATCCTAACCCTAAACCTAATCCTAATCCTAACCCTAAACCTAATCCTAATCCTAACCCTAAACCTAATCCCAATCCTAACCCTAATCCTAATCTTAACTCTAATCCTAAAACTAATCCTAAAATCTCTCCCTAAGTATAATCTTAGCCATAATCCTAAATTCTAAACCCTGATCCTAACCCTAACCCTAGTAAAAATTTAAACTTAACAAAACCCTTACCCTAACCATACCATAGATCCTAAATGTTAAACCTAAATCCTAAATATTAAGCTAAATCATAAACCTAAATGGTAAACCCTCATCATAAATGCTAAATCTTGGACCTAAATGTGAACCCCTGAATGTGTATATGCACAAAGATGGGGAACCAAAAAGTTATCACTTTCCTTTTTGGCCCCCAAAAGGCCATAGTGTGCATGCACTAAAGCGTGTGCGCCTTGATGAGGCATATTAATGTCTTGATTTTAATATAAGTTTTTATAATGTGGACACACTCTTTGTGCTTTGATAAAACATTCTTGAACACTTGTTGTAATTATCTTGTGAACTTATGCTAGAATCAGCTAGAACCTACTAAACCTATGGGTAGTGTGTATGACATGTTTTGCTTAATACTATACATAGAATCTAGTATTTCATATAATTGTTTTAAGCTATGCTCTAATATTTGAGTAAAAGTAGGAATGTTATCTTGCATGTATATTCCGGATGTTGCTAACTTTTCAGGAGAATGAGGAGCGACGCAAGGAGTGGTGATTAATACATTTAAGGAGGAAGACAAAGAAGAGATCATGGCAGAGAAAGTGCAGTTCAGTTTCGTTGAATAAGCTGCGCCTGCAAAGGAGTTCTAGATAATATAGAGGATACAACTTGCTATATTTCTTGCAAGTTGTTATTCTGTTGCTTGGCAATAAATGTGTTATGTCATGGTTGTTCTTCCGCCTTCTTTTCTGGTGATGTTTGCTTAAGACTTTTATGAATGTTTTTAATAAGAATCCAATCTTATATATATTGGATCTTGGATTATCCTAGGAAGCTAATGAGAAAATAGATAGTGTTGATTTAGACTCAGAAGTTACTTTCCTGTTCTTAAGGATTGTTTAGTTTCTATGTAATCAAAGAAGAATTTTAATGGAAGAAGAATTTTGAAACATTTGTTGTGTTCTTAGTCAATCAAAACCAACCAAGGGGGCCCACTTGGGAGGTGGAATATATTTAGGTAGAATAGATTCATTTCCTACAGTTTCCTATTTTTAGATAGATTTATTGTATTAGTCCTACAACATTGTTACTGTGAAGTTGTCATAGCACTTGCAGAAAATGATCATAGTGGATGTTATGAGTTGTTAATTAGTTTAAATTCATTCTTGAAGCTTCCTGCAATTATCTATTGTTAGCCAAGGTGTGTTTATTGTTATGTAGTAGTAGCATAGATTCTTCCAATGCATTTTTACTTTCCTGCAGCATAGGTGTCGTGACTCCTAAAGGAACTCAGTGCACAAACTGTACTGGCCCATTTCAAGTCCTATGTCCCTAGGTTGACAATTCAAGTGTATTTCATGATGGAATAGATAATCTTTAGAATAGATATATTATCTTTGAAGGAGAAAAAATGGTGTGATTATCTTCATCTATTGTGAAACTGTACATTTTTGGCGCCATAGCTGGGGATGGTGTCAAGCTAGGAACCTTCATGAGTCATTTATTTTCAGATTAGTTTGTTAGTTAGGAACTGCAAAGTTGTGAGCTTGATTAACAAGTCACCAATTTCTTGCATGCTTCAAAGAAAGAGAGATGTCCATGGTAGATTCCTTCCTAAGGAACCTGTGAAAGCAAAAGAGGAATTTGAAGAACTTGAACTACCATTTCTAGATGCAAGCCTAGAGTTTACTGCATCATCATCTTCAGTAAAAGAAGACATCTAGAAAACATTTGACCTCCGTCCATTTGAGGAAATATTGGCCAGCTTCCATACTAACTCCACTCCAGGACCACTTGATGTTCAGAATCCTCCAACAATTACCAATTTTCAGCCACAGTTTCAATATCCCATAACTCCAGCTATGGCAGCTCCCACATTTCCATTTCCAATACCAAGTCTTGTCAATAATCCCAATCTCAAAAATATACCTGCATCAACATTATCAAAGTTTTATGGTCTCATCACAGAGGATCTTGATACTTTCCTGTTTGAATTTGATATCCTGTACTGGAGCTTTGACTATAATAATGACAGTCACAAGCTAAAATTATTCCCAGCCACACTAAAAGAGTCGGCTTTAAAATGGTTTATGGGCTTGGGGGAAAATTGTAAGGAAACTCAGGTGCGGAAATAGTTTCCTACGCTAATCTCTATAGGAGAGTATTGTGTAAATTCTTATAAATCCTTACAATTTCAGATTCGTTAACTACTTTAACAAAGATATTGCAACCACATACCATGCATATAGAAAAATAGAGAATGACACAATGATATACCCTGGGGAAACCTTTCGGTAAAAACCCCAGCACTCCAAAACCTGCACAATGTATTGATCAAAACTATTATAGCTTACAATACACTTGCAATGCAAGTTCTTTCAGAAGATTTCCAAAACCTTGAAGACAAATCATGGCAGCATAAAAATGTTCCAACCATACACTGGCATCACATCTCTTTACAACCCTAAAAAAGCTTATATCATGCGCTTCACTTTTTAGGGCTACTCCCAAAGATAACCGTATTAGGGTTTTACCATTCTCCAAGAAAATAGGAACCCCACGATTGGGGAAGAGTGTACAGTACTCAAATTTATCAGTTGCCACATGTCTTCACCTGTCATTGAATCTTCCTGACATAGCTCTTACGTGTCATAGGAATCCGTCATAACCGTTTTAGTCATGATCTCCTTACACACAATTCAAGATGTCGACACATCAACATTATTTGCAAGAAATAGAATTTACAAAACAAATAATAAGAATAAGAATTATCCAAGGTTGAGACACCTTATTCCTAACATTCTCCCACTTGTCGAACACCTTGTAAGAGCAATAGAAACATAACAGGAACTAACTGCTATAGGCCAAAAGGCCCATAGACTCTGAACACCATCTGAACTTCTTAGTGCCCACTGGTTTCGTTAATGCATCTGCAACATTCTTCATAGTATCTACCTTCTCCAAATTTACCTTTCCATCTTCCACCATATCTCTCACAAAGTGAAACTGCACATCAATGTGCTTCGTTCTAGCATGGAAAGTTGGATTCTTTGCAAGGCAAATAGCGCTCTGACTATCACACCAAATAGTAATCTATTCTGCATCAGAACCAACATTAGAACACAATCTTCTAAGCCAAATGGCTTCTTTACAAGCATGAGTAGCAGCCATGTACTCAGCTTCTATAATGGACAAAGCAACCACAGGTTGTCACTTACTCATCCAACTAATGGCACCACCAAACATAGTGAACACATAAGCACTGGTGGATCTCCTGCTGTCAATATCACCTACCTAATCTAAATCCACAAACCCATGAATACAAACTGAATGCAGAGATCTAGAAGAGTTACCATGATAACATATGGAGTAATCTGATGTACCCCTCAAATATCTGAATACTCGCTTAACTGCATCCCAATGTACCCATCCAGGGTTAGCCATAAACTGACTCAGGACTCCCACTACTTGGGCAATGTCTAGTCTAGTACATACCATAGCATACATAAGACTACCAACTGCACTAGCATAAGGTACTCTACTCATGTCCTCCACCTCACTAGGAGATTTTGGACAATCATCTACAGATAACTTTGTTCCCATATAAATAGGAACACATAGTGGTCTACAATCTGCCATGCTGAACCTATCCAACACAGACTTCACATACTTACTCTGACTCAACCAATGTTTTCTATTAGACCTGTCTCTACTGATTTCCATACCCAAGATGTACCTAGCTGCCCCAAGATCTTTCATCTCAAACTGTGTTGACAACTGAGATTTAAAATCAGAAATCATACCCTTACCCTTCCCAAATAGCAACATATCATCAACATATAATGCAACAATAAGAAGGCGATCATTCTCAACTCTGAAATAAACACAATGATCTGATTTTGATCTTACAAATCCAATTGACAACACAAAGGCATCAAACTTAAGGTACCACATCCTAGGAGATTGCTTCAAACCATATAGAGATTTCTTTAATCTGCAAACTAAGGATTCTTTACCTTTAACAATGTAGTGCTCAGGCTGTGACATATAAATCTCTTCCTCCAAATCACCATGAAGGAAAGCTATCTTCACATCCATCTGTTCTATCTCTAAATCATATGATACAGCAAGAGATAACAAAAATCTAATGGATGTCAAATTTGCAACAGGAGAGAATATTTCACCATAATCTATTCCCTCTACCTGTGAATACCCCTTTGCAACCAATCTAGCTTTGTACCTTTCAACACTGCCATCTACACAAAATTTCTTCTTGAACACCCATTTACAGCCAACATATTTTCTCCCTTTAGGAAAAGGTACAAGGTCCCAAGTATTGTTTTTCTCCAATGAAGCCATCTCATCATCCATAGCCTCAATCTAGGAACCTGCATCTTCCATGCCCAAATCCTCTTTCACAGATCTAGGATCATCAGTGTTAGTAATCAAAGCAAAGGCACAACTGGAATCTAACATAGAATAACCAAACCTTTCTGGTTGCTTTCTTTCTCTTGTGGATCTCCTCAAGGGCTACAATTGAGGTTGTTCTTCCTCTTCTTTCAAACTATCAGAGCTGCTAGAACTCTCCTCATCATTAGGCCCAACATGGTCTCTCTGTTCAGTCTTCTCAGGGGTAGGAGGTAACTGAACAACATCTTTTTCCTTTTCTTTTTCATCTAGTTGTAGCACAATAGGAGAAGATGTTAGCTCTTTGAAAATAACATTTCTACTATACAACACCTTACTAGTCACAGGATCCCAAAGCTTGTATCCTTTCACACCAGCACTGTATCCGATGAAAATACATTTAACAGCTTTATTTTCCAACTTAGATCTTTTCTCCTTTGGAACATGTGCATAAGCTTCACAACCAAAAACATGAAGATGTCTAATTGAAGGCTTCTTACTAGACCACACCTCCATGGGTGTCTTACCAACAAGGGCTAATGTAGGAGATCTGTTAACCATATAGCAAGCAGTGGCCATAGCTTCAGCCCAAAACCTTTGTTCTAAACCAGCTCCACTAAGCATACTCCTAGCCTTCTCCATCAGTGTCCTATTCATTCTCTCTGCAACTCCATTTTGTTGTGGGGTATAAGGAGTTGTCTTATGCCTCTCGATACCTTGTTCTTTACAGAACTGTTCAAACTCTGCTGAGAAAAACTCACCACCATTGTTAGTTCTCACACACTTAATCTTCTTACTAGTCTGATTCTCTACGAGAGCTTTAAATTCCTTGAACCGACTAAAGACTCGTGTCTTACTTTTAAGGAAATAAATCCATGTCCTTCTACTGTAATCATCTATGAAAGATACAAAAAATATAGACTTGGAGATTGAAGGAACTTTTACAGGACCAAATACATCACAATGAATAAGATCGAAAACATCAGAAGATTTGTGAGAACTAGAGTAAAACTGAACATGATTTTGTTTACCATAGACACAGTGTTCGTAGAAGTCAAACTCAAGATTGCAATCATTTAACCCCTCAATGAGATTTTTATTTTTCAAGGTTCTGAGACCCTTTTCACCAATGTGGCCAAATCTCATATGCCACAACATTGTCTTTTCTACAAGAAGCTTACCTTCCAAAGTGTTTGCACTACCATCGGAACCAATAGCCACAAACTTCTTCACTGCTTGTTCAGATGGTGAGGATGAAGAACTATTACATAGAGAAATACATGCATCTAGCTGAAATAAGGTACCTCTCCTAGTACCCCTTGCAAGCACTATCAATCCTCTCATCATCTTGCATCCTTCTTTCGAAAAAACAACTTGCACACCTACATCATTCAGCATACTTACAGATAATAGGTTTCATGCCAAACCTGAAATGTGCCTAACTTCGTTGATTCCCTTTACTCATCCATCAGGAAATTTGATAGTGATCCTTCCGCGTCCAACTATCTTTAGGTGAGAATCATCACCCAAGTACACCTTTCCACCATCGAACTCTTCATATTTTGAGAACCAGTTTCGATGAGAGGTCATGTGAAAAGATGCACCCAAGTTAACCAACCACACATCATCAGATGCATGGGCTGCCAAAGCTGCGATGAATGCATCGCCATCTTCTTGAGATCTTTCTGAAGCTGAATCTGAACCTTTCTTCTTCTTCTTTGGCTCTTTGCAGTCTTTATGGAAGTGCCTAGATTTATCACAGTTCCAACATTTTGCCTTGGACTTATTGGAAGTCTTTGCGGGATTTGGATCTACCCTTATTGTCAGACTTATTGTCATTTTTCTTCCCTCTTTCAGTGGATCTCCCATGAACAGCAAGGGCTTCTTTTTCCAAAATGGAAGCCTTTCTCTGCATCTCCTCTAATAGCAGTGAAGACACCACATCATCCATTTTGAAGGTGACTAACATGCTTCTGAGAGCCATCACAAAATGGTCCCATGAATCCGGTAAAGAACACAAAAGTGTGTAGCAATGATCCTCCTCCTCTAACTTGACACTAGCTGATGTCAATTGTGTAGCCAATAGATTAAATGCATTTAAATGATCCATTAAGGATCCACCTTCCTCCATTCACAGAGAGTACAACTTCTTCCTCAGGAACAACTTGTTCACCAGAGATTTGGCCTGATACACAACCGCAAGTCTTTCCCACAAACTATTTGCGATTTTCTCATCTAGAACATTCAGAAGAACTACATCAGTTAAACAGAGTCTTATGAGACCCTTAGCTTTACGGTCTTTGATATCCTAATCTTCTTGAGCTATAGTTGCTGGTCTTGTAGCACTTGAAGTCACTTCCCATAGGTCACGATCTTCCAACATGTCTTCCATCTTGAGTTTCCACAACTCGAAATTAGTGCCATTAAATTTCTCCACCTCCATTCTTCCATATGATGAACTTGCCATCTCAATCTGCAAATAAGATTCAGAATGCTCTGCAAAAAACTCCCACTCAAACTTGAGATCAGCTCAAAAAACCCTACCCAACAACTAGGATCAAAAGTTGATCAAGCTCTGATACCACTTGTAAAGAAACTCAGGTGCGGAAACAGCTTCCTACACTAATCTCTATAGGAGAGTATTGTGCAAATTCTTATAAATCCTTACAATTTTAGATTCATTAACTACTTTAACAAAGATATTGCAACCACATACCATGCATACAGAAAAATAGAGAATGACACAATGATATATCTTGGGGAAACCTTTCGGTAAAAACCCTAGCACTCCAAAACCTGCACAATGTATTGATCAAAACTATTATAGCTTACAATACACTTGCAATGCAAGTTCTTTTAGAAGATTTCCAAAACCTTGAAGACAAATCATGGCAGCATAAAAATGTTCCAACATGTCAAATTGGGGAAGAGTGTACAGTACTCAAATTTATCAGTTGCCACATGTCTTCACCTGTCATTGAATCTTCCTGACATAGCTCTTACGTGTCATAGGAATCCGTCATAACCTTTTAGCCATGATCTCCTTACACACAATTCAAGATGTCGACACATCGACATTATTTGCAAGAAATACAATTTACAAAACAAATAATAAGAATAGGAATTATCCAAGGTTGAGAAACCTTATTCCTAACAAAAATGCAGTAGCAAATTGGGATGATATGAAATGTCTGTTTCTTAACAAGTATAAGGAATATTGTAGGGGAAATGATTCAAAAGGTGATGACATTTTTAGAATGTCACAATGGGAAGATGAAACATTAGAAGATTATATATCTCGCTTCCTGTTCAACTTACAAAAGAACCCACAACACACCCTACAAGAGGAGTCCCAGAAGCTGATTTTTCTTAGAAGAGTAAATGAGAACTGTCTGGAAGCATTGGATTTGATGGCAGGAGGAGATATATCCCAATCTTCATGGGATGACCTTCAGAAGATTTGCCAGAACTACTCTAGGTTAGCAGTAAAGAAAGAAAGGGGGTTTTGCTCAACAATAGCCAAAGGAAGTGGCTCTGGTATTTCCAAGATGGAAATTTCAAATTTGTTGTCTGATTTCAAATAGGACATCATCAATGATGTCGCCACACATTTGGATACAATGACTGCTAAAAAGAAACATGTAGAAGCTAAGGAGCAGTTAGCTAAATACTATCCACACTACCGGAAGCAGAAGAAAGATTGTCATTGCAAATTGGTCGCTAATGTGGAAAACCAACATCTCCCAACTGAGTACCTAAAGATAGAAGGAGAAGATGAGTAAGTATTCTTCGTTGCTCAATGTCGGCCATGGGCCCCACGTCAAGGTATGCCACAAGACCCTTTACAAAATTCAAATCCATATAGTAATCAATGGCAAAATCGTAGTGTCCAAGGTCCTCCACAATATAATCAACCTAGTTGGAACAATGCTTGGCAAAATAATCCACAAAGTCAATGGTATCCTCCACAGTTCCAAAATCAATGGCCACAATTCCAAAACCAATGGCAACTACCCCAAGGGAATTGGCAGTCTACAAACCAATGGAGAGGACCTCAGCAATGGTCTAACAATACTGGATACCCACCTTTATCACCTCCAGCAAATACACCTACAATAATGCCACCTCCTACAAATTCTGGACCTCAAAAATAGACTCAATTGCCTACACAACCTCAACCAAATCCAAATAACCAATAGCCACAATGACCAATGTATGATGTTGATGCTCAGCAGTATCCTGCCTGTGCTCTAAATGTTGCAGATATACATTTTAGATCTGGTACAACCTCACCAGCACCTGAACCACCTTTAAGAACTGAAATACCAAATCCTCCTATAGCATCAGCACCAACAACTTCTCTACCGCAAGTGGTTGACCTAGAAAATGTAACTAGTACAGTTCGAACTCAAACTGTAGTTGAACCTCCTTTTCCACAAAAGCTTATACAAAGTAAACTTGCACTTACAAAGGAGCAATCCTTTGACATTATTGACCAATTGAAGAACATGCATGTCCAGATTCCTTTGTTTCGAGCTATTAAAGATGTTCCTCTTTATGGCAAAGCAATCAGAGAAGCCTGTCTTAAAAATCCTAGGAGGAAGAAAAAGGACCCAACCACAGTCCATGTAATAGGACAATTGGCTGACATTATGTTAGGAAAATTAGTTATTCCTAAATATTCTGATCCAAGAAGTCTAGTTGTGAATGTGATTATAAATGGTCAGTTAGTCAAAAATGCCTTGATTGATCTTGGTGTTGCTATAAATGTAATGACCAAGGGTACTATGAAAAAGATGAACATAGAAGGAATACGGACTACCCCAAAAATTCTACAACTTGCTAATAGTTCTACTGTCACTCCTGATGGAATGATAGAAGACATAGTAGTAGCCCTATATTCTCTAGAGTACCCTGTAGATTTTATGATTCTATCTCTGAAAGTCAACTGAGCTGGTTACCCTATCATTTTATGACGACCATGGTTAGCTACAACTGATCCAAATATAAGTTGTAGGTCAAGAAATATGCCCATATCGGATGGACAAGCAACAAAGAAATTTGTCTTGTATCCTCAAGCACAACCCCAACCAGATTTAAGCACACCTGTATGGCCAGATTTAGGAGATAGAGAGGAAGAGTTAAACTCTATAGTACAACTTATGATGTTACATAGACAGTCCTTTCTCAAGTTGCAAGAGGAAGATTTAGTAATTCAGAGTATTCTTAATAATACTTGTGTGGTAGAAAAGAGTATAACTGATAGCTCTATGTTGGAACTAACTACATATGAGGAACATACTGAGAATTGTTTTCTGCCTAAGGAACCAGATATTATCCATCAGCTTTTACCATGTGAACTACATACAAGTCCCATCTCTGAAGTTGCTATGGTTAATCTCACAACTACTGTTGAGTTTTCAATAGGTCATAATCTCCATGTCAATAACAAACTGCCTCCCAAATAGCTGGAACAGTTAACATAAATTCTCCAAAAATATGAAAAGGCTTTTGCATGGGATTATGGAGAGATGAAAGGATTAAGCCCCACATGATGCACTCATAGAATATATATCAATGAAGGGTGCCTACCACTCTGTCAACCCCAGAGGTAGATTAATCCAGCACTCAGGGAAATAGTTAAAACTGAACTACAAAAATTGCTTGATGTTGGTTTCATATACCCCATATCTGATAGCCAGTGGGTCTCACCTTTGGTTATAGTACCTAAAAAAGGAGGGAAATGGTAGATTTGTGTAGATTACAGAGAATTGAATAAGGCAACAAAGAAGGATCATTTCCCTTTACCATTTATTGATCAAGTTCTGGATACTCTGGCTGGTAAGAAATATTTTTCTTTTCTTGATGGATATAGTGGTTATAATCAGATAAGTATAGCTCTAGAGGATCAAGATAAAAATACATTTACATGCCCATGGGGTACTTTTTCATATTTTGTGTTGCCATTTGGCCTGTGTAATGCTCCAGCAACATTTCAAAGAGTTGTAATAAGTATTTTTGCTAACATCTCACACGACTGTATGGAAATATACATGGATGATTTTACAGTGTTTGGAGTAACCTTTGAGGAGGCTTTGAAAAATCTTAAAAAGGTTCTTGTCCAATGCAAATAACATAACCTATCACTTAATAGTGAGAAATGTTTCATGCTCATGCAGGAAGGAGTAGTGCTTGGTCATTTTATATCAGCAACAGGAATACAAGTGGACCCAGCCAAGATAGAGGTAATCCTAACATTGCCCATACATACTAAACCAAAGGATGTAAGATCTTTTTTAGGTCATGCTGGCTATTATAGGTGTTTCATTCAAAATTTTAGTCAAACAGCTAGTCCTTTATATACGCTGCTAACTAAAGAAGTTGAGTTCATTTGGACACCAGGATGTAATGAATCATTCCTACAGCTTAAGAAACTCCTCACCACAGCACCAGTTCTTAAGTGACCAGATTGGTCTATTCCATTCCATATCCATACTGATGCATCAGACTATGCTATAGGTGTTGTATTAGGACAAAAGCCTACTAACCTTGAATATGCAATCTACTATATTAGCAAAAGTCTCCATGGTCCTGAACTAAACTACACAGTAACTGAGAAGGAACTTTTAGCTGTAGTTTATGCATTGAATAAATTCAGACACTATGTAACTGGCTATCCTATTTTTGTTCATACTGACCACTCAGCTATAAAGTACTTGATGAACAAACCTGCTATAACTAGCTGATTGGCAAGATGGCTACTATTATTGCAGGAGTTTGATATTACCATTGTTGATAAGCCAAGTAAGGCCAATGTAGTTGCTGACTATTTTTCTAGACTTCAACTTGCTGATGAAGATCCAACTCCAATTGAAGATACATTTCCAGATGAGCATTTATTCCATATAGCAACCCATACACCATGGTATGCAGATATAGAAAATTATCTTGTTGCAAATAAAATGCCACCACACTTCTCCCAAAAAGACAGGAAGAAGCTTGCAAAGAAAAGTTTTCATTATTCATGGATTGATAACAATCTCTTCTATACTTGACCAGCTCAAATCATGAGGATATGTGTCAAGGGAGATGAAATATATGACATACTACATGCCTGTCATGATGAACCATGTGGAGGCCATTTTGTAGGAAAAAGAATAGCATTAAAGATACTTACCACTGGATATTACTGGCCAACACTACACAAGGATGCATCAACTTATACCACTAAGTGTGAAAAGTGCTAGAGAATGGGCCGGCCAACAAGATCAAATGAGATGCCACTCAATCCATAGGTTGTTGTAATACCCTTTGACAAGTGGGGTATGGACTTCATAGGGCCAATTGACCCACCATCAAATGGTAAATCCTACATCTTAGTATGTACAGATTATTTAACAAAATGGGTTGAAGTCAAGGCAATGAAAAATGCAAGAGATGAGAAAGTAGCTAAATTATTATATGAAGAAATATTCACATGCTACGGAGTTCCTAGAGAACTTGTCACATATCAAGGAGCCCAGTTCACATCAAATTTGATAACTGAACTTATGAAAGACTACAACATAAGGCACCGGAAATCCAGTCCTTATCACCCTCAGGCAAATGGGCAAGCAGAAGTCACCAACAGGGAAATTGAAGCTATTCTAACCAAGACAGTGCAACTACATAGAAGGGATTGGAGCAGTAGACTAACTGAAGCCATTTGGGCTTATAGAACAACATGGAAGACAACAACTGGATTTACCCCATTTGAACTTGTGTATGGAAAAGAAGCAATGTTGCCCACTGAATTTGAACATAAAACATTACGCACTGCTCTTAAATTAAACATCAGTCTTCCTACAGCACAAGAAGGGAGACTTCTCCACTTGAACTCACTGGATGAGATGAGAAAGATAGCTTTGGAAAGAACAGAGATCATCCAGAAACAATGAAAGAAATGGCATGATGCACATATCAGGAATAAACAATTCCAAGTAGGAGATTGGGCTCTACTATATGATTCTCGATACAAGGAGACACCAGGAAAATTGTAGACTCGGTGGCTAGGGCCTTATGAAATTCAGCATGTATTAAAAAATGGAGCCATTCAGCTGACAACCATTGATCTAGTCTAGTTCAAGCTATTTTCAAATGGCCATCGATTGTGACTCTATCATAAACCATAGACCAAGGATGAGTTCTTGCAGTAGTTCCAACCAAGAAATTTACCAACTCTAATGGACACAGTTGTTGTAGTGGAAGGTGCAAGCCTTTGATGCAGAACACATAATAAAACCTCATTCCATATGAGGTCCATTCTTTCACTCACTTTTCATTTTCTTCTTATCAATTCATCTCATTCCTTTGTCTACCATCCACTCACCCTCCATGTCACCAACAAATTATGTTTTTAATACTTTCAATAAAACATGTTGTCAGTACCTTTTTAGCGATCACCAGACTTTTCCAACTCATCAACTTGCATGGGGATGCATGATTTAATAGTTTGAGGTACACATTTTTACTTTTTTTTCTCATTTTTAGCGCATAGGTTTCAATAATTATATATAATACTGCATTAAATGTATAGTATAAGCCTAAAGCCAATTTCCCAATCCTGTGTGAAATTTTTTAAGTGTGGACACTTGTCAAAATTTTGAGGGGAGGGGGGGGGGGTAGGGAAAGTGTATTTATTTCCAAGTGTCATCTCCACGTCACCCTAGTCATGTCCACATTATATGTTGTACTTCAGCTGCAGTCTATTTTAATTTTTAAATCTTTATTGAATCTTTCATACCTTTTCATTCCAATTTTGGGAAAGATCTCCTCAGTTTGACATGACTTAAAAGGACTATCATTTATGCAAAGAACACTTCTAGTTAAAACATTGATGTCCTTCATAATTATTTTGCATGCCAAACATAATGGAGCTATGTTAAGAGAATGTGGTATCGGCATTTCTCAGAAAAATCATTTTGAATCCTGAGAAGAAGGTATTTGCAAAGTGTTAGCAAGGTGGTGGAAATAGAGAAATTTAAAACTAGGCATTTTGAGGATGGGAGGTCAATTCCAGAGACATGAGTCGGTTAACCATGGTACTCTACTAGCGAATGTGGAGGCAGTCCATACTTTCAATGCCTGTGGATGGCTTGGCTACTTCCTACAGTTAACAGAATACAATGATGAAGTAGCAATAGAGTTTATGAGAACATTAGATGAAGGAGAAGCCACAGTATGGGGATTGAAAATGGTTGCTACTGAGGAGAGGATAGCAGAAGTCACAAGACTACCAATTAGTGGAGAACATTACCCAAATGAACATGATGCTAGGTCATCGTGGGCACAATTTTCTTGGCCGGGTGCTCCTCCATTGGAAATCTCAAAGAAAGGGTGTAAGAGACTCTCTTCTAGCGTTGTATTCAGAATTGGCAAATCATATCATCAGGTATTTGACCTACGAAGGAAGATTTTTGAACTTACACACTCATCGTTTTAAGCTGCTCAGTTATGTAAGGCATAACATTCAAGTTAATGTCCCAAATTTCCTTTACAATATGTTGTGTATAAGTGCTGAGAAAACTCAAAAAGGAAGTGAAAACTCTATTTCTCATCATGCCCTAGTTAAAATTTTAGTTGAAAGGTCTCTTCGAGATTCTTCCCCTGTATCATGGGCAGAATTTGTTGAATTCAAAACCTTACAGCCTCAAGCCAACCCTGTCCAACAAAATTTAGGGAATGAGGAAGAAATTGAAGGGCCTAGTCAAAATCCAATTGAAACAGACAAAGAACTGATATTACCTCCTACTGATAAAATTGTTGAGCCTATTTTAGAAGGTGATATACCTAGCTCTACCATAGATAAAGGAAAACACAAGGTTGATGAAGAAAGCCCTAGTTTTAAAAGGAAGGACAAAAACCCTACCGTTCAAGTGACAAAGAGAAAGAGGTCTATTCCTGTAGCAACTAATCCTGCAACATCTACCCCAGTACCATCTAGACCAAAATAGACCTGCAAAATAGTAGAGGTTAAAGAGGTTCCTATACATTGAAGCCCTTGCATGCGAGGTCAAGTCTCAAAACCTCATACAGAACAGCAGGTCGAGAATATTCCAGATGACTCTCCTATACAGTTGGAACCCCAAAATGAGGAGGCATGTGAAAATAAGCCTGACAGTGAAATACCATAGGGTGATCAATAAATGTGTGAGCCAAATCCTGTTGTAGTTCCAGAAAATGCCCCTAAAAGTGTTCAACCTACTTCTCCACCAGTCCCTATATACACTAATGTTTCTATCATCCCTTATAAATCCTCCTGGTACACCCATTATTTCCAACAAGTTGCTAAGGAGAAAAAGAAGAAAGCCATGGCTCAAGAATTTCCTCCATCTACAATTCAATTTGTATTATTTGGTTTGTACAATCACTTCATCTTTCAAAAGACCTTGTGGAAACAAGAGAGAGACCTAATGCAGAAAGTAATATCTAATAAAGATGAGGAAATTGAATCCCTTAAGGAACAATTTGAAAAATAGAAACAAAAGATGAATAAGGCTCTGAAGATAACTAGCCAAGTCATGACCTGTAGATCACCACTAAGGGTGTATTCTATTTGTCTCAAAGAATAGTTTCTATTATTTCAATTAATGATGACAATCAGGGATATTGACTAAGAATTTAAAACTGCTCAAGATTTCTATAATGTGTATTAGACTTTTCCCACATGGTAGAAGAATTTGTTGTGTGAACTCTATTTGCATAATTTCATAATTCCACATGAAATAGAGTGGAATCCTTTGCTTTACATAGGAGATGTTCACCTTAGGGCTTTAATTTCTTGGATGCACAATGAGACAAACTATGACTAGTAGTTAAATGCCTACAGGGATATTGAAAAGTCTAAACCTTTGCCAATATGGGTTGAATCACATAAGCCTAATGATCTTTTAAGAGATTGGTTTAGATTAACCTATGGGAAGCCAAAACCATAAATTAGGGCTAAAGTGTTTGCAGAAAGAGAAAAGGTTTATAGAGATTACTAGACACTCCCAAATTTCACACAGCAAAGAGATTTTTTAAGAATTAGGAACAGGTGGAGCCGACTGCCAGATGCCTTCAGAAAGGTAGAACCACATAGTCCTATCAATTATAAGGCAGCTGTTCACAGGGTGGCTAAATATATACAACTGGGATGATAGGTCAGAAAGGAACTATGGATGCCCTTATCCTTTCAGCCTCCTACTCTTCTTTGGCCTCTTTATGATAATAGTGCTACTAAACTAGACCTGCTGGTTGAGGAGCACAAAGGTGATCACTGGGAGCATAGTAGAGGATTCTACTACACCTTCAGAAGTGGGAAAAAGGGGAGAACCTCAGTCGAAGACTTCAGAGTAATGGAAAAGAAGTATAATGCTTGAGGATAAGCATTTGGATAGTGGGGGGCAGATGATGAGGCATATTAATGTCTTGATTTTAATATAAGTTTTTATAATGTGGACACACTCTTTGTGCTTTGATAAAACATTCCTGAACACTTGTTGTAATTATCTTGTGAACTTATGCTAGAAATAGCTAGAACCTACTAAACCTATGGGTAGTGTGTATGACATGTTTTTCTTAATACTATACATAGAATGCAGTATTTCATATAATTGTTTTAAGCTATGCTCTAATATATGAGTAAAAGTAGGAATGTTATCTTGCATGTATATTCTGGATGTTGCTAACTTTTTGGGAGAATGAGGAGCGATGCAAGGAGTGGTGATTACTACATTTAAGGAGGAGGACAATGAAGACCGATCATGGCAGAGAAAGCGCAGTTCAGTTTCGTTGAATAAGTCACGCTTACAAAGGAGTTCTAGAGGATATAGGGGATACAACTTGCTATATTTCTTGCAAGTTGTTATTTTGTTGCTTGGTAGTAAATGTGTTATGTCATGGTTTTTCTTTCGCCTTCTTTTCTGGTGATGTTCTCTTAAGACTTTTATGAATGTTTTTAATAAGAATCCAATCTTATATATATTGGATCTTGGACTATCCTAGGAAGCTAATGAGAAAATAGATAGTGTTGATTTAGACTCAGAAGTTACTTTCCTGTTCTTCATGGATTATTTAGTTTCTATGTAATTAAAGAGGGATTTTAATGGAAGAAGGATTTTGAAGCATTTGTTGTGTTCTTAGTTAATTGAAACCAACCAAGGGGGCCCACTTGGGAGGTGGAATAGATTTAGGCAGAATAGATTCATTTCCAGTAGTTTCTTGTTTTCAGATAGATTTCTTGTATTAGTCCTGCAACATTATTATTGTGAAGTTCATGCAACACTTGCAGAAAATGATCATAGTGGATGTTCTGAGTTGTTAATTAGTTTAAATTCATTCTTGAAGCTTCCTACAATTATCTGTTGTTAACCAAGGTGTGTTTACTATTCTATGTAGCAGCATAGATTCTTCCAATGCATTTTTACTTTCCTGCAACATAGGTGTTATGACTCCTAAAGGAACTTAGTGCACAAACTATGCTGGCCCATTTCAAGTCCTACGTCCCTGGGTTGACAATTCAAGTGTATTTCATGATGGAATAGATAATCTTTATAATAGATATATTATCTTTGAAGGAGAAATAATGGTGTGATTATCTTCATCTATTGTGAAACCGTACACGCCCTATAGGGTGCATGCGCTATGCAAAAAGCTAACATGTATGCACCCTATGCAAAAACTAGAAAAGTGTAATATGCATAGTCTTGCATAGCGCTAGCGCACTATAGCATGTGTGCCCTTTGCAAGAAACAAAAAAGTGGTGAGAGAGAGAGAGAAAATGTAACATGCATAGTCTTGCATAGTGCTAGTGCACTACAGCGTGTGCGCCCTTTGCAAGAAATGAAAAAGTGGTGAGAGAGAAAGTTAGACCATAACATGCATAGTCTTGCATAGCGCTAGCGCACTATAGTGCGTGTGCCCTTTGCAAGAAACAAAAAAGTGGAGAGAGAGAGAGAGAGAGAGCAGGGGGGAATATAGAGGGTAGGAAGGTGGGAGAGATCATGTGTGTGTGTATGTGAGAGAGAGAGAGGGGGGGTGAAAGAGGGTAATAAGGTAAAATATAGAGGGTACGAAGAGAGAGAGAGAGAGAGAGAGAGAGAGAGAGAGAGAGAGAGAGAGAGAGAGAGGTGGGAGAGAGCATGTGTGTGTGAGAGAGAGAGAGAGGGGGTGAAACAGGGTAATAAAGGAAAATATAGAGGGTAGGAAGGTGGAGAGAGAGATGGGGGGAATATAGAGGGTAGGAAGGTGGGAGAGACCATATGTGTGTGTGAGATAGGGGTTAAAATAGGGTAATAAGGGAAAATATAGAGGGTACGAAGGAGGAGAGAGAGAGAGAGAGAGAGAGAGAGAGAGAGAGAGAGAGAGAGAGAGAGGTGGTGAAAGAGGGTAATAAGGGAAAATATAGAGGGTAGGAAGAGAGAGAGAGAGAGAGAGGGTAGGAAGGTTGGAGAGAGGATATGTGTGTGTGAGAGAGAGAGAGAGAGAGGGTGTGAAAGAGGGTAAGGGAAAATATAGAGGATAGGAAGGTGGAGATCTCTCTCTCTCTCTCTCTCTCTCTCTCTCTCCCTCTTTCTCTCTCTCTCTTCCTCTCATTCTAAAAATTTCTCATGACTATTTAAATCTGACTTAAATAGGGCACACGCCCTATGGAAGTCATAGATTTCAATAGTGCGCTTGCCCTATAGGGTGCACGCCCTATTTGGCCAGTGCACTATTGAAATCTACGACTTCCATAGGGTGCACGACCTTTGAAAGTCATAGATTTCAATAGTTTTCTCTCCCTATAGGGTGCTATAGGGCGCACGTGCTTTGTAAGGCATTGGAATTTACCTATCCTAACTCTTGGATTTTCCTTGGAGATCCAACCCAAAGGCTTGGATGATTCAAATAGGCCTGAGACGTGTTTTCCAGCAGACATACAAAAAAATGATATTTTTTTTTGTGTGCTCCTTGTCAGGTTTACTCATGGCTCAAGAACGTAAAAATTAGATGACGTAATATTGCAGATCTCTCTGTTAGCGATCTAAACATATAATTTATTTTAATTCTAATTATTTTAAGTTTTTCATCTCTAATTTCTTTTCTATGTATGTCCTTTTTTTGTAAAAAACCAACATGTAGTATTTTGGGCATAAATTTTGGCTCGTTCATCGAATTTTGCAACAAATCTTTTTTATGAAATCTTGCAATCATTGCATGTCATTGGAGGCCATATTTTTGAATTAGTTGAGAGCTTGGAAATTTAATGTGATCAATAAACTAGGTTGAGGTGATTATTGTAAAAATAAAATTGTGAGACTAGAGGGTGAGATAAATTCAATCTAATGGATATGATTAAATTATAAATGTTGCCATAAAGATTATGAACAAATATGAGAAAGTCCAGGATTTATGGGACCATATTAGAAAAATATTATTTCTATCTATTTTAATCTTCACATTCAATTATCAATTTTAAGATGTTTCTAGTATTTAACTAATTAAGATAATATGATTAGCACAGAAAGGGGAAAATATATCTCTATCGTTGCACAAATAATATTTTTTTAGAGAAATACTTCAAATTTTAATTCATGATCATTTTTTGAATTAATGCTTAAAAGAACAACATAACCTATAAGGAAGAAACAAAAAATGACTAAGAGGTCACTTGAAATATTACCGTAAACCAAATTGATACTTTACTTCAAAACTAAACCAAATTGAACATTAAGCTTAAAAAAATTGCAATCCTAACCCTGATCTTAATTAAATATTAAGTCAAATTAAACTTTATACCTACAATCTTAGATAAGGAGAAACCTATTGAATAAATACAAACAATAAAACTTGAAAAATTAGATTGAAGGTCGGTTCTGACTTTGTTCGCTGATCTCAGAAGTTTGCCGAAAAGGGTATCCAAATCTACTCTCAGATCTGAAATTTTGCACCTGTACTTGCAAGAAAAAGAGGGTTTTTGTTGTTTGTTTGAGGGGTTTGCCTTGGTCAAACCCCAGTTTGGAATCAAACTTAATATTGAAATTGAAATGAGAATTCTAGCAAGTAGTAGAAATAGATCTAACAATGAAGCTATGCAATTCGATAGATATGCAATTATATTTTGAATGTAAACAAGTATATTGATATGAAAGCTTGAACACAACAATGAAAAATGTAAATCAAAACCATGAAAGTAAACACAAAACCTCCATTCTTGTATGCTTGGAATCCACCTTGATAAAAGAATGAATGGATCTAGAAGATGAACAAAGGATCTTGAAGGAAGATCACACCAGCATGATGCCTAGATCTAGGGTTTGAATGATGAATCTTGAATGCTTAAACCAAATCCCTTCAATGGCTTAAATGCTTGAATGCTTGATCTTCAATGAAGAATTTGGATGGAGAAGAAGACTTGAATAGAATGCTTTATCTTTCTTGAAAGAGAACTTGGTTTCCAAAACTTGATCACAAATGTCTCCTTGAGAGTCCTTGATGCATGAATGAATGAGATGCAAAACTTGATGGATAAAATGAGAGAGGAAGGCCTCCTTTTATAGTGAACTAGGGCACAAACCTCTAGAAAAGGCCGACATTGGAGAATTAAATCTCAATTAACCTTAATCCATAGAAATGGGCCCACATTAAATGCAATTTGAGGATTTACCATTTTGAAACCCGAAATGGCCGATCTGGAGGTGGGAAAACAAATATCTCCGAAACCCGACACCCGAAAATCATGGGAATTTGAAATTTGGACTGGGGGTCAAGGTCAAGGTTGACCCTGACCTAGGTTAGGGTCGAGGTCAACTTTGACCCTCAAGGTCGACTTTGACCTTGAGGTCAAAAACCTCAAGACCCTAGCCTAGAATGCCAGGAAATGCAAATATATACTGAAATCAGGGACATATAGAAGCAAA
Source organism: Chamaecyparis obtusa (assembly GCA_027943335.1). NCBI lineage: Eukaryota > Viridiplantae > Streptophyta > Pinopsida > Cupressales > Cupressaceae > Chamaecyparis > Chamaecyparis obtusa. The sequence goes on from BSBK01008524.1 coordinate 41,110, forward strand.
ATGAGGAGAAGAAGTCAGATCCAAGAAAAGGGCTGATTTGAGGCACTTGACATGACCCAGACCACTCACTCAAAGGGCTAAATGCTCTTATCATGGAAGTGCTTCCATTTTAAGATGATACATCCCCTATCAAGTGTTTTTTGCCTCAATGTCTGCAACAAATATTTCCTACTTTGAACCACTTCAAAAAGGATATTGAGGAGGATTTCATTATCATCATCATCATCATATAGATAATCCACTGCATCCACAAATCAATTTTTATTGAAAGGAGAGAAAATTCTAATAGATAGAGACAAATCTCCTTCCATTTCCAACCAATAGTAAGAATCAACATCAATAAGGGATTCATTAACCTCTATAGTAACCATATAGCACCAGCAAAAAGTGACAAAACAAGGGTATTGAGCATCCCATCTCCCTCTTCATTTACTGCAACTCTTGCATCTTCATCTTCTTTAGCCTCACAATCTTCTTCCATGACTAAATTTGACCCTATTATCTTAGACGTGCTAGTTGTAATTGTAGGGCAAGTAGTAGGGTAAAATCACAGTCGCATCTACAATTGTTGCTATCACCTTATCTGCTTTCCCATTTTGTTTCCTCATTGTGCATACATATCATATTATTTCTTAATACTATGTTAAATGATGGGTAAGAGTTCAAAGTTGGGGGACAATTTCGCGGAAGTCTTGTAGAAATGAAAAATGTTGCTCGAAACGGGCACCCATTTTCAAAAAATGGGTGCCCATTTTAGGTTCGGGCACACGATCCTAATTTCAAAAAATGGGTGCCCGTTTTTTAATTCAAAATGGGTGCCTATTTTTTGAATCAAAAAATGGGTGCCAGTTTCTACTTTTATTTATTTTTGAATAAAAAATGCATTTTAACAATTAAATTTTATTTTTTAAAAAATGGGCACCCATTTTTTAAATTCAAAAAATGGGTGCCTATTTCTTAAGTCATGAGCGGGAAGCACACATCCGCCTCGAACTTCATTTCAAATTCGATTTAGTTTAGGCTTGGTAGAACCAAGCCTGTGCCTTGACCTTCAAAAATTTGGTTAAGGCATTGGAATGCTAGATTTCTGCCTTGCCATAATTTTTTGAGGGCCTTCCCGATCGTATCATTTTACAAAAAAAAAACTCATTAGAGTTCTCATTGTCCTGATTTCAAAAATGTAAGTTTCATATTGATGTGATTTATTTTACTATTTTTGCATTATTTATTAGTTGAAAGTGGTACCTAAACGTAAAACAGTGAGGTTCACTAAAACGTTAATAACTTTTTTGTTTTTAGGTATTTTGAAAATAAATTATATGAGACCAAACTAGATACAATTCTATTGAAGATAAAAATTTTTTTTGAAAAAATATGAAATCCTCATCAAATTATTGTGTCCGTACACCAGAAGTTTTGAAAAAGTACCTTATAGTCAATTAAAAATTAATTTAAAAAAAAAATTCAATAAAAAAATAAGAAAAAATATCCTGACCAATGTTGAGTGTTTTAGGTACCGTTTCCCAAAAGGATTCTCCAAAATACATTCATTTGCTTCAAAAAAGGTTGTCCGTACATGCATAAGGTGTGGTCCTGAAGCAGGCATTTTGAAAAAGTAGTTTTTAGACATGCATACTAAAATTCAATTTATACCATGTGGGTATTAAAAAAAATTACATATTTGAAAACTAGATTCCGAGTACTAAATTTGATATTACTGAAGTTTTCCAAGATTCAATCTTTAAGTGCTTCAAATTTGGACATCAATTGACAGAAATTTTGAAAAATAGGGAAAACGCTTCCACTTTTTGGCCAAAAGTGGGACTCAACTTCTTGCAGCCACCCTGATATTCATGTGATACTTCAAGTGAAAGGATGACCTCCATCATCTTGACTAGATTTTTATTTAGTTTAACAAACAATAATCAAATAGTAGATGTCAAACATGATATTTGTGCATATCTTAAATACTCGTGATGATATACATTTGATGAGTTGAATTAAATTAAAAAATTAATGATGATGGAGATTGCCTTTCTACAACTAAATTAAATCAAATCCTAAGTGATGTGGAATACTATCTTTTATAGGAAGTTTTATATGTATGCTATGTAAGACATGCACAAATATTTTTATTTTTAATTATCAACCATTTAACATACAAATTGAAATAAATTTAAAATATTTTTGTTTATATTATTTGATTTTATTTTGTCAACTCAATTATAATTTTATTGAAATTTAGATTGAATTCTTCACCTAAATTTAAAATTTGTGAATAATTTAGGTTCAATAATTCGCAACCAATAAATTTTTTATTGAAACTTTAAGCCTCATAACCTTTCTTTCTCAATTAATTTTCTTTTAAAATTAACTTTTATTTTTATATCATCTTATAATTAATTAATTTAATTGATTATAGTCTATTTTCCAATTTACTTTCAACTAAATGAATAACTTAAAAATTAAATTTTAGAGTTTGTTAATTTATATTTAGTGTTCGAAAAAGCATTCCATATTAGTTTTGAGAAAAAAAAGCATTCCGAATTTTAGAAAAGATCATGTTACTAATCAAAGAAAACAAGTATTGTACCGTTGAATTTAGAAATCATGTTACAGTTGGAGATGCTCCGTTTTTAACAGTTTTAATTGTTAACTGTCAATGGCGAGGGTGGACTGTTAAATTTGTGGTTTGTGCAGAATTTCAATGTTAATTGTTAACTGTCAATGGCGATGGTGAGGGAGGAGATTGAAAAGGAGGAAGGGGAAAAGGATGTTTAATTTGAGATTGGACGCTGGAAATCTCATGGCTGCATTGATTCTTCAAGAACGTTAACTGTAATAGGTGATTGATTTGGGCTGACTGAAATAGTATCAGCTGTCTGCAAGAAAATCTATCAGTGAGCATCTGCAATGGATTTGAATTTCAAATGTCTGCCGGGGTGCATTATTTGAACTTCAAATGAGGTTTAATCTTTTGGATCATCATTACACTCAAATGTCTGCCAGGATGCATTATTTGAGCTTCAAATGAGATTTAACGGTGGATCCAATATCCATTTGGATTGGATTTGATGAAAGTTTTAATGTTTTGGTTTATTAAAATTGCATATTGAGTGTTTTTGTTAATTCTTGGAGGAGTTGCTGGTCATGGGTGGTGGTGGCATTGCTCTGTTTTAGTGTGGTTGGGTGTTTTGGTTAATTCTTGGAGGAGTTGTTGGTCATGGGTAGTGGTGGCATTGCTCTGTTTTAGTGTGGTTGACTGTTGCATTAATTGAGCTTCAAAAATGAGTTTTAATGGTGGATCAAGAGGTGAGGCATTTTGTATCGATTTGGATTGCGTTTGCTGAAAGTTTTAACATTCTGGTTAATTGGAAATGCATGTTCAGTGGGTGTCATTTCAATGTGCGATGGTAGAGTTGTTGTGAGTGTTCTTGGTCGAATTATGGGGAAGCTCTGTTTCATGGTGAATGGGCTTTGTATGAGACCTCCTTTCGTTGAGGCATTTTGTCAAACAGTTCACCAGCCTTCGCTACGCTTCCCATATTTGGCATACATGTCTACAGTATGGAATTTCAATTTCTGCACTGCGGAATCACCATTCTTTCAATAGACAGTAATCTTTTTCTTTTCGCAGAAGAGAAGATCTGGAGAGAGGGCACGTATTCTGGTAGTTTTCGATCCACTTGTCCAAACACTTCCTGTGAAAAACATGGCGACAATTAAACAGCTGTCGAATTTCCTTATCTTTTTCAACAGAGTTCAAGCAAATGGTACACATAACACCCTCAAAAAACCCATCTGAAAAGACGCCAATTTCCTTAATCTTGCCAGCAGAAACAGAAGAAAATGGAAATGGTAGAGGCTATTTCTAGATAATTTTGCTGAGCACACCGAAGGCAAGAGAAAAGGCATTGCATTAAATTTCTTATATAAGCCAACGTAAGTACTAAGGCAATGACATATCTAGGAATAACCAGAGCAGAGAAACTTGTAGCAAACACCATGATTCCAATTCCACACAGTTCAGCTCAAATTTCTTCTCTTTCAGAGAAAATATTTCCCTAAATGTATTGTTCACTCAATCATATATTGATCTCCTCTTCATATGAAGAAGTTTTAAAGATGACGGAGGGGTATTTCACGTGTGATTGTGATGAGATAACAAATATGAGAGATCATTGACTTTAAGAAAAATAAGACGCGCTTATAGAATCATTGACTTTCTTAAGAAAAATAAACACAAATCATATCCTAATCATAAGTTATGAATCATAAATTTAATTTTGTGCTGGTTGAAAATACACATTATGTTTTACAACGGGCAGGTTTTTTTTAACCAGCATACAACTGATTTTATAAAATTATTTTATGCTTTGTAAAGACAGAAGTGATTGTTCAAGAAGTGATTGTTGAAATCAGATGGAGAGATGTTCTGCCAGAAACCACAACAAAACAAACATAAATATTTTTGAACGGTGCTAATGCTCATATGCTCAGCTGCTCAATCAATTCGGTAGCCCAAAATTTTAACTCAAATTCAGAATTTGGCATGGAGTTGGTGCACAATCTGACAGACACTCAGAAAAGAAAAAAAACTCATATTTGTACCAAAACAATTAATGCATTTAACGAGCATAAAATTTGGCTATCAATTTATCATAATTCAAACTTTCTCTACTTATAAGACCATTTTGAACCTGGTTTAGATTCCAGTTTCATTGAGTCTGGTTATTTGAACACAAAATAGATCCGTGGGATTTTGATCACTTTTTTCTCTTATTTTAATTTAACTAGAAAGAGCTGAAAACACAAAAATATTGGCTGCTTTTCTCTGTAATGAGGGGAATCCAGGAGAAAAGTAATCGCATTTCATGAAAATTTTGAATAAACTTTACAACAGGCTTCATGATCTTCTACAACCAAAACAACATTTTTTCTTTAGTCAGTCAATGTGAAAGATTCATGATGATTATTCTGATCATCCCTATCACCCATCCTCTATTTTCAACATTTCCTTCTCTTTCAAATGATTTTTAGATATATTACTTTGAATTTCTAACATTACATTCTTATGACCCTGCAAGCCATCTTCACTCATCCTAATATTTTCCATTGACATTTCCAAATGCAATTGCCAACTTTTCACCGTCTTCAATCTGAAATATACTCAGCTGCCATTTCTATAGTGTGTGCCATAACTCTCTTGGCTTTTCCATTAATCAAAATACACTCACGTTAAGAAGTATTTTATATATGTGTAAAATGAATAAACATCACATGAAATATGTTTTAGCTTTGACAATCATTTTAGTGCATTTGTATTTTGACATGTGCATATATTTGAACTTTCACTTTCACTCTGTGTGAAGAGTATAGTAAGTTTGACAATAACTTATGATGTATGTTTCAATTATAGTGTGAAGTGTGTTTGAACTTTGGGATTCACTTTATGTGTATTTGTAGTTTGACATTATTGAACTTAGAATTTATACAGGTGTGTGCTATAACTATTTTTTGTGAAACGTGTTTATATTTGATATGTTTGGATAAACTCCGTGTATGTTTGAATAAATTTGCATATTTATTTCACGTGGTTAACCTATGGCATGAGTTCATATTTTTCTGTGAAATATGTTGCAACCTTGAAACGAATTTACTATTCAGATTTTGAGTTTAAACATTTTTCATTTCAATTTATAGTGTGGGTGTTTATATTTATGTAGAGTGTGCATTTTTTTAATTTGAAAATACTTTATGTTTAATGTGTACACATGTTAATGGGCATAGTTTTTATTTTTGAAATTTATTATTCATATTATGTGTTCAAATAATTTTTTTCATTTCAATTATGATGTGTTATCATGTGCATACATTTTTGTTTTTAAAAAAATTTAAGATTCTATGTGTAAATGGATACAAATATGTATAAATATTTATAAATGTATATAACTATATATAAATGCCTAAATGTGTATGAGTGTTTATAAATGTGCATAAATAAATATGTATAGATGTGTATAAATATGTATAGATGTGTATAAATATGTATAAATGTATATAAATATTTATAAAAATGTGTATAAGTATATAAAAGTATTTATCAATATATAAAAATGGGGATAAATATGTATAAATGTATATTAATATTTTGCAAATGTTTATAAATATATATAAATGTGTATAAATATTTATAAATATGTATAAATGTTTATAAGTATTTATAAATGTGCATAAATATTTATAAATGTGTATAAGTGTGTATAAATATTTATAAATATCTATAAATGTGTATAAATATTTATAAATATGAATAAACATAGTTTATGAAAATGTATTAATATTTATAAATGTGTATAAATATTTATAAATGTGTCTAAATATTTATAAATGTGTCTAAATATGTGTAAATATGTATAAATGTGTAGAATTATGTATAAATATTTATAAATATGTATAAATGTGTGTGCATATTTATAAATGTTTATAAATATGTATTAATATATATAAATATGTATAAATGTGTATAAATATTTATAAATATGTATAAATGTGTATAGATATGTATAAATGTGTATAAATATTTATAAATGTGTATAAATATATATAAATATGTATAAACATAAATGTGTATAAATATGTGTATAAATATGCATAAATTTTTATAAATATTTATAGATATGTATAAATGTGTATGAATATTTATAAATGTGTATAAATATGTATATGTATCAATATGTATAGATTTTTATAAATATTTATAAATGTGTACAAATCTGTATAAATTTGTAGATATTTATAATTAGGTAAATGCCTACAATAATATAAAAATAGGTATAAATATTTGTAAATATGTGTAAATGTTTACAAATGGGAATATCAACATGAGAATATGCAAAAATATTTATTGTCAATAAAATTTATTAGGTTAAATAAATAAGTTATAAAATTATTAATAGCTAAGCCAAAATCATAGGTGACCGAAATAATAGGAAGCCAAATGGTAAAGTCCAAATAATGCGGCCCGAATATTGAGAGGCGAAGGAATTAGAAAAGGCACCTTTTAGAGAATATGAATAGATGCTTTCAAATTGGTTTAGATTTAGATTATTTAGATTATTCATTTAGAATGGTGAAAAATATTTTTTTTTCCTTTATTTAAAACTAGAAAATATTTAAGATTTAGTTTTAATACTTTAAGATTTAGATTTAGTTTTAGTTTTGGAGTTAGATTTGGATTTATATTTCTATTAGATTTAGTTTTTTATGATTATTTTATTGAATATTTAGATTTAAATTTAAATTTAAATTTAAATATGGTGGGAATGTTGTCATAATGCGTTAGATTTAGATTATTTAGATTGTTCATTTACAATGGTTTAAAATGGTGAAAAATATTTCTTCTTCCTTATTTAAAATTGGAAAATCTTGAAGATTTAATTTGGAGAGGAAAAGGAATTAAA